>JBCNJP010000008.1:16248782-16316387 GCA_039602395.1 Deinandra increscens subsp. villosa
TGATTCGTTTAGTATGTGTAACTAATGGTTGTGGTCCTGTTTTGCTCGCACCCCTTAACGGCATAAACTCCGTTAGTGGTTATTTGGGGGTGTGACAGTCACGTGGTGTCAAACTGCAGCTCGAGACTAAATCTGATGGTCTTTCTGATTTCATAGATCTTCTCTGGTTTCCTGACCGAGACGATCTTCGAGCGTTTCTCATGAACGAGGCTCAAAGTCTCATTATTCCATTCATACAGCGGTGAGATTGCGGTAATTTAATATATATATATATATATATATATATATATATATATATATTACTATATATAATACATATATGAGAGAGTAAGTTCAAGATGTTGAATTTTAAGAGGGTATAAGTGTTTAAAGCACTATGTACAAGAAACTATTACATGATGTTGAAAGTTCAAGGGGTACAAATCTTCATACCTTATGTACAAGTTCAATAAACGAAAAAGATACCTGGCGACCAAAAAATAAATTAAACGATTTGAAATTTGAATCTAGATCTCTCTTTATCTCTTTACACCGATTCAGAATTAAACGAAAACCCTAGATCCCTCTTTCCATCCTTTTCGTGCTCTCTCTCTCTCTCTGCCGTCTCTCTTCTCTCAAAATCACACGCACTCCTCTTTCAAAATTGAACCCTTGCACCTCTTCAACTGGATCATCACACAAAACCTTTTCTAGCTTGCATAAATCACACTGAACCCTTGTTTGGCTTGCAGAAATCTTCACATCGTCTCTTTCTAGACAGAAATCAGATAACTCTAGCTCCTCTTCAAGCATATTGGCAACTTGTTCTTGATGTTCTTGAAGTTTTTCAACGAAACCTTAATTAAAATCTGATTTTTTGTGGCTCTATTTGACAGATATGAGGCAAAAGAGAGTCTTCCCTTTCCAAACCAGATCTTCGCTTCTATTGGTTCGATTTACTGAACATTTGTAATTTTAAAAATGTTTGAACCTATGGATTAATAGATTTCGGGTATGTGTAGCACTCGGCTGTAAGTTTTTTGGATTTGGTGCTTTATAACTGTTGTTTTTTCTTGAGCGGATCATATTAAAACCTTAGTTGGTGATTATGTAATTTAGGGCTATAAATATGAAATGAATAGGCAATATGTTGGATGACCATGACAATTCGACCAGCTTCTGAAGTGAAATAGAAGACTAGGGTACATGAAATATATCTTCTAATCTGAGCTCCTAGCTTCAAGTGTTATATATTTTTATTTCAGGAACTTCATTTTGATCCAAAAGAAGCATTCAATAGTTGAAATGACTTACAAGAAGGTTTTCATATTGGGGAGTATGTTTTTGCTTTTGCAATGTCTATTTACGTTGGTTTATTCAATTAATTATTAAAGGCAACATACGAAAGCTCGTGGGGATTGCAAAGAAGTCACTGACTAAACATTAAAACTAATTCTTTGTAATGTGTTGCAGATTTCAGCCTACAAGAAACGTAAGTAATAGGAGAACCACAAGTTGGGAAAATACCTAAAGAGGAACTCATAAATTGGTTTAAGCTGTATATTTAAAGCATAGAAGTGCACCAGCGAAACATGTTTTTAAACATATGGATCATTTTTGTTATGTTGTTTTTGTAAACCATATTAAATGCATTATTGGAGTTTCCAATGGGAGGAGGGAATAGCCACTCTGTCCCTTAATATAGAGGAAATGATTTCCTCAATATCAACTTCCCTATACCCTATCAAGATCCAGGAAACCGATGATTCTTTTTGCAGATTTGTTGAGTGGTCTTGCCACCGAGGTTCCCCTTTTCGAGGCGAGCGGCTAGCCAAGTACAATCGGGTGCAATTTAACTTTTGTCTAATTCATTATCAATGGATCATTTACTGTTTATTATATCATTTACTCTATTTAAAACATAAAGTTTTTATGCAATTAATTAGAAATGAAGAGAGTGGCGATCAAGCGACTTACAGCGGTCAGGAGTCGAGGCATGCCTGACCACTTTTCTAAAGAAATTTCAGCCAAATTCTACCCTTTGATTCGGAGTCCTTACATCATTTGTTGGTAATACTTTGGTGTCGTTGTTTAGTCACAGCAAAATGGGTGTGGTAGGTAATGGGTTAGTCTAAGGCGATCTAATACACTTTTTGTCCAAATATTTATGAAATTTCTATTATATTTTTATGTTAAATTGACTACAACAAAATATATAATTACATTAGTAATACATAATAATATAGTAGTTTGAATATATTGATTCATGGGGTTATATAGAAAAACAATAGTTTTTAGTGACTTTTGACCTATTTCCATTTTATATATTACCAATATGATCTGTTCGTGGGAGAACATAACCTAATCTACAAGTGAATTTGAGAAAGAGGGAAAGAAAAAATGCGTCTGCATTTATGTTTGTCTAAGGAACTTACATGCTTTTAGGTTGAAATTCGTATAAATCTTGTTCATTTACACGTGATCTTGTATTGTGGTAAGAGCTGGTACAGAAGGCGAATGTTGGACTTCAGGCTGCTGACGTTATAGGTACTTTTTTAGTTGTGATTATTTCGTCTATGCATGGAACCGTGGTCACTTTTTTGTTGATGTTAAAATTTGGAACTTATATCATCACCACAGAAAAATGACAATATCTCTAGAATTAGTTTTCATGATTGTGAGTTTATTTGATTATCTTCAAGTGTGTATGTTGGTTACTTTTTTCGTTGTTACGGGTTGTCCATTGCATCGTAGGTACCATTTAGGTAAATGAGAACTCAATTCCAGTCATGCTAGCACTTCATTTTCTTTACCATTTTATGAACATAGGTTTAAAATCGTTGTCTGTAGTTGGTGGTTTTCACTATTTGTCCATGTAAGGTACTGGACTTTGCAGTTTTATTAAGATTCTCTGAACAGATTTTTAAAATTGGTGGTCTACAATTGCTTGTTTTTATTATTTCTCCATCTAATGTACTAGATTTATCAGTTACAATAGAGACATGAGTTCACGATTTGTTACAATCTTAACATTGATTTTTTTATCCTTTTTTGTTATTTTTTTTGTTAGGTTCATATTGCTAAAACTCGAAATCTCTGAACTTGAGAAGAAGATTGTCAGGACCGATTTCACGTCGAGAATCCCGATCTTGAGCAAGAACGAAGGTGAGATAGGGAGGAGACGGGATGAAGAGAATCAAAGATAATAAATGACAAGAAATGATAAAAACAAACGATTCATTGATTATTGCTGAATGATTACAACGAACCGAATGATTACAGACTCGTCATTGGAAATCCATGGTCACATTGGGTTGAGCTCAAACCCAATGTGAGACTCTCTCTCTCTAGAAATGATAGCTCACATCACTCATTATTCATCCATTATTCATCATCTATTCATCATTCATCATCTAACAAATGAAGCTATCCCTTCCTATTTATAGAGAGCCCATGTGCTCACTAGCCCACTAACTAGCTAACACACATACAAATAAGCAAATACAAATAAACAAATGACATAATTATTATTAATTAAATCAAAGATGATTTAATTAATATGAAGCCTGACTCGCTCGAACCGATCTTCCGTTGACTTTTACGTTGACCATTGACCCGAACAGTTGACTTTTCAAGAAAACGTCTTCGGTCCAAACATGCAAGCCTCGAGCATCACAACCCGCGTCTCTGAATCAAATCACAATGGATTCTTCAACCGAATTATTCGAGAATAGATTTGATGGCGTCAGTCACACTTATTAAAAGTTCCAACAAAGATGATGGTAGAAATAAAAAGGTCTAACAGAACACTATATTTTCTTCTACCCAGTAGACTGGTATGTGGTAAAGAACAATTACATGTGTTGGAATCACTGATATGAGCCATCTGGATGGAGGATATATTTGTTAATTTTTTGACCACCCTTTCGAAGGATTTCAAACTTGTTGGCCACCTTAAGAGCTTCATATTTATTCTGTTTTGCCGTCTTACTTGGGACATGAGAGGACTGCTGCGAAGCTAAACACTCGGGAACATTTCCAGATGTATTAACAGCACTAATACAAACAAGGACATTAGAACTTGTGCCCTTAACACCTGCAGCAACCCTTAGAAGTCGAGCCCTTAAAAGCGGCAGCCTTTAAAACCAGCAACCCTTAAACCTAAGCTTTTAATCGTTTTCGGAGTTTTATTCTTACAAATTCTGCATCAATTAATCTTTTTTTCATTTAGTTGTTTTCTTTTAATGCTGATGTTTTTACTTCATTTAGTTTGTTATTCATGTGATTTTATTTTAATACAGTTTAAACTTTGGGTTAGATTATAAAGCAACAAAAATGGGGAAACAAACACAAAGAATTTAGCATTCAACACAAGGCTTCTAGCATTCAGGAATATCAATTCAGTTATAATGATGATCGTAATCAAGTTGAAGAAAGTAGATAATGATTATTTGTCACAAATAATGGCGTAACATATCGAACATGATTAAGGAAGGGATGCAACAACAATGATTACAGGAAGTGCCGAATATTAAGGAAGTGCTGCAACATCAATGATTACAGGATCCAAGGAAGGTTGTTGTTGATGCTGCTGGTGCTCCTGCTGCAGTTGTTAAGTTTTATGTTGAGGCTTCTTTGTTGCTTTGATTAAATGATGTTTGAGATCTTTGTTTACTACCTATCAGACAAGTTGTTTAGTGTTCTGTCGAGACTTCTTTGTTGCTTTGCAATCTGTGTTGGTTAATTATTACTTGGTCTTGTTTGGAATGAAATACTAGTATGTTTTTATAGAAGCATGAATTTCATAAGCCAAAAGTTACATGTCATTTTATAGTGGTTCCAAGTGTGAAATGCTTTTGAACCATTTAAACAGTTTCCTATTGAAGTCAAGCTTTCCATGAAGTGTTTAGAAATAACAAACTGATTACAATCAAGTTCGTCAATGTACTTCAAGCAACCTTGTTGCTTTTTGTTGTTTACCATTATCGTCCATTGTCTCATTCATTGAGGGTTAAAAAATTTGTTGGCTTTTAAAAAAAAATAATCCACCTTTTCTCATATTTTACTATTGTATGGGAAAAAATAATCCATTTGATTGTCCTTGTATCATTCACGTGCGACAAGGGTATGAGCCATAAAAAATTATTTTTTTTATTAACACAACTTTGAAGATGATTGTTTATACATCAGTTAGTTTATTTGATCGTATTTTACCGTTTATTTATTTGATCTTATTTTATCCGTTATGAATGTGGTTGGAGAAATTAAATCCGTACCCTATTTGTGGTTGAAATATAGATATGGAGGTTGGTGTGTATATATGAAATTGGTGAAGTGATTGTAAAATTTCTTTGTAATTTATATCGTTGAACTTTATGTTTTTGGTAGTTTGTTTTTTATTCTAATAATATAGCCAATTCAAAGAAAAAGGAATGAGTAGAAGGGTAATTTAAAAAATTTTGAAACTTAAAAATATTTAGACAAGTTTGATGCTTTTGTAATTTTGTCAACCATAGAGTAAATTTCTTTTATTTATGCGTCATAGCGAGCAAGAGCAAAATACCTACTCTTCAAGAATGAAGATAATCGCTTTCAATGATATTATAGAAGGCGGTAGGACTCATCATTCACGTTCTCGATTCATTTCGATGATATCAAAAGAATCAAAATAGATCTATATTCTTCTCATTCGATTTGTCAAATAATTTGTTTTGAATAATTAATTTTATGTATTATTTTACTTTCTTTTACTTTGTTTAAATGTATGAATAAATTTTGAGTTCTTGGTTTTGTTGGTGACGTCTACCCTTCGAATAGTATTGGATACACACGAATCTACTTTCTTTTTTCCGATATATTTGAGTTGTTTATACTTAGTGGTTGTAGGCAAAGTTTAAGTGTTTTGCTTCACTAAAAGAAGTCTTTGTAAGAAATAATCAATTTTTTGGATCATCTTTCCGCGTTTTTGTTATTTTAGAATTTGAGACCTTTTTACCTTCAAGAATCACATAAGGATAAAAGAAATACGCTCACCACCCACATTTTATAATAATAAGTTAATGATAATTTAGATGTCTTTTAAATTGATTGTTTAAGAATACTTAACAGAATAGAGATCTACAAATCTAATGACATAGACTAAATCGATGCTACAAATGAGAAAACTAACAGACGTATAATATGTCATGAGACGATTGATAAAAAAGCAAGTACCTCGTTGCTTGATTGTCACCCAAAAAATCACGATTGACATTGCGTCATGTTCTCATTATACACGATTGTAATTCTTCATCGTGTCGCGGGGACAAAAACGGATATCGCGCTGTAAATTTCCGTCGTCGTCGAATGCACGAACAGAAGACAAATAACGCGCTATAACTGTCACCACCGCAGCAACGCGCGGGTACCATCCTAGTATATATAAATATATATATATATATATACATATATTTATATATAAGAAACATAAAACACCAAAATATTGTTAGAGCATGAACCTTGTGTGGTCGTTACTGTTCGAATTGTTAAACAGACTAGAGTTTGTAGGGTCACAAACTGAACAACGAACTGGAGGTTCGTTAGACACGAACTGTGAGTTCATTAGTCACTCTAGTTCGTTGGTATTCAAGAAGTATAAATAGTTTTGGTTTGTGATTCAAGTCAAGTTTTTGTGAAATCAGTTTGTTAAGAGGGAAGGTTCTGTCCAACCCCCCCCCCCCAGAGCTTAATCGTTTGTATACTCCTTCGGTTTATGTAACCATCCGACACTTATTAATGACAAGGCTTTCGTCTCTATATTCTATCGACCTAGAAACGATCCGTAACATGGGGAATCTGTTAGAGCATGAACTTGTGTGGTCGTTACTGTTCGAATTGTTAAACATACTAGAGTTCATAGGGTCACGAACTGAGTCACAAACTGAACAACGAACTCGAGGTTCGCAAGACACGAACTGTGAGTTCGTTATAACGAATTGTGAGTTCGTTACAACGAACTGTGAGTTCATTAGTCACTCTAGTTCATTGGTATTCAAGAAGTATAAATAGTTTTGATTTGCGATTTAAGTTAAGTTTTGGTCTAAGTCTTTGTGAGATCTGTGTCTTGATACGGGAGGTTCTGTCCAGCCTACCCTAGAGTTTAATCGTTTGTATACTCCTTCGGTTTATGTAACCATTCGACACCTATTAATGATCAAAGCTTCCGTCTCTATATTCTATCGACCTAGAAATGATCCGTAACATGCTTTTTCATCTGGTATCAGTGCAATCCAGGCATGATTCTACATCGTTTTCTAGATCAAAATCATTTTTTATTTGCTCAAATTTGCTGAGTTTGACTTTTTGGAGTCAATTGATCAAACTTTGATCTTAAAGTTCGATTGATCTGGTAAGTGTTGGTGTTTCAAATTGATACAGGAAGTTTCAGCAGGTTATTGCACATCTATATCAAGTTTCAAAGTGTGTCTTGGTTAAGATTTGATGAAATCGCAACATCACAGTGAAGCTTTGAGTGTTCTTCATGCTTCAATAATGGTGAAATCTCAAATACTTGATCATTTTGTGTGATTTTGGTTGCGACAAGTTCCATTCTATCAGACGAATCTATTGCAACAATCGGTTTTCAATTTAGTTGAGTTTTGAGAAATTCACAAAGTCGCCACCTTTGTCATTCACCGGAGTTCTTTCATTCGGGGCTTAAATCTCGTCAAAAACTAGCAACAATGGTGCTAGTTTGATTCCTCTCGGTCTCACGAGTTCAACGCAAGTTACGGATTTGATTTTCCCCAAGAATTAAAGAAGATACGATCATTTGAAGATTGTGGCAATTTGGGGTGGAGGTCACTGGAGTTGCCTTCTTTCGCCGTCCAAAGGAGAAAAACGGGGAGGGGAGGAAATATGCGACTATTTTGTCTTTTTTGTCAAATTTTTATTTTCAACCCCTCAAGTTTTAAAGTGTTTTAAATAGGTTTTTTTAAGGAAAAATACAACAAAATCAAAGTCTCAACCAATAAGATTTTTAATAAAAAACAAACAACTAAACATTATTTTTAAAATTCACACAAGTTTTTTTAAAAAAAAAAACAAAATACTTTAAAAAAAATACACAAATTTTTGTGCTCGTTTGATTGATTTGTGAACGCAAATTCCTTTTGCGTTTATTGAATCGGTTAACAAACATAAATCCGTTTGTTTTTGTTTGCATTCTCACCGTGTTATTTTTTTCTTGCTTATTTCTCTTCTTAAAAACAAAACAAAAGCTATAAACATTTTGTCTTTCAAAGTTTGTTTTTCTTGAAAGAAAATATTAAAGAAAAATTTACAAAATATTTTTGAAATTATTCTTTTGGTTTGTTGAAGCAGAATTATACAAATTTTCAAAATGAATGTGTTGGGTCCCGTGAGGGGCTCTTTAACAATATTGGCATAATTTGATTTAAACAAGATAAACAAGTTGCGGAAAGTAAATCAATTTGGAAGACAACAATTCATAAAAAGGGTTTTTCTGTATATCTCAAATGTAAATAATGGTTTACACGAGTTGTAGTTGCTTTGAGAAGCTTGTGAATTGTGTGCTTGTTGTCTTGCCTTCTTTGGTGAAGTCCGCTTGCTAATTATAGGAAGTAGTAGCAAGTTGCAAACGAATAATGTGGTTGAGGAAGGCTTGAATTTGGAGTGTGTCAGAGTATTTAGATATAAATTGAGGATATTCAATTTATCTCTTTTCAACTGTATTCAACTACTTTCGTATTTAATACCAAGTTGGTTTCATCTTTACTTGTTCCTCACACAAAGGCAGATTAGTTCTTCCCATAATCTTTATCTTCTAAAAGTCCAGGACTCCTTCAGGACTCTTCTTTGAAGACTAGTAGCGCTTCTCAGTAGAAGCCTTCTACAGAAATGAGGATTTCTATAGAATATGGTCTGTACAGAACTACTTCGGAAATTCCAGAGTAGTTCTGTACGAATACAGAAATCTGTAGATCGTACAGATTTCATATCCTTTATCTTTTAAGGATATATCTTATATTTTCTTCTAATACTTGACTGTTTTTTTGTTACATTTACATTGTATTCTAACAATCTCCCCCTAAGTATTTGAAGAAAATAAATGAAAAGAAAAAAAAAACACACACTGATCTGTGCCATGGATAAGATGCATAGTACAGTTATTACATTAATATTCTTAAGAAAGGTCTTTGGTCACAGAATCTTCTCTGACTATAAACTTATTGGGAAGTTGTCTCCAGCAGGCTTTATGGAGTTCCATTTGTAGTGCTCTGTATATTGCATGAGTTCTTCTGGGGTCTTGAGCATTAGTTCTCTCCTTCTTACTACTTCAGGATCTGTTTCTTTGTTTTCTTGAAGCAGAAATGATATGACCTTCAGAGAGGCATCATATTAAGCATGACATTGGTTGATTTTGAAGAAGCTTTTCTTTTCCTCGTGATTTCTGAAGCAGATTCCAACTTCTCCGGTGCTTGGAATCACTTTGGACCCCTTCTATTGTAGTCCCGTAGGAAGATATTCTCTTGTTGTTTGAATGGAGTGTTTGTTCAGACCAGTGTGCATTGCTAGCTCGAAGTTAGCAAGAGCAAATCTTTTGTATAATTTATTTCCTGCTTCTCTAAGTTGATGTATTGCTCTTCTATTTCGAAGACTTGTTGAGCCATTTGAGAATCAGGTTTTTAGAAAAGATAGAATGTGTATCTCACTGAGTTGGTCAAGATCTGCATCAGTGAAGGTGTATGGCTGTCGATTGTTGGCAGCGGTGGTTATGGTGTAGAAGTTGAAGTAATGAGTGAAGTGGCTTCCTTTTTGTTGTTTTTCTCTGACCTCCGCAATTTCTAAGATGCCAGCTTCTGAGTGCAGCCAGCTTCTCTCAAAAGGTGAATTATTGATCCTTTCTTCGAATATGTTTTTACTCATTGGAGGTGCTTGGCCTGTTTCCTAGAGGAACATGTTTCTATAGCGTCTCTTTTCGTGCCTGACTTCCTCTTCAACCTATTTTTCTTTTCCGTAGTTGTCTTCATATAAGGAGTGGGAGACAATTGACACTTCAGGTGGCATTGATTGCTCAGGAGTTTGATGAGGCTTGCATTGATCTGGTTCCTTTCTATTGGGGGGAGATCTGTGTTCACCAAGGCCTGTTTTTCGTTTTGAGCTAGGAGGTGAAGGTGATTCATCAAGATTGATGACCGGAGGAGTTGATGCTTCTTCTTCTGAAGGTTTCTTGGTTCAGGAGAGTGGATTATCTACAGTTACCTGTATGGATAGGTTTACTATCCTATTCTCAAGGAACATCTGATCAGCATTTATCTTTTTCGAAATCGATCTTTCTTCTAGTACTTCTTTGCTAAGAAGGGTGAATTTGTTCTTGATTTCATTGGGCATTATTCCTCCTGTGGCTCCATATGATTCTATAGTCTTTTAAACCTTGTCATTCAATTTCTTGATTTGATTTTCTATACGTTCCAGTCTTCGCCCTTTTAGTTGCCATTCATTTTCTTGCAGCTCTTTCAGTTGATCAGAAATTTTGTGTAGTTGTTGTTTGTTGTCTCTCTTCATTGTCTTGATCTCTTCTTCTAGCTCTGAGATTATGAATCTGTTCTTTCTGACTGTTTTGTGAGCTCTTCTATTCGTATAGAACTACTACAGAAACCTCTTTTTCTTTAAATCCCAATCCACCATTCTTCTGTTTGAATTTATCTTTCACAGAATTTGGTATCTCATGACCTTGTTTGGCAAGTTTTGTAAATTCAGACTTGATCCTTTCAGATCATTCTTCCCAGAAATCAACGAATCATCTATCACGATCTTAGAAAACTTTAACACTTTCACTTTTCCTGGATTTCCATTAAACACCTTTTCTTTTTCAAGAAATGTAAATTTAGAATCAAACTTCGATCCGTTGCTGTAATCAACCATTTCTTTATTTTTCTTCTTGGACTTGGACTTTGTTTTCTTTCCTGAACTTGTATCAGCAAATTTTGAATAATCATGTTGTTCAATACCAGATGGTATAGCTGGTATAGACATTTTAGTATCCACAAGAGCAGGAACTTGATGAAAATTTGCATCTTCACCATTCTCCTGACTCTTCTCCAGCTTATACAAATAATTCAGGAAAGTCGGTGAATTATTACAGTTTTTCAATTTCTTTTTTAAATTGAAAATCTCTATCTTTTGTTCAGATATTTTCATATTAGCTTCCATCAACTCTTTCTGCGAAGCAATGTAGTTGTCTGACAATCTGTTATATTCATTTTTATGACGTTGTCTCAAGTCACACTCTTCCAGAACTTCGACAGTAACATTTTCTACATGTTTCTTGTAATAGACAACATCTTGTTTCAAAATGTTATTATGCCTTTGAACCCCACCATTTTCATCATGCAACCTTGTGAATTCCTCCTGAAGTCGAATTATTTTATCAGCAGCTTTTTTATTAACACTTTTATATTTTTCTTGAAGAGGATAACATTTCTCAAACAAACACTTCTTTCTCTTTCAACCAATCTTCCTTAATTCTGCCAAATTCAGAACACGTTGTACAAGAGGAAGATGCACCCTTTTGAATTTCTGCTTCGTAACCATCACAAATTTTATTATTTTAATTGATCCAATTCTTTTCTTAGAGTACTATTTTCTTGAAATAACTTCGCTTCTTTCTTCTCTAATTCCTCAATTTTACCTTTAAGTTCAAACCTTGAGCAACTGTTTCTGTTTTCTGAAAAGTATTAGACATATGTTCCTCACATTGTCTCTTTACAATATCCCATATCTGCTTTGCTTTGTGACAATACTTGACTTGACTTACAAGAGTTGTAGGAAAAGCTATCAGAAGAAGTGCCACAGCCTTTTCATTTTGATCATACAATTTCCTTTCTTCAATTGAAATATCCCATTTCTCCTTAAAATCTCCATGACCATACGTTGGATACTTATATTCATCTGTAATCGATAACCATGAAGTTTTATCCAAATCAGCAATATATGCTCTCAAATTTGTTGCCCAACTATGATAATCTCCAAGATTTATCAACTTCGGCACATTCTAACAATGACCCGCAATACATGCATCAATTTTATACACTTTAAAAATTGCAAAATTGGATACACAGCTTCATACGTGAAAACGGAGGTCTTAGAAATGGATTTTGGGTATCGAAACAGAGAGTACTAGCCGCAAGGCAAGTAAAAGTGTAGATCTCTCTGAGACGGTCGTTTTGGCTGGTATTAGCTCCCGTAACTTTTTACGGTTCTCAACTTGTCCGAACTGACATTATACGAAGTGAGTCGAACTGGATCTGAACAGAAAACAGGTTATCCGAACCAATCCGAACTGTGACTTCGGGTACACGAATTGGAAGCCGAATTGAGAGGCGAAGTCACAACCAAACTGATCCGAACTGAGATCCGAACTGGCACTTTGTATGACCAAACTCACCCGAACTCTAACTTCACTTAATCGAACCTTTCCGAACCCAACCGAACTCGCACTTTAGAGCAGTTATTTTTTCAGACAGACTGTTCTAGATCCGAACTGGAATGAACTGAAACATATTTGGATCAAATTTCACGATTTTTGAAGATTTTGAACGAGATTCACAGCAGTCAACGAGGTTTTAGCAACATGAATGTTTTGAAAACAAATTTTACTCGAAAAGCTTAAAAATTGACTTGTTTTTTATAGAAAAACACTTGATTTTATCAAGAAAACGAAAACGATCAAAGCAAACGCAATGGAGCAACCTTGATTTTCTCTGATACCACTTGTAAAACCGTGAAATGGATCTTAATAAAGGTTTGCTTTATCATATACGAGAGAACAAGATGTAAATATAAAGTTTTTTTTTATTGAAATCAACAAGACTCAGTTACAAACTCTCTGATCAGCTCAAAGAGAGAATCACACTCAAAACACATAGTTAAGATCTGGTGCTCTCAATGTTCTCTCTTAATCGTTACCGAATTCCAAAGAACAAAATCTATTTATATACTTGAAGAAATACCCGAACTAGAGCTCATCCGAAGTGCCACTTCGGGTCACTTCGGGTGCCACTTCGTGTGGATTTGGGTGTCACTTCGCCAGCAACATCTTTTCAAATTCTCGTCTTGTTCAGATATTTCACATGATGAACCGTATATGCACTAACACACAGTCAACTCCATATCCCTTGCTTGTATTCTTTGAACCAAATCATTGAAAGCTAAACCTGAATACTCTTTATCATGAGTAATCGTTATGACATAGTTTTCCTATTTTTCTAGTGGTGCCTCCAATAATTTCTCTTTCAAATCAGCATCTTCTTTTGTAATACTCACCAAAACCATTTCACTCATCAAGTGTGCATACCTTGCAATTAAATTCGGAATTGATTCATTCTGATAATGTTTGAAACTATCAAATTCCTTCTTCAAAACTTTTTGTCGACTTTTCTTATATTGATCATTACCCTCATATCTCTTCTGCAAAGCATCCCATAAACCTTTTGATGTACCATAAATAGAAAACTGATGTAACAACCCTTTAGGTAATGTCACTGTCAAAGTATCGTAAGCCTTTTTCTTTGCTTGATATGATCAGTTGATAACCACATATCCTTAGGATATTTGTATTGATCAGTAAATGATAACCACATATCGACATCATTTGTATGCACGTAAGCTTCAAAACGTTTCACCCAACTATTATAATCTTCTAACTTGAGTAATTTGGGAACGTTCTGACTTGTTCCTATTTCATTATCATAGTTCATCATACTTTGCATCGTGGTTTGAATTGTCGTTTGCATTGCGGCAAAAGCTTGAAAATCCGACATCTTGAATAATCTTGATTACTGTTTACCCGAACTGAAACGAACTCAAAATTGATAATCTGAACTGAGCCAAACAGGATCCGAACTAAGATGATTTGAGCTGATCCGAACTGGTTCCGGAGTGAAACAACTCAACCGAACTGTGAGTTCGGGTACATGAACTCAACCGAACTGAGATCAACCAAACTGAATCCAAACCAACACTTCACTAGAGCGAACTCACCCGAACTCTCACTTCTCTTGACCAAAACTATCTGACCCTAACCAAACTTGCACTTCAGAGCGGTTATTTTTCAGACAGACTGTTCCTTACCCGAACTCAATCGAACTGGACCATTTTCGAACTAATTTTCATGATTTTGAGTGTTTTAGACCAAGATTTTCAGCAGTAAGTCAGATATACTTAAGAGAAATGATTTAGGATTGGATTTTTCACTAAAGACACAGCAGAGATGATCAAACGGGCGCAAAAACGCACAAGTTTTTCAAAAAAACCCCCACCTTTTTAACCAAAAACTCGAAAAACAGTTGAGATTTGATCAGCAGATTGAACCGAAAGCTCTGATACCACTTTTAAGTTCGTGAGTTGTGGATCGTCTACTCGATTATAATGAAATCAATGTAATCCGAGTTAGGAAATCAACACAAAGGGGTCAATATCACCACAAACCTCCCTTTTTATTTTCTATTGCAATTTCTGAATTATTATATGATGATTTTGAAACTATAGAAAAGAAATAGAAAGAGATAGACAAATGAAATTTGTATTACTAGACTTTCAGAGTACACACACAGAAGAATAGACCAGGAGATTATAAAACTCTACAAGACGAAGCTATTTATAGTTGTACATAAATGTCCGAACACGACCTCACACGGACTACCACTTCGGGTCAGTTCGGGTCACTTTGGACACAACCTCTTTTGTAGCTTTTCGTACTTGATACTTCACACGACGACCAAGAACATGCTCTCACAGTTTTTTGTTTTCTGACAAAACTGAGTGTTTTTCTATAAAATGAGTCAATTTTTGAGCTTTTTGAGTTCAATTTGTTTTCAAAACATTCCTGTTGTTTAAACCTCTTTGACTGCTGCAAATCTCATTCAAAATCTTTAAAAACCGTGAAATTTGATCCAAAAATGTTCAGTTCGTTTCAGTTCGGATCTAAAACAGTCTGATCGAAAAATAACCGCTCTAAAGTGTGAGTTCGGACGAGTTCACGTCAGTTCGCTCAACCGAAGTGTCGGTTCGGACCAGTTCGGATCTCAGTTCGGATTCAGTTTGGTTGTGACTTTGCATATCAGTTCGGATTCCAGTTCGGACCAGTTAACGTAACCGAAGTCATAGTTTGGATCAGTTCGGATCACTTCGTTTCAGTTTACTTCAGTTTCACTTCGCTTATCAGACCGTATCACTTCGTACCAGTTTGTGTTCATTTCGTGAATTTTGGTCATTTCACTAAAATTGACGTAACTTGAGTTCCGTTAAGGGTTACGGGAGCTAATACCAGTCAAAACGACCATCTTGGAGAGACATACACTTTTACTGGCCTTATGGCCAAAAATCTCCATTCCGATACCCAAAATCTACTTTTAAGACCTTCGTTTTTTAGTTTGAAGTTTTAAAGATGGACGAAATCAAAAGTTTTGTTGCTAGTCATGGACAGGAAGTGCCACAATTGTTAAGATTTGAAGATTATGCTCATTGGGAATCAAGGTTTAAAACATATCTTGATATTGTGGATAAAGATTAATGGATTCCGATTAAGGATTTATATGTCTATCCAATCGATTCTTATGGAGAACCTAAATGGAGAAGGGATCTTACAAATGCGGAAAAGAAGCAGTTTGAAAATGAAAAGAAGGCATATGAGTATGTTAAGTTGGCATTATCAACAGAATTACTTGTGTATTTCAAGGATTGTCAGAAATCAAAAGTATTATGGGACAATCTAAAAACAATATGCGAATATCACAATATGCACCTTCATCGGAATTCAAGATTAGTAAAGGCTAACAAAGATGAGATTGAGGAGTTAGAAAAGAAGGTTGCAAAGTTAACTGAAGAAAATATAATTCTGACAAAACAAATGGAAAAAAGGAGAAATGGAGTAGTGATGGTTTGGTAGCATAAATTCAAAAGGATGTGTTTGCGTCATGCTTAAACTGTTTTGAATTTGTTAGAATTAAGGAAGATTGGTTGAAAGAGAAGAAAATTTTGATTGAAGAATGCGATAAAGCTAAAGCCAAAGAACAAGAAGTTATTGAAGATTTTGATGTTTATTTGTTAAGTCAAAGGAAAAACTTGATTATTTTCAAGTACAAAGTTATGAGCTTGCTGCAAAAGCTAAAAGATTTTCAATTGAAAAGGAAGCTTTAGTTTCTGAAAAGACTGAATTAGATAAGGAGAATAAAGTTTTGAAAGCAGATGTTGATGATCTTCAAAAGAAAGTGAAAAAGGTACAAAAGAAGTGCTTGATGAATGTGAGAGAATGTATGTTCAAAAGCATAAGTACAATCAATTGTCTGAGAAATTTATCACGTCTCAGAAGGATTTACTAGAAGCTACTACTAGGATTTCTGAAATAAAGATTTAAATGCTTAATCTACAACAACAACTTGCAAATTGCAATACATCAAGTGTAATTCAGAATTGTTTGTATCATCACTACGTCAAAAAGTGGCTTTGGCCACGGTTTTTTTTATAACGCATAGCCACTGTTTTGAAAAAAACGTGGCCAAAGGTAAGAAACACTAGTTTTAGCCACACATATTTTGTACCCGTGGCCAAATATATAGCCTCTGGACCCTTTTAGCCACGTATTTTTTTGTTTATGTGACAACAACAATCAGGTGCAGTGGCTTTAGCCAATGTTTTACAAAAACATGTGGCACTTATTTGTCACACTTAAAAAAGAGTGGCGAAAAGAGACGATTTGTTTCCCTCTAAAACAACGCGCTTTTTTCAATTTTACCAATTCGAGCGGGTTAAAATCTGCTACCCTATATATCATCATCATTGTTATTTTCCTTTACCGCCATCCCTTTCTTGATCTCAAATTCTCTACACCAATTTGTTTACACCAATACTGGTATCAAATGGCCAATAATCAACGCTCCCTTAATTATTGGTATGTGAATAATAATCGTATTTTTTTTTGGTTTACAGTAACAGGAGAAGAAGATCCTTCAAGTCCCACAAATCTGTGATTAAAAACAATGATGAGAACATCCTGAGGCAACTCCATGCGCAGAAGATTCCTGATTGTTTTGCCTACTCTGTTGAGGCAACGAAATTATTCCGTGTCCTTGATACAAAATTCAATGAATTTGAATCCGAAGAAAATGAAGAAGATGAAGAAGATGATGATGATGATCATGATGATGACGATGCAAGTTCAGGATACATATCTGAAGATCGCAGTGATCCGGATTATTAATTAATTAATGTATATGTTTATGAACAAATTAAGAACACTATTTTATATGTTTATTTAGTTATGATATTAGTAGTTATAATTGAATATATGATGGTTATATATGTTTATCATGTTTGATTATCTTGTGATATGGCCACTCATATTAAACATTGGTTGCGTGACAAATTATGACAAATGGTCACATTATATTAATTTTAGGTGGCTAAAAGAATACCAATAGTGGACGGCGCTTGTAATCATTACTATTTCATTTACTTTTTCATTTACTGTATCTTTCAAATCTCCATCTACCACGCCCCTCGAGTATCGATATATACTTAATTATCTCTATATCAGTTTTCATCATCATCTCCGCCATGCCCCTTTTCTCACAGTCTTTCTATCTCTGTTTTTCGTCCATCATCGCCGGCAAAAAATGTGGAATTGGCGTCATCCGTATGTGGAAGACGGTAGGTTATCATCTTCATCACTGAAATTCGATTGAAATTTTCGTCTCAGATTTGGTAATTTTTTCTGGTGCAGGGAAAGATTGCACTCTGTATCTCCTGTGAGCAGATTTTAATTTATTGTGGAAACCATGGAGACGAGGAATCTCTAATGGTTTATACAAATGCTTTACTGAGAGCAGATTTTAAGTTATTGTGTAATTTTATAACAGTCAGCAGTAAGGGCACATGTTGAGGTTTGTAGCACTTGTATTCTTCAGGTGCTTCTCTCCCTTTTGGCCCCATGAACCCGATATTTCTTCAGCCACTTCTTCACCATTTTCAGTTGATCAGAAGCAAGTGAATGTGAGAAAGCAAAGAGGGACTTGTTCTCTCTTTTCACTTGATCAGAAGCAAGTGCATGTGAGAAAGCAAAGAGGGATTTTTCTTCAGCCGCTTCTTCTCCCTTTTAGGATAGTAGTTTTTCAGTTGTAACTTTATAGATCAATGTATTAATTGAATCATACCCTTTGGATTATGTAGGTAATTGTGTTTGTTAAAGAAGCAGTTGATTTTGTTTGTTTATTTTTGACTTTTATTGACTCTGGTTTGGTCAAAGAGAGGAGACCTGCAGGCACAATCAAAAAAAGGAAACACTTGACTCAAAATTAAGATCCGTAATATTCCAGAATACATAAAGAAAAAAACCAAATATTGTTGATACTGTAATTTGCTAAGATTCAAAAACATTACAATGATCAATTAATCGGTTTTACGTAATATCATTCTAGTACAGTCAGCTCTATGGTAAACATTGTCACATGTATCTACGGATGGGGAATACATCATCGTTGTGAGGAAAAACTACCGTACTAAATTCTTCATTGGCATCGTCTTCATAATAATCACAGTAATTTCTGGGAGGTGTCATAAAGACAATATGCAGTTTTTATCCAGCTGGTCTTTGACGTAAAACAACTGTTGTGCTTGTGACGTGAAAATGAACGGGTGTTAGTGCAAAATATGTGTGACGTGTGTGTATTTCAGTTAGTACAGTTAGTTGTTTGTTAGAATTGTTAATTCTTGTATTGGGTAGTTATTGTCATTATCCAATAGTTGAGGGTTGGTTTATAAAACCAACAAATTAATCATAAAGTGGATGAAGGCTAGCAGATTATCAAACGGAGAAGTAGCCGAACCTTGTGTTCGGCAATTACGACCTGCCTCCGAACTTCAAGTTCGGCACTCAACTGGTTTCCCTATATATATGGAGTTTGGAGTTCGAACGAAGGGACACACCTCGATTAACCGTTTTCCCGAGTTCAATTACAAGAGGAGGAGTTTTTGATCTTCAGTTTCAGAGAGAATTGATGTTAGGATCATGATTAGCTGCTGTAAGCGAGTCCAAATCATGTAAACATTGATCGATTTGAGCTATAAACCGAGTTTATTTACCTTGTTAGTGTTCTTCGTTTCGGGTAATCTTTCGGTTCGATATCGTGTACAAATCACTAGATCCGAAGCTATTCGAGTTTTTAATTAGTATCAGAGCAATCCAGGCGTGATTCTACATCGATTTTGATCAATATCAGTGATTAATTTGCTTGTTCTTGTCGATTTTGACTTTTGTTAGTCAAACTGATCATTGTTTGACTGCAAAATTGGAACGAAATTCATATTGTTGGTGCTTCTAATCAGTACAGAAAGTTTCATAGAGATATTTCGCATCTGTTGCAAGTTACAGATTTGATTTTGGTGAAGATTGGACCAGATCGCAGTTTTACAAGAACGTATATACGTTCTTCATGGTTCATTCATGGTGGATCTTCCAATACTCAACCATTTTGTGTAATTTCGGTACCCACAGACTCGGTTCGATCATACGAAGCTAATGTAACGATCCGTTTTCGTTTTGGTGTCGATTTGAGAAGATCACTATTTCACAAAAACTTGAGTTCGCCGGAGCTAGTCGCTCGATGCTTAAATCTCATCAAAATGTATCAACAATGGTGCTAGATTTGTTTGTCTTGTTCCTACGGATCTAATGCAACTTACGGTTTGATTTTTCGTTAAGAATTGAGAAAGTTATGGATTTTCAAAGTTTGTGGTGAATTAAGATTTGAGGTCGCCGGAAAAAACTCATACTCGCCGGAGTTTCTTTCATTTTCCGGCCACAATTTGATTTCAATTGCATCTCTCGACTAATTTGTCCTATTAGGCAAATTTTCAATTTCAACCCTCAAGTTTAATTTCTTTTAAAAAAAATTACACAAGTTCTTCTATAAAAAAAACTATACAAAAACACTATTTTTTAATAAAAAACATTTTTTTTAAAAGAAAAGTTTTTTTTAAAAGAAAAGTTTTTTTTTACCAAAATTGTTTAAAAAAAATAACAAAACAAAACAAAACAAAACAAAACAACACAAAACAACACAAAATAACACAAAACAAAACAAAATTTTCTTTTAAAAAAAATTCTTCAGAAAATAGATAGACTTGTCAATGGTATTCAAAATGACAAGGATTGCATTGAAAGAGAACAAAATTCTTCAGAAAATAGATAGACTTGTCAATGGTATTCAAAATGACAAGGAAAAGATCGAGATAGAAAAAGTGTTTGAGGATGTCCAGGTTCACAAAAACAAAGACATTCCAATGGAAAAAGTTCAAAAAGATGGTTCTTCTAAATGTGAAGCTGCTGAGAATGAATTGAAGCTTAAGTATGAGAATGCGGAGTTGATTGCAAAAGTTTCAAAGCTGACTGAAACAAATGATGATTTGATAAAGGAAGTTGAGAAATGGAAGAAAGAAGCAAATGATATGGCTGCAGTTTTTGATGATTTGTTTGCCAAATCAAAGATCAAACTTAAAGGTCTAGAAAAGGAAGTTGCTGATCTTACTGCTAAAGAATTAAGTCATCAAGAGGACAACACGAAGCTGTTAGATGCTAAAGCTGAATTGTTTCGTGAAAATAAGCTTTTGAAGCAGAATGTTGAGATTTATAAACAAAAATGGGAAAATGTTGTTCAAGAAACATATGATGCTCATGATCAGTTGAGAAGAGAAAATTTACTCTGAATAGAACAACAAAAGACTTTATTGCAACACAAAAAGAGTTGGCTGAAGCACAAAAGAAAATTGCAGACATGAAGATTGAGGTTCATGATTTCAAAAGACAGTTGCATAATCTCAATAATTCATCGTCTTTCACAAATTTTTGTGCAAAAAGGAGAATTTTCAACAGATTTTTGGTGATGTTATTCTGAAAAATGTTCCACCTCCTGTGGTTATTGAAAATACTATCAATACTTTGAAAGTAACGGAAGAAGTTCATGATTATTCAAAGTTTGCTGATAATTCTTCTGAGAAGAAGAAGTCAAAGTCGCAAAAGAAAAATGAAGAGAATTTTGATGCTAACAAGCGAACTAAATTTGTTTCAAGTTCCATATTACTTGATAAGGAAAAGGTTTTTGACGGCAATCCAGGAAAAGTGAAAGTCGAAAAATTTTCGAAGATTGTGATTGATGAATCTTTGTTTTCCAATAAAAATGATTTAAATGCCATCAAGGATGAGTTCTCTCGACTTGCTTCACAAGGTCATGAGAAACCTAAGTCTGTACCAGATAAATCTAAAAAGAATGGTGGTCTGGGATATGAAAGCAAAGACGAGAACGTGAATGTTGGAAATGATTTCCAAGATGTGCTTGAGATAGAAGAAATTGTGGAGGATATCAAGGTTCACAAAGAAAAGGAGATTGCACTTGAGAATCATATCTTGTGTGAACCTGATGCTGATTTTCTGTCAGTGAATTCTAAGTTAGAGCGTCAAGAAAGTGATTCTTCTTAACATTCAACAATGTCAACAGAATCCATGTCATCTCCTAAGTTGGTTGATGTGAGAGCTTGCTTTTACTGCAACAAGAAAGGACATGTGATTCGTGATTGTGCTATTCAAAAAAGATTTTCATGTGGTTCATATTGATCATCATCATCCGATTCAATGATTCTCAACGAGGTACCTATTAGCCAAAATCAGAAAACCCAACGACAGCCAGCTTATAAGAAGCCGGTTGTTGGTAAAACCTCAAATTATGATGATTGGTCACCACAGTTTTCAAAATCAAAACATTTTTCAAAAAGAAAACAAATTTTCAATAATGATTTTGAAATGCCTTACTCAAATGAGTTTTCTTATGGGCCTCGACAACATCACTCAAAACCTGAGAAAATGCTGGTCGAAGAGTTGTTGAATATGGTTTTCAACAAGTCAAAGTTTTTCAATGGTTGTGATTCGCATCGGTCGAAATCATTTAAACCATTTCGTTCTTGGAAACAGAAAACGGCAACCTCGGCGGGAAACGATTTTGTTGAGGATACGGGTCGACCCAAGCCGGTTTGGGTTCCCGTATTTAACTAAAAAAAATTGTTTGAGGTTGTGTGCAGGTACTTCAAGAAGACCTATTAGTGATTGCAAAGTTGCTGATAGTGGACTTATTTTGCTTAAGTTAGCGTTTCACAGAGTTGATATTTCACAAACATTTTTGAGAAAAATGATTTTTTAAAATCTAAAAATCCGAGGTATCCGTGTTAATCGATCAATTTTATTTTCTTTCCTTTTATTTTTTTTTCATATCTTTAGGGGGAGAAATTTTGGATAATTAAAAAAAATAATAGAGTTTGTTGAATTTTAGGGGGGAAATATTTGAAAATCACAAAAATAGTGTGATATTTGTTTCCTTTATGAAAAATATATAAAAAATGAAAAAATGGAAAAGATAAAAAAAAAATGAAAATTTTCAAAAAGAGAAATTGATCCAACCATGTGAGAAATGATGGTACATCAGCATACGTTATCTGCCATGAATAAAGTAGAAAGAAAGGCTGTAGGTACTTGCTTGACTTGACTGAATGTGCTGAGTAGTCTGATATATGCGAGTATGATATAAAGATAATACTTGCTTGATAATTGTGGTTACAAATCATGATGGGTACTGTGCATATCTGGCAAAATAAAATGAGAAAATACCAAAAACAGAATAAAGAGATGTTCTGGTGTATGCTTGCTTTATTTTGAAAAATTTCAACTTGTTTCATTTTCTTTATTTTGTCAAACGATCGGACTTTCTCTGCGTATCGAAAGATCGACCTGAACGTTGTTCGTTTGACGTTCTGCTTTATTTTCTTTGGTGTTTCGTATAATCCATCGGACTCTCTCTGCGTGTACGTGAGTACCGACCTGATTGTTGTTGGATTATACAACTTCTACTTTATTTTACATTTCTTATTTTCCTAAACAATCGGACTTTCTCTGCGTGCCTACCAGCCGACCTGATTGTTGTTTGTTTAGGGTTCTACTTTCTTTTTGCAAGAAACACCATGAACTTGATATCTCTATGGCATTTGATTCTGTATAAGCAAGTTTACAATATCAGTATGAGAAATCTGCTGCGAGTAACTTGGCTTGAATAAAAGAAAAACACAAAAATATGAAATAAGCAGTTTGCCAGTATTCCTGATTGTGTGGGTACCATGTTATCAATGCTCGATAAATACACTTAATTTCATATCAGAAAGCTATAGACAATGACCTGCTTTAGCTGAAATAAACCAAATGGTTGTATTCTCAGTCAGCTTGGCTTGCATGCTTAGTATTTTGAAATTGCAGTGTGTACGATGTGTTATGTCTGATATGATCTCATGTTGTGATCTTTCTCACCAAAAACAAAAATAGAGTTTAATTCTATATTGCCATTATGTTTCAGTTTATGAAAAAAAATCAAAAAGATTTTTAGTGTGTTTTGATATAAACTTTGTAAAATCCAAAAATATTTTCTTTCTACTTTGTTTTTGATCTGATCGATACGGGATACAACAAATTTTCAAATCTAAATGTCTTGGTTTCTCCAAAGGAGGAGTTTTTCTTTCAAACTTACAGTTATGTTTGGAAAAGAAAAACCGCACTTTTGCTTTCTAAAGGTTGCTGGTTAAAATCATCAAAGTCTTTCAGATAAAGATCTCAGAATGGATTGCAAGCATGGTTATGAAGTTGTCAAAGAGTTTATCACTTTCAGAAAGAGTTCAGTTGACTTAGTCCTGTTCCAGCCGTGCCTACCCTACATCAAACAACAACAGATTCGAAGAGTTGGAAGATCTGATACAGCACACGTCAATGGGGAGTTTGTTAGTGCAAAATATGTGTGACGTGTGTGTATTTCAGGTAGTACAGTTAGTTGTTTGTTAGAATTGTTAATTCTTGTATTGGGTAGTTATTGTCATTATCCAATAGTTGAGGGTTGGTTTATAAAACCAACAAATTAATCATAAAGTGGATGAAGGCTAGCAGATTATCAAATGGAGAAGCAGCCGAACCTTGTGTTCGGCAATTACGACCTGCCTCCGAACTTCAAGTTCGGCACTCAACTGGTTTCCCTATATATATGGAGTTTGGAGTTTGGACGAAGGGATACACCTCGATTAACCGTTTTCCCGAGTTCAATTACAAGAGGAGGAGTTTTTGATCTTCAATTTCAGAGAGAATTGATGTTAGGATCATGATTAGCTGCTGTAAACGAGTCCAAATCATGTAAACATTGATCGATTTGAGCTATAAACCGAGTTTATTTACCTTGTTAGTGTTCTTCGTTTCAGGTAATCTTTCGGTTCGATTTCGGTGTACAAATCACTAGATCCGAAGCTATTCGAGTTTTCAACGGGTCCTCCTTGTGACCTAGTCTTTTAAGGTTGACCAAAGTGTAACCAAGACTATCTTTTTTGACCCCATGTGTATTCTCAACCCAGTCGCACATAAATAGATGGATGCTTTTAATATGGTATTCTAGTAGCCATATCTCTTTTAAAACCCCATAGTAAGGTTTTTTTCCATAGGTTAATACCTCATTAGAGATGTGCATGTCATTTACCTCTACACCAACCCCGCTGTTCTGGTAAACCCTACCGTCTAGAGATTTTGTACGAAATGAATAGCCATTGATGTCATATACTTCATATTTCCTCACGCTTCTGTGCGGACCATGTGAAATCCACCTAACGGTCTCTGATATAGTTTCTCGGGACTCCGCCATCTCCTTTTCAACCTGACTTTCATAGTAGGTTCATCAGGAGAGTTCATTAGGAATAGGAAAGTTATAGTTCTTCCAAAAATATAATAAAGTTGTTCCGGACAACTCAGGTCAGTTGTTCCGGAAAGTTACAGTTCATCCGGAACTAAAACTATAAGAAAATAGTTTCAGTTCACCAGGAAGGTTATAGTTCATCCTGATTGAAAATAGAGTTGTTTTGGATAACTCAGGTCAGTTGTTCCGGAAAGTTACAGTTCATCCGGAATTAAAACTATAAGAAAATAATTTCAGTTCACCAGGAAGGTTATAGTTCATCTGGATAGAAAATAGAGTTGTTCCGGACAACTCTACAGTTGTTCTCGAAAGTTACAGTTCACCCGGAATTAAAACTATAAGAAAATAGTTTCAGTTCACCAGGAAGGTTATAGTTCATCCGGATATAAAATAGGGTTGTTCCGTACAACTCAGGTCAGTTGTTCAGGAAAGTTACAGTTCATCCGGAATTAAAACAATAAGCAAATTTAGCTGACCTTGTTGCATAACCATTTTCCAAATGTTGTGCTCTGCTTCATAGTCAGCTCATTTAGTCTAATACCAGGATGTTCCTTTTCCAAAAATTTCATGTGTTCTCTGCAATTACATGAAGAAGTTATCTATAAAAGTTTATAATTAATTAAACAGATTAAAAAAGGTTAATAATCTAAATTACTTACTCGATATAATGCTCAATTTCATGTGTATTTAGTAACACAAATAAATGTGCTATCGATAGGAGCTCTGGAGAGACTTCAACTAATCTACCAGCTGACCCAGGACTTCCATCCGCACTGCTATGCTTTTTAGTTGGAACACCAATAGTTGTGATGTTTTTTTGGTATTCGCTAAGAAACTCAATCGTTTCTTCTACAATGTTCTCCTCAGCAATGCACCCTTCTCGATAAGTTTTGTTTCTCACGTGGCCCTTAATTACCTTCATACACCTTTCAAATGGATACATCCATCGAAAGCATTTGGGCCACATAACTTTACCTCCCTAGTAAGGTGCACCGTCAAATGAAGCATAACATCAAAAAATGATGGCGGGAAATATTTCTCAAGCAGGCATACTGTGACACAAAGATCTGATTGCAATTTATCTAGTTATTCGACATTGATCTCTTTGCTGCATATTGATTTGAAAAAAAAACAGAGCCTGATAATAGCATATCTTGTCAGTTCAGGCACGACTGACCTAATTGCAATTGGCAGAAACTGTTGCATCAACATATGATAGTCATGTAACTTAAGCCTCACAAGTTTCTGTTGGACTCGGTCTGCCCAAGACACATACTAGATTGATGTGGCTAGTACGTTATGATCCAAGACGGGTCATACCCAATAACGAGCTAGACAAACACCCAATGGATATTTATTTAGATATGATCAATTAAATAAATATCACCTAAAGAAGATATTTAGAAATGGGTTTTTAAATAATTGCACTTATGATTAAATCATATGGATGATTAAATTGAGAGAAGTATAACAATGTTATTTAATTGGTTAAATAAATTGTTACATAACATATAAAAGGTTATATGTTACAATATATTTTGAACATTCCACATGTCATGTAATATGTTACATGACATAAGATATGCATATTAGCACAATGTTTCAAAATATAAAAGATGGTTAAAGTGAATGACTAGATAGGAGGGAAAGTGAAATTTTGAAATGGTTTTCCCCCTCCTTTGGACTCCTTGGCCGGCCCTCCCTCTTTATGAGGGTAGGTGGGCTTTTGCTTATCCAAGACATGCATAAAGGAAGGTCTAGATACATTCCCTATGACTCTTCTTGAACACACTTCCATTCTCTCTCTAAAATAACAAGTGCAGAATTTTCCTCTCTACAATTCATCTCTAGAATTGGTTCTAGTAGAGAAAAGCAAGAATCTGGATTCAAGCCAAGAGGAAGAGTCATCTTCAAGAAATCCTAGCAACAAGGGTGGTTGTTGCTTGAGCTCGTGGGTATCATCACTTGAGGCTTTCAAGTTAGATAGCAAGCCGGTTCATCCACATCATCTTCTTCACAATCTTGAGCTTGGAAGAAGGTATATCTAAAACCCCCTATTATGGGTTTTAGTTTTGATAGCATGCATACATATTTGGATCCTTGGTTTTGGGTTTTATAATCAAGTGTTAAAATCGGTTTTAACACCAACTAATCGAAATGTACATCAACTAATCAAACTATTCTTTTGATTTTTCCGCTGCGTTTTACATTTTAAGGAGTTAAAATGGCTTTGATAAAGTTCTTAAAACCCAACAATGGTATCAGAGCCGCTTATATGGATGCATGCTTCAAAGAGCTAGTTGGTTAGCTCCACAAAGCTCTTGGTTTTGGTTCCTCATACCACAAACCGAAAGTTTTGTTCATGGTTTCCCTTTGTCTTTCAAGATGCTTCACTAACATGCATGTGGTTATCTTGAAAGATTAAAGCATTTTATCATTTTGTTGTTTTTGTTGTTTGGACAACAAACCCACGTTTTCGGTTTTGTGTTGGACCGAAAAGGGAAATGGGTTAAAAGGGGACCATTTGTACATATGGATGTATTTTTAGATATATGTTTGGTGCATAAAGCCTAGCCAAAAGACCTTGTGATTGTTTGTGGTGAATGTTTGTGCTTGTTGTAATTATTCAAAAGTTGTAATAATTTCAAGTTCCTCATTTTGGGCATGTAATCTATTTATTTCATTTGGTATGTAATGTAATAGATTAGGTGCATTTTGTTTTACTAGAAAAATGTATTGGGATCCATATTTTGTAAAAGGGAAGAATGCACAAGATGGAGGATCTTGGATGGCCAAAGGAGTCAAGCAAAACACAACCAAAGGAGGTCACTTGAAGCATTTGGATGCGGGGTCAAGTGGGAGTTCACAACACATCACTTGTGTTTTGTCCCTTAGGAGAGACCGAGACACTCCTTTTAAATAGCAGGAGTGCTTCTGCACCCCTGCTACAGGTAACAGGTGTTGTCCCAGAAACACCCCTGTTACTGCTAAAAGGTGTTGTCCATGACACACTCCTGTTACGGCTAGCAGGTGTTGTCAATAGTTGGCTATGGCTATGCACCTATTTTATTATGCTTGTGTGGTTGTTTATTTTCATGTTTGGATGATATTTGGATATGCATGCTAAAACAAACTAATAAACATTAACAAGCTAAAACCGGTTCTTAAAATATCATTAACAAAGACTAATAAAATGGGTTTTATTAAGTTGATGATGATTTATCAATAAAATGGGTTTTATTAAAAGAACCATGAAATATGGATTTCAAACAACACTAGGGTACCATACATTTGAATGCATGTGAATTGTATGGTACATAGAGTTTTCTACACTAGAATTATGAAAACTAAAAACGACCCTTTTGAAAACAAGTTTAAACGCCATCCTTTTGTACAACACTCAATTTGCTTGTAAACTCTTTATGGGATAAAGGTCACCTAACCGTATTTGAGGGAACTTGTATATTTGAGGTAGGTTTACCATGTATGTGGGATAAAGGTCACCTAACCACTTACATGTGTAAATTTACACGTGTGTATAAGTAGGACAACTTGATTTGGGGACCATGTGAATAGGGTCACCGAAGCATGGGGAACCAAAGGCATTGATGGGATTAAACATGCCAACTAAACATAAGATGTTTTAATCGATCCCATACTACTAGAAGTTGCAAAGAGTTGCAATTGTCAAACGTTGACTACCTTGTTAATTTAAGTCATGGGATAAAGGTCACCTAACCACAACTTAAATGTAACGTTGGATTCTAGGTTTTAATTTATTAATTGTCTATGAGACATAAAAGGGTATTAATTAAATTAAAAGGTTAATATTGATATCAAAGATACTTAATAGAACTTTGTTAAATTTTGTAGATGGCCAATAATAACGAAATCATCCCCGCCACAAACGTCCATAACCTATCGCTAAGATCCATCTTAGACAAGAATCGTCTCAACCAAGACAACTTTGTGGATTGGTACCGCAACTTGAGAATTGTTCTCAAACAAGAAAAGAAGTCTTATGTGTTGGACGATCCTATCCCCGACGAACCCGATGTCGAAGACGTTGAGGCTTATGCCGATTGGGTGAAGTACACCGAGGACTCCGTCCAAGTTTCATGCCTCATGCTAGCAAGTATGATCCCCGAGCTACAAAAGGATTTAGAGAATCATGGGGCATACGACATGATATGCCAATTGAAGGAAATGTTCCAACAAAAGGCAAGAACCGAGCGCTTCGAAACGGTTCGAGCACTCCATGCATGTCGTATGGACGAGTCACAAACGGTTTCATCCTATGTTCTTAAGATGAAGAGCCTCATTGATCGTCTTGAAAGGCTCAATTGTCCTGTTTCAAAAGAGTTGGCTACGGATTTGATCCTCAACTCTTTGTCAAAGAAGTTTGACACTTTTGTATTGAATTACAATATGAATGGTTGGGAGAAGACCATTCCCGAGCTTCATGGGATGCTCAAAACGGCCGAGCAAGGGATGGGCAAAAGTGTTGTGCCCGTTCTAACGATCAATGAAGGTAGTAGCAAGAAAAGGTCTCGCTCTACCTCTAGTTCCTCAAAGGCAAAGGTTGCCAAAGGAAAGGGATTCGTCAAGGGGAAGGGCAAGAAAGAAAACCCCAAACCGAAGGAGAAGAAGCAAAAGATTGCTTCAAATGATCCATGCTTTGAGTGTGGTGAGGTAGGACATTGGAAGAGGAATTGTCCAACCTATCTCAAAGGGTTGAAAGAAAAGAAAAATGAAGGTCAAACCTCGGGTAAGACCTTTATGATTTATATTGAGCTTAATGCCATTTCTTCTAACACATGGGTATTGGATACCGGATGTGGAACTCATATATGTAATATGTTGCAGGGGTTCAAAAGAAATAGGCAATTGAAGGCGGGAGAAGTTAGTCTCTTCATGGGCAATGGAGCGAAAGTTCAAGTTGAAGCCCAAGGAGACTACATTTTGGAACTTCCAAGTGGTTTGGAAGTAATTTTGAATAATGTATTATATGCTCCTAGTTTGACTAGGAACATAATTTCCGTTTCCCGTTTAAGACATTTTGGATATGATTTTAAATTTGTTAACAATGATATCCATGTTTCAATGAATGACGTGTTTTATTTTAAAGCTAGCCCTTTAAATGGTATTTATGAATTGGTTCATGAAAACACATCATACAATAGCTCAATGTATCAAACTAACACCAAGAGACTCAAAAGAGATTTGAGTGACACCTACATTTGGCATTGCCGCCTAGGTCACATAAATAAGAACCGCATACTAGCGTTACAAAAGAGTGGTCTTTTGAAAACAAATGATAGTGATTCCTATGAAGTATGCGAATCTTGCCTACAAGGCAAGATGACTAAGGCACCTTTTAGTGGCACCACCGAAAGAGCAAAAGATTTTCTAGGGATCATACATTCGGATGTATGTGGACCTTTTAAGCCAACATCTAGGAATGGTGAAAGATACTTCATCACCTTTACCGACGACTATAGTCGCTATGGGTATGTGTACTTGTTAGCACACAAGGATGAAGCTTTTGAAATGTTCAAAATCTTCAAGAATGAAGTAGAAAATCAACTCAACAAGACAATAAAGATCCTTCGTTCGGATAGAGGAGGTGAATACCTTAGCAATGAATTTCAAAACTATCTTCGGAGTTGTGGGATTGTCTCACAACTTAGTCCACCTCGAACACCACAACATAATGGTGTATCGGAGAGGAGGAATCGAACCCTATTGGATATGGTTCGATCTATGATGAGTAGAAGTTCCTTACCTCTATCATTTTGGGGTTATGCCCTACTCTCAGCGGCCCGTATTTTGAATATGGCCCCAACCAAGAAAGTGGAAAGGACACCTTTTGAGTTATGGCATGGAAGGGTTCCATCCTTATCTTATCTAAAGGTGTGGGGTTGTGAAGCTTATGTAAAGCATGATGCTTCAAACAAGCTAGACCCCCGATCCACTAAGTGTATATTTGTAGGATATCCTAGAGATTCTATAGGATATTACTTCTACAATCCAACAGAGCAAAAGGTATTTATAGCTAGAAAGGCCGAGTTTTTGGAAACTAAGTTCCTTATGGAAGGAACTAGTGCAAGAACGGTGGAACTTGAGGAGGATCAAGAACCACAAGCCGATACACGTTTGGTTGAAACTAGCCCTCAACAAGAAATTGTTGAAGATGATCAAATAGTTGATCAAAACACAAACAACGTTCGTAGATCCGGTAGAACTAGTAGTCCACCCGAAAGATATGGATTTTTCATAGAGGGATGCTATGTGGTAGATTCGGATGAACCAACCACTTATCGTGATGCAATGTCCGATTCCGAATCGGAAAAATGGTTGGAAGCCATGAACGTTGAGATGCAATCCATGCATGATAACCAAGTATGGGACTTGGTAGAGCGACCTCCTAACTCCAAGGTAGTTGGAAGTAAGTGGGTTTTCAAGAAGAAAACCGACATGCATGGAAACTTAGACACATTTAAAGCTCGACTTGTAGCAAAAGGTTTCACTCAAACTCAAGGGGTTGATTATGATGAAACTTTCTCGCCTGTAGCAATGCTAAAGTCGATAAGGATATTATTTGCCATAGCCGCCCATTATGATTATGAGATATGGCAATTGGATGTCAAAACAGCTTTCCTAAATGGATATCTTGAGGAAGATGTCTATATGGCTCAGCCCGAGGGTTTTGTCGATCCAAAACATCCTAACAAAGTGTGTAAGTTAAAGAAATCAATCTATGGATTGAAACAAGCATCAAGGAGTTGGAATCAGCGTTTTGATGAAGAAATAAAGAAATTTGGCTTCATCAAGAACGAGGATGAGGCTTGTGTGTATAAGAAGGCTAGTGGGAGTATAATAACTTTTCTAGTATTGTATGTAGATGACATACTACTATTTGGGAATGACATTCCAACCTTGGAAGGTGTAAAAACCTGGCTTGGAAGTTGCTTTTCCATCAAGGATCTTGGTGAAGCCACCTATATTTTGGGAATAAAGATCTATAGGGATAGATCAAGGCGCCTGATAGGTTTGAATCAAAATGCATACATTGACAAAGTCTTGAAAAGGTTCAAGATGGAGAACTCTAAGAAAGGTTTGGTACCTATTCAAAAGGGGACTATATTGAGTAGGACTCAATGTCCAAGCTCAAAGGTTGAGCAAGACAAAATGAAAGGAATCCCATATGCGTCTGCTATTGGATCGATTATGTATGCTATGATATGCACTAGACCGGACGTGTCATGCGCCTTAAGCATGACAAGTAGATACCAACAGAATCCAGGAAATAGCCATTGGATGGCTGTCAAAAGTATATTAAAATATCTTAGAAGGTCTAAGGATATGTTCTTAATATATGGATCCGATGAGAAGGAACTCGTTGTAAGGGGTTACACGGATGCGAGTTTCCAGACGGATCGAGATGATTCTCGTTCACAATCGGGGTATATCTTCATTATGAATGGAGGGGCGGTCTCTTGGAAGAGCTCAAAGCAAGATGTGGTTGCGTTGTCCACTACGGAATCAGAATACATCGCCGCATCTTTGGCCGCGCAAGAAGCCGCATGGTTGAAGAAATTTATTGCCGAACTAGGGGTTGTTCCTACCATTCAAGGACCCCTAGAGATCCTTTGTGATAACGAGGGAGCGATTGCTCAAATCAAGGAACCTCGTGATCATCAAAAGGTAAGGCACATCGAGCGGAGATTCAACTACATAAGGGATGAAGTTGCAAAGGGAAAGATATGTATTCGCAAAGTTCACACCAATGACAATGTCGCTGATCCACTCACGAAGCTCCTAGAACGCCCAAAGCATGAGGGTCATGTTTGTGCCATGGGACTTCGACATTCTAGTGATTGGATATGATTTATGTTTTGTATTTGGATATCGGAACAATTGGTATTTTGACACTTTTATATGAATGTGGGATTTCATTTAAATTGTGTAGTGTTCCATTTTTTGCATGTTTAAATCCGTGAATAAGTTACTTATTCTAAATGTCCGTAGTCGATCATATTTGTGGGAACGAATATGAAGGTAAGACTATTATGAACTTGGATTGGTGGATATTCATAAGGTATGAATATGGAGCAATGGGTTGCTACCAAGGTTCATAGATATTTGTGGGAGACAAATATTGGACGACCCGCTCTCAAGTCTTACCCCATGGAATCTTAATTGATTGATCATAAGTAAGCTTGAGTAAAGGAGAATATCATTTGTATCCTCTGACCTGAGATACATATTGGGTCTTGATATTCACCAAGCATTATGCTTTGACTTAGTTCTTCGCTGTTCTGAAACATGGCAGTACATAAGGCTAAGCTCAAGCATGATGCTAGGTGATTGTGAGAGACGTATGTAGTCAAGATGGAATTTGTCCCTCTTATTCGTTGAGAGTTAAATGTCTAAGGCCTGAATCAAGTTAAATCAATGGAGAGTGATCACTCCATGTCTCTAGGATTTAACATGACATTTGAGACGAAAGGATAAATGATCGTTTCACCTAAAACATTTCAAGTGGTGACTTGAAGGAGATGATGTTATTGAATGGCACTAAGTCATACGTATTAGGGGTAACAAACCGTTGTTAGGCGGTATTTGTTGCTTGCATCAATCTTCTATGAATCTTGTGCAAGTGGGAGATTGTTGGACTCGGTCTGCCCAAGACACATACTAGATTGATGTGGCTAGTACGTTATGATCCAAGACGGGTCATACCCAATAACGAGCTAGACAAACACCCAATGGATATTTATTTAGATATGATCAATTAAATAAATATCACCTAAAGAAGATATTTAGAAATGGGTTTTTAAATAATTGCACTTATGATTAAATCATATGGATGATTAAATTGAGAGAAGTATAACAATGTTATTTAATTGGTTAAATAAATTGTTACATAACATATAAAAGGTTATATGTTACAATATATTTTGAACATTCCACATGTCATGTAATATGTTACATGACATAAGATATGCATATTAGCACAATGTTTCAAAATATAAAAGATGGTTAAAGTGAATGACTAGATAGGAGGGAAAGTGAAATTTTGAAATGGTTTTCCCCCTCCTTTGGACTCCTTGGCCGGCCCTCCCTCTTTATGAGGGTAGGTGGGCTTTTGCTTATCCAAGACATGCATAAAGGAAGGTCTAGATACATTCCCTATGACTCTTCTTGAACACACTTCCATTCTCTCTCTAAAATAACAAGTGCAGAATTTTCCTCTCTACAATTCATCTCTAGAATTGGTTCTAGTAGAGAAAAGCAAGAATCTGGATTCAAGCCAAGAGGAAGAGTCATCTTCAAGAAATCCTAGCAACAAGGGTGGTTGTTGCTTGAGCTCGTGGGTATCATCACTTGAGGCTTTCAAGTTAGATAGCAAGCCGGTTCATCCACATCATCTTCTTCACAATCTTGAGCTTGGAAGAAGGTATATCTAAAACCCCCTATTATGGGTTTTAGTTTTGATAGCATGCATACATATTTGGATCCTTGGTTTTGGGTTTTATAATCAAGTGTTAAAATCGGTTTTAACACCAACTAATCGAAATGTACATCAACTAATCAAACTATTCTTTTGATTTTTCCGCTGCGTTTTACATTTTAAGGAGTTAAAATGGCTTTGATAAAGTTCTTAAAACCCAACAGTTTCTTGTCCTTTAGACTAACCAAACTAGAAAAGTTAGAACAATAGCCTTGTGGAACCTTCAAGTTATACAACGTGTCATAAAACTTTTCCTTTTCATCTTTTTGTAACGTGTAACACGCTGCAGGAAGTACTATGATGTTCTTGTTCTGTTTAGGCTGCAACTCTAGTCTTGACCCCAAAAAGTTCAGATCCTTTCTAGCAATCAGTCCATCCTTTGTCTTTCCGGGAAGGTTGAGCAGAGTTCCAACAAGACTCTCAGCCACATTCTTTTTAATATGCATGAAATCAATGTAATGTTGGACACTATTATGCCTCCGATATCTAAGTCTTCGAAACCATATATTGAATTTCTTCCAATATGGTGGCTTCTCTTTGTTCTTTCTTTTTCTCTTGTCAATCTTACCCCCTCTTCCGGTTGAGGTCTCTGGGATTTCTGAATCAGTACATCTTAATCCCTTTCCCCATTTGTTCCTGATATGTTGAACTTTGTTGTATATCTGTTCCCTGGTCATAGGAACTGCAGCATCTTTCAACTCTTGTTTACCATCGAAGGCCTCTATTTGCTTTTGGAAGGCATGCGTATATGGTAGATATCTTCTGTAACCAGCATAACATTTCTTGGCTAAGAAAGGAAGCCTAATGCATTTAGTTTGTTCCCGACATACCACACAACCATGGAATCCACTGTACGGGCAACCACAAAGTGTACCAAGTGCAGGGTAATCATTAATCGTCCATAAAACAACTACACGCATAGTAAACTGTTCTTGCGCATACGCATCATATGTTTCCACACCTACCACAAATAACAGCTCTAAGTCATCAATTAATGGTTCCAAAAACACATCAATATCATTTCTAGGCCCTCCCGATATTAATAACGAAAGCATGATGAACTTTCTTTTCATACACAACCATGGTGGAAGGTTGTAAACGACATATAGAACCGACCACACACTGTGATTTCTGTTCCCTCTATTCACGTCGACCCTATCAGTTATAATGCCAAGACGAAGACTTCTAGGATCGTCAGAGATTTCGGGATATCTGTCATCTATGGATTTCCATGCCGGTGAATCGGATGGGTGGCGTAACACACCGGGTATTTTGGAACTGGTGGCATGCCATCTTAGATCTTCCGCTGTGGTTTTCACTTGAAACAGTCGTTTCAATCTTGGAATGATGGGGAAATACCACATTACCTTTGCAGGATTATTGTCGTATAGTTTCTTAGTCCTCTCATCCACCTTCCACCTGGACTCACCACAAGTTGGAAATACAGTTAGGTCCTTGTTCTCCTTCCTGTAAAGAATACAATCATTGATACACACATGTATCTTGGTGTACCCTGCACCCATTGACTTCAAAATCTTTTTGGCCTCATATGTATTTTTCACAATCTCATTACCTTCAGGTAGCATCTGTTTCAGCAAAACTAAAAGTTCATTAAAAAACTTATCTGATCCTCCATGCTTAGTCTTCAAGTTCAGTAGTTGAACCAAGGCAGATAACTTTATGAAGCTATTGTAGGGATATGATCACGTATTAATAAGCATATGTCCGGAAAGTATTTAAGCCTACGGGGTTACACGTCTCGACACTAATGTATTTGTATTAATTAATTAGTTAATTAATATTTATCACGAACATTTACCGAGGAATCGTTAAAAACTAACAGTTAATTGTTAACAGGGGTGATATTTGTAATTAGAGAGAGTTAGAATTGGATTACAATTGAGAGAAGGATTGAGATAAGGCCTTAGGGCCGAATTCGTGGGTTGTCCCCATCCTAATCCCTATCTTGTTTTCCAAGTCTCCAAACACTATAAATAAACCTTATGGGTTTAAGGTTTAGGTTGTTGATTTTATCTGATAAAGTGAAAACCCTAAACTCTCTCTCTTTCCTCTATAAAATTTGGCAACAAGAAAAGAACCCAAGGGGTTCGATTTCTTGTGTGGTTCGACCAAAGCCTACACCAAGAGAAGTTCGTGATCAAGTACTAGCATACGTACATAGGTGTGTCGTGTGTGCAATCGTAGAGGGATTTACTTCAAATCCTAGAAGATCTTTTCTTACCGAGCTCAAAAGTTACACGTTGTCTATCTGGTTAGTTAGATTAATTCATAGGAAAATATCCGTTGCGTACTCGTGTTTAAATCCAGAAGAAAAAGATATAAAAGCAGATAGCAAAACAGCTAGATCTTCGGTTGCTTGATTAGAAGTTGACTTGCTTGATGATTTATCAGGAATAGTAAAACTACAGCCTGAAGAATAACCAGCATTATCTGACTTTCCAGCAAGAAATGTTGTTACTGGTGGATTACTGCTTGAAATAGAATTTGATTTAGCTTTAGCATGACAGTAGCAAAATTCTCTCCAAAATAAACTGCAGGATTCTGAACTGATGGAATTGCTGACTTCTTTACAAGTAATTCCATTTCTCGAGCTTGTAACTTGCTTAATAATTGATTGAAAGTCCAACTTGAATAATTTGGATCATTAGCAAGCATCATAACAAAATTCTCCCATGTTTCCGGTAAAGCTTCCAGAAATTTTTCCTTCAAGTCATCTTTTTCTTTCTGGACTCCTACAACATCAAGTTCATTAATCAGATGGGAAAATCTAGAAATCAAATCTGCAATACTCTCTTTTTCACAATGCTGAAAGTTATCAAACTCCTTTAACAAAACTTTCTTTTGACTCTTCTTATATTGCTCGTTTCCTACACATCTATCCTTCAATGCATCCCATAAGGTTTTTGATGTTGTGCAATTTTTGAATTGATGCAAGAGTTCTCTTGGTAATGCCATTGTGAGATCTGCATAAGTTTTCTTTTCTCTGGCATAAACTTTTCTTTGATCTTCATCAAGATCACTTCGTGGAATTGGTTCTCCATTTTTCTTAGGATATGTATAATCTTGTTCAATAGAAATCCACAGATCAATGTCAAGAGCATTAACAAATGATTCAAATCGTTGCTTCCAATTCTCATAATCCTCCAATCGAAGTAACTTAGGAACTTTTTGAGTTGTTCCTATCTCGTTATCATAGTTCAATATGGCTTGCATTGATGATTGAACAGCTGAAAAAGCGTGAAAATCGCTCATTTTGAAATCACAACACCGAACGTAAAAACTTAAAACTGAAAAACGGGCGTCTTCCAAGCGGATTTTGAGGGTCAAACTGGGGGGTACAGACCTTTCAGGTGAGTACACGTCTAGATCTCGGAAAGACGAACGTTTTAGTAAAGATATGTTTTCTGCCAGCGGACCAACAATTCCAGCGGACCAACCTCCGTACCAGATCAAACTAGCGGATCAAAATTTGTTCACCGGATCAAAATACTCTCAACGGACCAAATATGTTCCAGCGGACCAGATATCTTCGACGGATCAGATTTTGGTACGGCGGACCAAAACTGGTACGGCGGACCAGATTTTTCAGCGGATCACACTGGTACGCTGTAACTGCTACGGATCAGATTGATGAAGATTGACGGGGCGGACCAGTTGATATTCGAACGGACCAGACACAGTTCGAACTAAATTTGACTGATTTTCACGAATTCGACGTTTTCGATCGGAAATTTGGTTCAAATATGTTCGAAAACACTCCAGAAACACTCAGAAATCATTTTTCATCACAGAAACACTCGAAATTGGAAGATTTTGATGAAAAATGATGAACACCCAAACTTTCTCTCTCTAGAATTAGAAAACTTACCAAATCACAGCAGTAGAGCAACCTGGAATGCTCTGATACCACTTGTAGAACCACGATACGATCTTACTACAGCATGATTTGATAATCGAATAGCAACAAGAAGGTAAATAAAGCTTTGCTTTATTGAATCACTTAGAGGTTACAAGCTAGAGAGAGATTACACCTTTTGCTACACACAGTTAAGATGTAGAGAACTGAAAGAACTCCTAAACACTCTCTCTAACAAGCTATTTATAGTCACTCAGTAACAGGCCAGCGTACCACCTGTGGACCATCTGGTCCGCCCGGACCATCTGGTCCGGCGGTGCATATGGTACGGCCGGTGACTATATTACTCACACAGATGCTCTAGATTAGATACAATACATGAGACACACGCTAGCATAGGAATATGCTTCTACAGGTTGCTTTACTTATCCTTAGACTTGAGATACAAGCAGGTCATGCATGTATGGATTGCACCTACTTGATATAGTTCTAATTATCCTGAATAAGGTAGTACAAAAGGGCTATTTTCAGTAAGTGTAGTGAAGTATGTGATTGGACACATGTAATCAAGAGGATTTGTTCCTTCAGCTTAAAAGTTGAAGCAGATACCACTGGGCCCCTCGTTAAAAACTAACAGTTAATTGTTAACAGGGGTGTTAGTTGTAATAGAGAGAGTTAGAATTGGATTACAATTGAGAGAATGATTGAGATAAGGCCTTAGGGCCAAATTCGTGGGTGGTCCCCATCCCAATCCCTATCTTGTTTTCCAAGTCTCCAAACACTATAAATAAACCTTATGGGTTTAAGGTTTAGGTTGTTGATTTTATCTGATAAAGTGAAAACCCTAAACTCTCTCTCTCTCTCTCTCTTTCCTCTTTAAAATTCGGCAACAAGAAAAGAACCCAAGGGGTTCGATTTCTTGTGTGGTTCGACCAAAGCCTACACCAAGAGAAGTTCGTGATCAAGTACTAGCATACGTACATAGGTGTGTCGTGTGTGCAATCGTAGAGGGATTTACTTCAAATCCTAGAAGATCTTCTCTTGCCGAGCTCAAAAGGTACACGTTGTCTATCCGGTTAGTTAGATTAATTCATAGAAAAATATCCGCTGCGTACTCGTGTTTAAATCGATAATGGTTATATAACCCAACAGCTATGGCATCCTTCATACAGGGGCTTCTCAGCATCCATGATTCGTTCTTGAAACTTCTCATGGTCCTTAATGAAATTTTCTTCAGTAGCTCTGACCATTTCTATCGTTTCAGATGCATCGAATGGCATTCCGGAATCAAAAGATGATTCCTTGTGAAGCTCATTTCCTGCGGGCTCGTGTTCCTCTCTGTGTTTAGTCCATGTTGTATAAGTCAGATCAAATCCCTTTAAAAACAAATGATAATCTACATCATCAACGTGATAAGAGTAATGGTTTAGACAATTAACACAGGGACATGTAGTTTCCGTCTTTTTCAAACTTGTAACTGCAAACTTTAAGAATGATTTAACTCCATTGGCATATGATTTCGTGGTTCTACTGGTTAGCATCCAAGACTTATCCATGTTTGTTTTGCTAACAGATACAACAACAAAGATTATTAAAAACGATTGTTTTGCTAATACTGAAAACCCTTTTCAATAATCTTTACTATGAACCTGTTTATTGGAGAAGTAATATGACGGAGGGAAAATTCTGTCGATTAATGAGCAATGGAGAAATGGGGAGCGGGGAATTGGGGAAATCGAGAGTGATATGTGAAATTTTCAATTGAATTCGCTCATAAATATATCCCGCCTCTTTTAGAATTTAGCGGGCCAAGTTAGAATCATATTTTAAAAACCCAAACAGGTGATGTAACTAGTAACGGCTAATTTCACTTTTCCGTTGTTTGTTTTTAAATTTCAAAACCCTCAACCACGCTATATAAACAAGTTAATCAATTAACCATTAAATTAGACCACCACTCTCACACACATTTCGTTCTCCCCATCCAATTTATAGTCTTCCAAGATGGCAGAAGAATGGACCCAACAGGAAGAACTGGGGTTGTACCGAGCTTGGTTGGACGTAAAGTATAGGGACTATGTGTTGCCTACAAACCCTCCCTTACTTAGTACGTTAATTAATTTTTCTTTATACCAATCATTTGATTATTTGATCAGTTATACATTTTTATATATATTAATTAATTAAGTTGATGTTTACCGATCAATTAGGTGATCCTAATGATGAAGACACGATTCTCTTTTGGTTGAATGTCAACATAAAGTTTCATAATGCTATGAAGCGTTATGAGCAGTACCGTGAGCGGTACCGTGACATAAGCGTCGTAAGATCGAAATGGCTAGACATGGACCAAAAAATCAAAACATTCAACAGGATATGCAAAGAGCATGAAAAGGAGAACCAAACCAAGGAAGACCTGTTGTTCATTACGTTCGAACACTACTTACATGAAACCGAAGAAGATTTCAAGCTTCTACTGGTGTGGGAAATGATCAACCTTTTTAGGGTTCCGGATTAATAAAGAGTAATTGTTCTGGTTGGAAAATTGTTCTGGGATTACTAATTAATTATATATAATGAATTGATTTTTAATTTAATATAATGTATTTTCATCCGTTTCTGTTCATCTTCTCTCAATCCGGATGAAATCTTCTCCCTAAGGAATTCTAGTTCTTCCGGTTTTGTTCTTCTTCTCTAAAATGTGTATATAACCAATAAGTTTATGTTGTTTTTTTATTATATATATTTGTAATTAATTAACTGATATCACATCTTTTGGATTATATATGTAATTAATTGTTTATGTGTTATGCATCCGATATGTCTTTTGACTCTTCTTCCTGAAGAATTCTAGTTGATCCGGTTATTGTCTTCTATATATATATATATATATATATATATATATATATATATATATATATATATATATTAGGTTGTGTGACTAAATATTAGTGTATAAAGAATTGTATTCAACCAGAATTATTTTAATTCACTAGATAATGGGTTTAAATACATGGGAATATCCAATAGACTACGAATAGAAATAACAACTTTGTTTATTTATAGTATATATAGTTCATCCAGAAGAACTCTAGTTTATCTGGTTCATCTTGAAGAGCTCTAATTCATCCTGTTCTATTACTGAATAATTACTCTTGATCCTGAAGAACTCTAGTTCATCCGGTTCTATTACTAAATAACTCTTTATAATCCTGAAGAACTCTAGTTCATCTTCTCTCAATCCTCATGAACTCAGTGGGTAATTTTGACTTTCTTCGTTTAATTTTGACTTGTTAATTTGATTACCAGAAAATCAAAACGTTCAACAGGATATGCAAAGAGAACTCAGTGGGTAATTTTAACTTTCTTCGTTTAATTTTGACTTGTTAATTTGATTACCAGAAAATCAAAACATTCAACAGGATATGCAAAGAGAACTCAGTGGGTAATTTTGACGTTCTTCGTTTAATTTTGACTTGTTAATTTGAATTTTAAGATCGTGTGAAAGTAATTTCGGATAATTTTAGATCGTGTGATTAAAATTTTAGTGGTTTTTTGATATCGTGTAGAAATTTCAGTTTAACTTGGATAACGTGTGAAAGTAATTTTTGTAGGAAAACCAAAATTTCAACAATTATAATGTGCAATGTTCAATAAAATAAGACCTTTGGTATACTATAGTGATTAGACATCTGAGCTTAGGCATACTCAAGTGATTTGCACATATAACCATACCACCTGATCAGTAATCAGAAACTTCTCACATCCATTATCAAACCCTTCTCAAAATCCTTATCAAGCCTTTTCTCAAAATCCTTATCAAACCCTTTCTCAAAACCCTCAAATCCTTCTCAAAATGGCAAACTTGAAAGAATTAGTTGAAAATTATCTGCAGATAAAGATTGTTGCTACCCTGGACCGGTACGGGGTGATTATCAGGGCAGAGAGACATATTATCTTAGACGGGTTGGCCCTGCTCAACCAAATACTTACAGAGCCACCAAGTCCATCAAGATACCAGATGGCAACTTTTCTAGTGGAAAAGATACACGTCTCCAATGCCAGGCTTCAAATGTTGGTTCAACAGAGGCAAGAAGCTATGAGTAGAAATTTGGAGTTGATGGAGGAGATGGAATCTAGGTTCCCGTGAACCTCAACCCACAATTGCTCTGTCTTTTGCTTTTTATAGGAATGAACATGTAAATCAGGAAACAATTTTGTGTATGGAATTGGAATCAGTAGTATGAAATCCACTTTGGTTATATACTTGTTTGTCTATTTTTGTTTATGAAATCAATCTGTTAAACAAAAACCCTAATCCTCGAAAACAGAGATGATCAACAATTGCAATCCGATCAACAACTGATGCATAATTTTAGGTAAAAAAGGTAATATGTTCGCACAATCTCCATTCCGTTAAACAAAAACCCCAATCCTCGAAAACAGAGACGATCAACAATTGCAATCCGATAAACAACTGATGCATAATTTTAGGTAAAAAAATGAAATCTATTCGCACAATCTCCATTTCGTTAGACAAAAAACCCTAAACACATTTTGGGGTCAAATGGGTAAATTTGATGTGTTTAGGACCAATGAGTCCAAATAAGGTGTGTATGTAACCAATAAGTTGTGTTTAGAACCAATGATGGCCCAATAAGGTGTGTATGTAACCAATAAGTTGTGTTTAGGACCAATGAGTCCCAATAAGGTGTGTTTAGGGGAAACCCGGGTAAGTTGGTACCAATGAGTCCCAATAAGGTGTGTATGTAACCAATAAGTTGTGTTTAGAACCAATGATGGCCCAATAAGGTGTGTATGTAACCAATAAGTTGTGTTTAGGACCAATGAGTCCCAATAAGGTGAGTTTAGGGGAAACAAGGGTCAGTTGGGACCAATGAGTCCCAATAAGGTGTGTATGTAACCAATAAGCATGTTTAGGACGAATGATGGCCCAATAAGGTGTGCATGTAACGAATAAGTTGTGTTTAGGACCAATGATGGCCCAATAAGGTGAGTATGTAACAAATAAGTTGTGTTTAGGACCACTAAGTCCCAATAAGGTGTGTATGTAACCAATAAGTTGTGTTTAGGACCAAAGTTGGCCCAATAAGGTTTGTATGTAACCAATAAGTTGTGTCTAGGACCAATGAGTCCCAATAAGGTGTGTTTAGGGGATACGAGGGTCAGTTAGGACCAATGAGTCCCAATAAGGTGTGTATGTAACCAATAAGTTGTGTTTAGGACCAATGATGGCCTAATAAGGTGTGTATGTAACCAATAAGTTGTGTTTAGGACCAATGAGTCCCATTAAGGTGTGTTTAGGGGAAACAAGGGTCAGTTGGGACCAATGAGTCCCAATAAGGTGTGTATGTAACCAATAATTTGTGTTTAGGACCAATGATGGCCTAATAAGGTGTGTATGTAATCAATATGTTGTGTTTAGGACCATTGAGCCCCAATTAGGTGTGTATGTAACCAATAAGTTGTGTTTAGGACCAATGATGGCCCAATAAGGTGTGTATGTAACCAATAAGTTGTGTTTAGGACCAATGAGTCCCAATAAGGTGTGTTTAGGGGAAACGAGGGTCAGTTGGGACCAATGAGTCCCAATAAGGTGTGATTAATTTTCTTTTTTCTCATTATTCAGAAAATTTCACATGTGAACACATATGAAAAATAGCTATTTCACATGCGAAAGTGTCTATAATGAATCTCACCCTATATATATATATATATGTGTGTGTGTGTGTGTGTGTGTGTGTTTGTGTGGTGTGTCTTTAGTACTTGACATCTTTTTTTTCACGCTAGGTATACAAATTCATTTGGATATAATTATCATTAAATTTATTGCTTATTATTCCATTTTACATTTAAAGATCATTTTAAAGTTATGTTTAAAATAATATTATATCTATGTCTGGATTTAATTGAGTTTATATTAAATCCGATAATAAATGTTGTCACGTCCTTATTTGGTGAGATGCTTTCACCCGGATCGATCATATTAATCCCCAAATTACTTCCCACCATTTTTCAAATTTCCCCAAAATTCATTGATCAGTTCCTATTCCCTCTCACCAAAATTTTATCACCAAAACGATTCATCACTCTCTTCTTCCCTACCACTAAAAATTCCTCTACAGGATTCATCACACTATCATCTTTAGAAGATCACTACCAAATTTCCGTCAGTATTAATTTCACTGTCATCTTAAGGAGATCATTTGTTTCATCTCAATTATTTCATCTAATTAATTATTCCATCGCATTTATTTCATTCTCTATTTATTTAATTTCAGGATTTATCTAGCTCATTTAACACTGGATCATGAAGTAGGTGAAGCATTGAAGGATCTTGATTATAAAAGTGAATTCGAATACAATGATGATTCTTCACAAGCGAGTGAAGAAGATGAAATGGATAACAATGATGATCATTATTCACTACAGAGTGAAGAAGATGAAATGGATAACAATGATGCCCATGTCGATAATGATGCCCAACTCGACAATGATGCCCAAGTTACCGAGAATGAGGAAGCTACAACCTCTGCTCCCCAAGCAAACAAGAGGGGGTCGACGCGGTTGGCAAAGTGGTGTGCCGAATTTGAGAAAAATGGTGGGGAAAATGGCCACTAACATTTGATGCGTTGGGAAGGATTGGCAGGGAGCATAGACCAAAATTTTCAAGTTTTATGAGAGACATTGCAAGGTCAGAGGTTGGATTGAGGTATCTAAAATGGAGGAAGGTGCCAAAAAAGGACAAGAACAAGATGTGGGCAGGGTTTCAGGTTATGAAACATATTAAACATTTTCTCATATTAAGTTTGTTAAGTTATTGAATTCCATATATGTGACTAAAAAATCCTGTTGTCATATGTTATTTTTTCAGCAATTATTCAAAATTGATGACTGTCGAAGGGGTCCTATAATGGTACGGCTTGGTGGGTTGCTAAGGAGTTTTAGAAGAAAGATGTTCGAGAAACACATTCTTCCCAACCTAGCAAAACCCATCGTGCTTAAGAAAGTTCCAAAGATGTATCGCGTTATTGTGAAAAAAGAAGACTAGGACAGATTTGTAGCATATACAAAATCTGACGAATTCAAGGTTTTTATTCAATTCAAACTGCATATTTCATTAATTAGGCTAAGTGTTAATTAATGAGATTATAATTATATATCCTACTGTTCTGTTGGAAAGGCTGTGTCAAAGAGTGCAAAAGAGGTTCGAGCACAGTATGTTTATGATCATACAATGGGACGGGGAGGATACGTCTATCTGAGAGAAAAACTGGTAATAAGCTAAGTGTGTTACACCTAGTCATGGTTAAGAACGTGCAATGTATGTTTCAAGTCTAATATAGATTACTAGTCAGTGACCCGGGTAAATACCCGAGGTTATGATATATAAAGAATTATGCGAAATAAAAGATGAACCTAAATTGAAAAAAAAAATGAACTGAATAATACATAAAGCAAAAGAGCCGAAAATATTCAATAATATTAAATTTACAAGTAAATAAAAAGATTTGAATACAATGTTTTTGGTTACATTCGTCTGGCGGCCATCTTTCTCTAAAATTAAGATTCTAAAACCCTTTTTTATTTTCACTCTTAATAGAGCAACGTACGGCTGGCAATAGAAGAATACCAGGTTCTTTATGTAAACAGTCAAACCTTAGACAGCGATTGACCTTAGCTTTTTTTATGGTCATTGCAAAAAGAATCCGAAATTAGAAATTGTCTTCTTTCAAATTTGAAAACAATCCGCTTATCTGTTGGAATCAATGAAAGTCTTGGAATAAACGTCCAATTCATTGATCAAAACCTAAGCAATATGGATCTAGTTTTGTTAGGTTTTCTATCACGAATCCAAACCAATTTACGGATCGAATTTTTGTTGAAAAATAAAGGAGATGTGATGAATAAAAGTTGTGCTATTGTAAACAAAAATATGGATAATTTTTTTATGGAAAGAATTTAATTTAGTGTAATTTTTTAATTCTAAATTATGAGGAATTGACAAGTAAGACAAATCCAATGTGGCTCACCTAAAATTGTGCCACATGGACTTTAAAAACTCATGTTTATTATATAGATAGATTATTGATGTGTTGCAAACACATCTCATTTCCGAAGTCTTTTATTTATATATTTGAGTCAATTTGAGTCGGTTTTCTTTAGTTTTAGTTGTTTTTAATTAAGTTGGGTCCTTGAGTCTTTATTTATGTGTTTTTTATGTTTTTGTAGGATTCTAATAAAGTCCCGTGGCCACAAGAAAGCTAGAGAGAAGCGGAGGATTCAAACAAGAGAAAATAAAGAAGAAGTGCTGAAAAGGAGTCCCCAGGCGTATTGCCTGGGGAGAGAGGCGTTGCGCGCAATACGCGTCGAAGGAGGAAGTCAACAAAAGTCAAAGGCGGCTTCGCCTGACTATTTTGTCGTGTAATAAGCCCCAGGCGTATCGCCTGGGGAAAACTAAGATGAAGGCGATACGCTTGCTGCCATTAAAACCGGAAACTTAGTGTGATCGATATAAATTCAATCTTTAGGGTTCATTCGAGAGAGGACGACTGGAGACGAATTCAGAGGGCTATTGAGCGACTTCCAGAGGTGAGAAGAGGCTGGAACAAGTGGAGATCATCGGAGGTTCACAATTCAACAAGCATCCTTAATCCGGTTCTTCGATTTATCTTTTGTTTTTGCGTTTACTTAATCTAGTATCATGTGTTACTCAAAGATTTCAGTTTATTCTTGTGATTTCGCTGTGAACATGGTGGTTGGCTAAGTAATTCTGTAGAAACGAGATACGATCTTACTACTGCATGCTTTGATCAATGATAGTAAACACGGATGTAAATAAGAGATTTTGTATTGAATCACTTGAAGATTACAAACACAAGCTCTCTAGTTTCTCTCTCTAGAAACACACACAGAAAGTGTAGAAATGACAGAAGTGTTCAGAAGTGTTAAGCTCTCATTCTAACACTACCTATTTATACTAAGTGACTAACCACCCAGCGTACCAAACTGGTACGCCGGACCACATGGTCCAACGGACCATGTGGTACGCCACTAAAGACATTTCTACCACAACTCATACTCAGACACGCTCACATAGATACAATACACGAGACACTCATAGCATAGGGATATGCTTCTACAGACTCCCCCTTAACGTGTAGTGTATCTATTTTCTAACTAAACTTCAGTCTTCAATCTTCAACATTGCTGCATCCGATCTTTGACTTGAAATCTTGTCAGAAATAGAGCTTGCATGGCTGGATCACTCTTGAATCAACTTTGAACTTCAAGATCCACTTGTGAAAAATACTTCAAACTCCCCCTCTCACCATGCTTGAGTCTTTGATATCCATAAACTGCAATTTTAGAAGACAGAAATGCGGTTTTCCTTTTCTTTTGAAAATTAATTTAATCTTGGTGCAAAACTTCTCTTCGAGAATCCAAGATAGATTTTAAAATTTCGATTTTGTATCACATGTCGATCGGTCGAAAAAAAATAAGAAATAAAATCTTTTTGGCTTTTTGAAACTCTATATCAAAACACACCGAATTTTTTTTTGATTTTTCTAAGTTTATGCTAAAACACACCTAAAATCTTTTTGATTTTTCAGATATGAAACATAAAAGTAATACTGAATCAGACACTATTTTTGTCTTTTGTGAGAAAGATCACAACTTGGGATCATATTGATCATGACATGCTGAACTACACTTCAATTTCAATTACTTCAGCACACAAGTCATGTCGATTACCGGTATAATTTGTCCATCTTAAACTCAGGCACAATCGTACTCATAACATCTGGATGTGTTAATGTATTGATTAGATTTGCTTTGACCAATGTACCCCCACACTATCAGACATACTCAGATATGTATTTTTCTTATCACACTTTGTGATTTCATTTGTGATTTAGTCATATAATGATTGTAATCATGATTCAGTCAACTGTGTTCCATGCAAAAAGAAATAAGAACGTTAAATCATCTACCTTAAGGTCGATCTTTCGATACGCAGATAAGGCCTCTGATTTAACAAAATAAGAAAATAAAACAAGTTGAAGTTGTATAACTCAACAACAATCAGGTCGGTACTTCCGTACACGCAGAGAAAGTCCGATGAGTTATACGAAACACCAAAGAAAATAAAGCAGAACGTCAAACGAACAACAATCAGGTCGATCTTTCGATACGCAGAGAAAGTCCGATCGTTTGACAAAATAAAGAAAATCAAACAAGTTTAAATCTTTGCAAAATGAACACATGTATACACAGTGACTTCTCATTTTCTTTTTCACATATCTTTTCCTTGATATCATGAGACATGCATCAAGATATTGTCCACTTGGTCAAGCATTATTATTTAATGTGTTTATCACATCTGAATACTTTCTGATTTAAATCCGAGCCTACCTAGCACATCGAACAATGATCTTATGGCTATTTCATCTAATTTATCCACGAGTCAGACACGTAAGCCAATGTACCATCATTTCCCAATCATGTTGGATACAATTTCTCATTTTTCAATGTTTTTGTATTTTTCCCTTTTTCTCCCCCTTAAAATGAAAACTCTATTTTTTGGATTTTCATTTTAACACAAAAAAAAACATAAAAACGCTATTTTTGGTTTTCAATTTTCTCCCCCTAAACTACATACGGAATATAAAAGAAAGAAAATTGACCTCTCGACATGGATACCTTTTAGGTTTAGCTTTCAGAAAAATTTCAGTTTTGAAATTGATATCACATGTAATTTAAGTTAAAACAGCAGAATACTTCTCCATCAGCAACTTTTCAATCACCGATAGGTCTTCTAAAAGTACCTGCACACTAGTCAAACACATCAGTTTATAAATGACCCGAAGCGAATCGCTTCTGGTCGACCAGTATCATGGTTTCCTTTCGAAACCACTTTAGGTTTCCAGTGTTGTTGTTTTGGTAAATCAGTATTTGATGAACCTGTCACAGTTGATTGTGACGAACAACCTACATATGGAACATTTTGAAAACGTGGAATAAATCTTCCTTGGGTTTTGAAAAATATAGGTTGTGGGTATTCATCAAATACTCTGCCATTTTCATCAATGAATCGTTGTTTGACAGCTTTACCAACAAATGGAACCTTTCCTTTTCGTGAACTAGAAGCAGCAGTAACATGACAATCTTGTGTTATATGCCCTTTTTGTCAGCAATTGTAACACAAACGATTGTGTACATTTCTTCGTTTTGGAACCTGCATTGCTTCACAAAAATATTCATCTCCAAAATGATCATAAAGATTATCAAATACCTGAAATCGATGATCATGAACCCATTTAGAAGTCGGGCTCTTTGGAGTAGAATTTGATCCTCCAGAAGAAAATTTTGCAGATTGATTCTTCTTGTTCCTCGGATCAGTAGTCTTCACAAATACTTCAGCAACTTTCTGAGCATCCACGCAGTGTAGCGGGAATTCTTTATTAGAAAATATTTGTTCCGAACCCTTGAGTTTGTAGAACCTCTCGGGTTGAACCTTCTCAGCTTTGAAGACATCTTTCTTTACTTGCTTCACATTGACTCTTTTCAGTTGTTGTTGTTTTGAAACTTTTGAACTACCACCGTGAGCATCTTTTCCTTCAAATCCCAAACCAACACTCTTTCCTGAACCTTTCTCTCCCATTCCAGTAGATTTATGCCCATTCTTTGCCAATCTAGAAAATTCAGCTTTAACTTTCTTGAGATCTTTTGGAGCATTGATAATTGTTTCATCAATGTCAGCTTTTGAAGACGAAGACCCAGACACAACCTTTTGAGCTTCAGAGGCTTTAGTACTTTTGCCTTTTTCCTCTTGCTTTTCTTCAACTGATTTAGTATTAACAAATCCAGAATAATCACCAGTCTCAACTTTGTCTTTCAAATCATGAACACCTTCCTTGAGACTTCCTGGTGGTGACACGGTTTTGTTGAACATCTTCTCAAAATTATCATCCTTGGCCAAAAAACTTGTAAAAGATTGAGAATTTGTAACATTGTTCAAAAGACGTTTTGAATCAATGACTTCAATCTTTAATTCAGAAATTCGTTGACGAGCTTCAGCCAATTCCTTTTCTGTTGCAATTAACTTCTTTGCCACTTTATTAGTTTCATACTTTTGCAATCGCAACTCATCTAGTCCGGCCAACAATTCCTTCTCGAGTTTAGTTTCGTTTCTTTTCTGAATATCCAAATTTGCATTTTGCAACTTGTTCACTCTAACCAACTCCCTCTTCTCATCAAGTAACTTTTCCATATCAGTCTGATAAGATTAAATCTTAGTAGCTTGGTCATCAGACAATTGAGTAAGTGTATCAAGTCTGGACTTGGATTTGTCAAAAAGATTTTGAAAATCCCTTGCTGTATCCTCAGCTTCATCTTTCCATTTCTTTACTTCTTTGACTAATTCAACCTTTTCTTCAGATAATTTTGTAAATTTCTTTTCAAATTCCTGCTCAACACCTTGAAACTGCAACTCTTTTTCAACTAACTCTGTCTGAAACACTGAAAACTTTTCTTTTTGAGATTCTAACTCTTGGATCATACCTTCCAACTTTTCTCTATCAGCAACCAAATCATTAATTTTCTTCTCACAATCAGCAACCAAATCTTCATTTTCCTTAAGCAGACTTTGAATCTTCTTATCTTTTTGAGAACAGAATTCACAAACAGATTCATAACCACTATTTCCAGATTCGCTTGAATCAGATTCAGAATCAGTTATCTCTACCTCATCATCACCATGAGCAATTTGAGCCATCATTGCAAATAAACCAGTCCAATTAGACTCATCAGGAAAATCAGCTGACCAATCATAACCTTCAGTCAAAGCTTTCGTTGCCCAATCAGAAGTAATAGCAGTTAAAGCAATTGGTTATGAATCATCAGAAGTTTGGTTATGTTGTTTAGCCACTTGAGAAACTAAACTGTTGAAGACTTTGAAGACGAAGCATTTGTGTTTGAACATTCACGAGCAAAATGGCCAAAATTAGAACATTTAAAACATTTTAACTTTGTTTTGTCGATGCCAACCTTGCCATTTGGATTTAAATTTAGCAAACCGGTCTTTTTCTTGAATTTTTTAAACCTTTGAGCTAACAACGCCAGTTGCCAACTAAGATCCATTTGCTCAAGATTATCAGGATCAATCTGATCAAAATCTTCTCCCATCAAATCAGATGTTGTCAAACCAACATTCAGCAATCCATAGTAGGAAGATAATAAATCAGAAATTAACGCCAAATGTTCATCATATGTTTTTGCAGAAAACGATGTCTGACTTGAATGATTTGGAACAGTGATGTTACATCCTCTTGACGAATTTCCAGAATTCCCTGAACCATGACCAACAACAAAAGCAGTTTGATGTGGATTTGATGAATTAATACTGAATGATTTTGCCTTTGCATTGATACTTGCAGAATTTTGTCCATGATATACTTCAGGATTTTGTAATTGAGCAGTGGACTTATTTGAATTCATCATTTCCATTTCTCGAGCATGAAGCTTTCCGGTCAAATCATGAAATGACAATTCAGAATATTCTTTGTCATGAGTAAGTAACAACACATAACTTTCCCATTTTTCCAGTAATGCTTCCATCAATTTCTCTTTCAATTCTTCCTCGGTCTTTTCAATCTTGACCACTTTCATCTCACTAATTAGATGTGAAAACCTTGAAACAAGAGCAGAAATATTTTCTTTGTCATATTGTTGAATATTTTCAAATTCCTTGTTCAAAACTTTTCGTCTACTCTTCTTATATTGATCATTGCCTTCACATCGAGCAGATAAAGCATCCCATAACTGTTTAGCCTTCTTGCAAGTACTGAATTGATCTAACAACTCGGTAGGTAAAACCATGGTAAGATAACCATAAACTTTTTGTTCAAGTTCATAACTTTTTCTTTCATCCTTATCAAAATCTTGAACCTCTTTATATTCTCCATTGTCAGTTGGACGCACATACAGCTTTCGAATCGGAATCCACAAATCAATATCATTTGTCCTAATATATGCAGAAAAACGTTACTTCCAATTTTGATAATCTTCCAACTTTAACAACTTGGGAACTTTCTGACTTGTTCCTATTTCATTATCAAAATTGAGCATAGCTTGTACCGTGCTTTGCATAGCCGCAAACGCTTGAAAATCGGACATTTTTCACCGAAAATGATACTTCAAAAACTTCGAACTCAAAAATGAAGGTCTTCCAAGCGGATTTTGGGGGTCAAAACTGGACGGTACTGGCTGTAGGCAGGTACAAGTCCTAGATCTCGTCGAGACGAACGTTTTGGCTGGTATTGGGTTCCGTAACTCTTTACGGTTCTCAAGTTACGTCAGTTTTAGTGAAGGTCACTTTTCTACCAGCGGACCAAAACAAATCGGCGGACCAAAATACTACCAGCGGATCAGATTTGTACCTGTGGACCAAATCCGGATCAGATTTCTTCCGGTGGACCAGCTTTCGTACGGCGGACTTGATGACACGCTGAAATAACTGCCGCGGATCAGATGGTACGCTGAAACTGCCACAGATCAAAAATATGAAGATTGCCTACGCGGACCAGATTAGCGGACCAAAATGCTGATGAAGATACACGGGCGGACCAGAATTTCGACCTGCGGACCAAGCTGTAATCGAATGATTTTTCGAGTTTGCAACTTTTGAAGCTTGAATTTGATTCAGTGAGGTGCGAAATCACTTCAGTAACACTCAGACATCATTTTTCATCTCAGAAACACACGAAATTGGAAGAATTTGATGAAAACGTGAAAAAACCCAAACTTTCTTTCTCTAAAAATCCGAAAAATGATCAAAAACACAGCAATAGAGCAACCAATAGCTCTGATACCACTTGTAGAAACGAGATACGATCTTACTACTGCATGCTTTGATCAATGATAATAAACACGGATGTAAATAAGAGATTTTGTATTGAATCACTTGAAGATTACAAACACAAGCTCTCTAGTTTCTCTCTCTAGGAACACACACAGAAAGTGTAGAAATAACAGAAGTGTTCAGAAGTGTTAAGCTCTCATTCTAACACTACCTATTTACACTAAGTGACTAACCACCCAGCGTACCAAACTGGTACGCCGGACCACATGGTCCGCCGGACCATGTGGTACGCCACTAAAGACATTTCTACCACAACTCATACTCAGACACGCTCACATAGATACAATACACGAGACACTCATAGCATAGGGATATGCTTCTACAAATTCGCCACCACCTAAACCATTATGACAATTGTTTAACGTTTATGACTTCAATTCGGTTTCTAGCTATATGATTGATGTTTGATGATCTTTTCAATTCCATTAATTTTCTGTGGTGATGCGTTTGTATGCTTGATTTAGATGTCTAGTTGTTAATTGATCCTTGCTTTGCTTGCGGATGTCTCCCGGTTTGGGTAAAGTAGTTATCTTGTAGGTTATGCTTGCAATTTAATGTGATTGCTCCATAGACTTAAAAGGGTGATAGCTATTGGGTAGTCGGGTTGGTTGATAATTGGTTATTTGAATTTTGTGTGCTGCTTGCTAAATAGACTTAAAAGGGTGATAGCTATTGGGTAGTCGGGTTGGTTAATTGCTTAGGATCGAATTGTTTCAAAAGGATATTCCCTCGGTTAGTTTCCTTGTCTGCTATTCCAAGTCATTAATAGTTAGTTATTGGTAGCTCCAGCTAGCTTAAGGTACCCGATATTAGGTTCAGAGGTGGTTAAGTTTAGTTGAAGTAGGAAGTACCCATAAGGTGAACTCTTGTCCGAGCGTAGGATCATCTGTTAGGAAGGACTTAAAAGGTGAACTAACCACCATCAAGATTGCTAGGACCGAGTTGAGTTGTGAGTGTTGAATAGGAGTCTAGGTTTAGGTGGTGTTTCTTCCGCGTCTGAATTTCACTAAAGTTTCCTGCTTTCGTCTGTCAGTTAGTTGTTAGTTAAATTAAATCGTACATTCTAAAAACCCAAATTCAATCTACTTAGTAATTTCCATTCTTAGGTCCTAGGTTAATTTCGTCTATAGAGTGTCTCTAGGGTTTGATATTCCCGGTCTTCCTTAGCTCTACTACAATGCGACAGGTACACTTGCCTTAGGGTTCGGTTTAGTTTAGGTATTTTCGGTAAAATTAGATGTGTCTAGGTCTAGGTTTAGGTCTAGGTTTTAATAGCATTTTTAGTGTACTTCCAAACACATCAAGTTTTTGGCGCCGTTGCCGGGGAACACTTGGCAATAGCAAGATTAACTTAGGTCGTTGTTAGGAAATCTTGAGTCTTTTAGGGTTTTCCGTGTCTAGATTCTTAGGATTTTCCGTCTTCGAGTCTAGATTTCTAGGATTTTTTATTTTCGAATTTTTTATTTTTCTTTTTCTTTCGTTTTATGCCACACATCCGTTCGCAAGGTCCGTCTGAACTTACACCGCTTTCTGATCCCGACAAGGACATTCGTGAACGGTTCTGTGTACTTCGCACGGAACTCGAGGCGTTCATTCTTACCACCCATGCCAAACCGTCCAGATCCACATAAGTCCCACGCGACACCAAACCCATCCCATTTCCCGACCTTTCATCCATGGCGGCCCGTCGCCCCGTCCACGAGCAAGCCAGCGCCGAAATTAACGACGCTAGGTTTGCCATCGCCCAACCCAACATTGCCAACACCAATAATTGGCAAGTTCTGTCTCACGTCATCAACACGCTCACCAACTCCATTCAGTTTCATGGACGTGAAGACGAAGATGCACCGACGCATATTTCGTGCTTTATTCATATCTGCAATACGTTCGGACTCACGGGAGTCACGAACAATACTATCTATCTGCGTTTGTTTCCATTCTCCCTTACCTCTCGAGCCGTCGAGTGGCTCGAGACGCTTCCGCCTAACTCGATCGCTACCTGGGACGATCTGATGTTAAAATTCCTGAAGAAGTACTCGGGAGGAAATCCATTCCTTCAAAATGGACCCCGATGAGCCGTATTCGGTCGCATACGAGCGATTCAATACCCTTCTGAGCAAATGTCCGCAACACGGGTTGACGGACTGGGCGATCATAGAAAAGTTCTACAATGGACTTCCGTATTCTGTTCAGAAGGATTTCAATATTTTGGCTGGAGGGCATACGACGGAAAAGCTCACTGTGGATGAATGTAAATCATTATTTGAGAGCGTTGCACTTGCTGAACAGCAGGCACCCGGAGGTCGGAGAGCCACCTTGGCCCTGACTAGACCACTCGCACCATCTACATCTACCCGGAGTGTCAGTCACATTGGCTCAGAGACCATGACGCCTAAGGAGTTAGAAAACATCTATAGGGCTTTAGAAGAAATCAAACTCCATATCAAAGCCAAATGTGAGCTGTGTAGAGGCACTCACGACACCCGAGACTGCCCGCTTGCTCTCGCTGAGCAAGTCGACTACATTGGAAACCGAAACCAGTTCGGTAATTCTTTCCAGTCAGGGTGGAGGAGTGGCCAGAATTCAAGATGGCGAGAGGGAGGAAACCCATCTGGTTTTTCACAGAGAAATAACCATGGTGGAGGAGATGACGGGTCTAGTCTGAGAGAGATGAGGGAGTTGATTGCTAACCAGACCCAGATCCTGACCCAGATGAATGCGCGAGATGAAGCTACCCAGAAGAAGTTGATGGAGCATGATACCTTACTGAGAAATCAGCAAGCCTCTTTCTTGGACTTACAGCGTTCGGTGGGCGACATCGCAAAGCAACTGAAAGAGCTCAATTCCCATGGGGGTCAATTTTCCGGTAGTACTTACAAGAACCCCAATGCCAATGTTAATGCCATTACTACTAGGAGCGTGAAGTTAGTTCAGAGTCCATCACCGGCGGTAGTTGAGGAGGAGCCGGTTGATGAGGAGTTGGAGCTAGAGACGCCTGATGGGAGGGTGCATCCGAGCGTAACGCCAGCAAGTACCGCACCAAACGTCGAGGCTGAGGTAGTTAGGAAACCGCCGGCTGGAGAGAAGCCATTGAAGTGGGAGGCGGCTAAGGAGAAGAAGAGGGTGCGATTTGCAAGTAAACCAATCACAGAGGACGACCTGAAGCATGTGCCCTATCCTGAGAGATTGATTCAACAAAAGAATACGCGTGAATATGGACAGTTTCTAGAGCTTCTTAGGCAACTTAGGATTACATTACCTTTCACTGATGTTTTTAAAAAAATGCCTAAGTATGCTAAATTTTTAAAATACATGTTAACAAATAAAAAGAAGCTAGAAAATTTGTCCGGATGTTACACTTGATGCCCAATGCTCCGCAATAGTACATAATAAATTACCCGAGAAACTTAATGACCCAGGGACTTTTACAATCCCTTGCTCTTTTGGTGATTATTCTGTTACACGTGCTTTAGCTGATCTAGGTGTTTCTATCAATGTCATGCCTTTTTCTGTTTTTCAGCACCTAGGATTAGGCGAGTTAGAGTCGACTAGGATGACAATTTCTTTAGCAGATAGATCGGTGGTTAGGCCCAAAGGAATAGTGGAAAATGTACTTGTGCAAGTTGATAAATTTGTGTTCCCTATAGACTTTGTGGTAGTTGACAGTGCGAATGATGCTAGCTGCCCTTTGATTCTAGGTAGGCCTTTTCTTAGGACCGCCCGAGCGTTAGTTGATGTGTTTGCTGGTACAATCACTTTGAGGGTTGAGGATGAATCGGTGGAGTTTAGGGTTGGTAGGTCTAGTGACAAGAACAACGAATCCGTTTACTTCTTAGGATCTTTTATGTCTATGGTGGATAGTTGTGTTAGTTATGTCACAAGTGAGGATCTAGTGGTGGTTGGGAATAGGTTGGAAGGTGAACCGATGGTTGAGGATAAGTGTGAGGAGGATCCCGGGGGGTTAGAGGAGTTATTTGATAGAAATGAGATTTTTGACCCGTTAATAGAACCCGGGAGTGAGTTGGTAGTTAGAGAGATGTCGGTGGTTGAGAGTAGTTGTAGGAGAGCCACACTTGGTGACATAGGTGAGTTTGAGGATACAATTGCGCTTAGGCCAAGTGTGGGGAGGTTGAAGGTGGTTGTTAGTGGAAATGACCCGGCTTTGAGTTTTATAGAGAAAATTAAGTTTCTACCGGGTCGTTATAAGCATTGGAAGGTTAAGATGTTGTTGGAGTTACTAAAGTTTGTGGCTTCATGGGTTAGGAAGTTGGTTGGTAGTTGGGAAAATGAGAACAGGGTGAAAACCGGTGGTTTTATGGTTAAAGATGTGAAATCGAAGCCTCCGGATGGTTTGGGAGGATGTCTCGATGTTTTGTGCTAAATGATTAAGTGCTCAGGCTGTATATTATGTAGTTATGTCTTTAATTTTCTGAAATTTTTGGTTTTCGTGCATTTTGCGTCTTTTCAGTTTTGTGTTTTTCGGTGTTTGCAGGTAATTCGGGAGACTCAAGATGTGGGAAAGTGAGATGGGGGAATTCCGGGTGAGATTTGCAGGTCTTGAGTGCAGGTTTTGCTGGAAAAAATTCGACCAAGGGACCTGGAGTGAAAAAGAGATAGAAAAATTTTTGAGCTGTAAAATTTGGGAAATTCTCTGGAAATCACGTTTCAGGCGTATCGCCTGGAAGGTAGGTTTGGAGTAGGCGATATGTGTGGAGGTTGGATGCGGGCCGGTTATTCTGAAGTCCTAGGCGTATCGCCTGGGACTACCAGTGATATAGGCGATACGCCTAGAGGAGGTAAATCAGGAAAATTTTTAAATTTTTAATTTTTATTATTTCTGGTTACCGAAGTTATTCTGGTTCGGTGGTGGTCCTTGTTCTGAGTCTCTGGAGTTTCAGGTGACACGTTTCAGCTTAATTTTTCGTTTTATTCTTATTCTTATTCATTTTATTTTTCGTGATTAATTTTCTTTTCGTCGAGTAGTGTGCGTTTGTTTTTGTTTGTGTCGTACAGGTCCAATGATATTCGCGCATAGGATTGCATATACTTCAGTGGAGGACCTGCGGTTACGAGCTCACCTGCCAGTCATCAAATAATTAATCAGGGGAGACCGTTCCGCTTTATTTTCTTTTACTGTTTTTATTTTCTTTTGCATTTTTATTTTTATCGTTCGTGTGTTTATTTTTATTTTTATTTTTATTTCTGCTTTCTTTTACTTCCATTCCACATTGGGGACAATGTGTCGTTTAAGTGTGGGGATGGGAAACCTTGAGTTTTGAGTCTGTTTATTTGTATTTTTATTTTAGTGTGTTTTTGGAAAAAAATCTTTTAAAAAAAAGAGAAAAGAAAAAACAATGAAAAAATAAAAAAAAATTGAAAAATTGTTCAAAAATGTATGAGATTTTGGCTGCAATTAAATGGAAAATGATAGGTACAATCAGGATTTGGTTTCTAATTTTGTGCTTAAATGAAATATAATTAAAGCTAAAAGCATTTCCGGTTAGTGATGTATTGGTAGGCCCAGCTAACTTAGTAAGGCTTAAATATCCCATTGTGTTTATATGTGTATAAATATGTTAATCAGTCTGTTAGTGGGTTCCCATTTCATGAGTGATAGGAATACTGAAACTGAGGATTAGGAGGAAAGAGACCCCTTTAGGCTAAATACTTCTATGTCCTTAGAATACCTGGCACGTTATGATCTTTTTACGAAAGCAAATCCGAGAAATAACGGCGCCCCATTTTCCATTATGAGCATATTAGGTAATAAAATTGGTTAATACTTTTAGAGTGAATGGACAAAATACTCATGTACAAACTAAGGATGGTATCCCGTGGTGAGTGCCTCTGATGATGTCCGTTGGTAATAATAGTTAAAATTGACCAACTATATATATATATATATATATATGATAGCTTAGAGAATCAATGCTCAAAAGTTCACATTCCATCCAATTCCATCATTCTTTGGACATCTTTGTATCTGATTTAAGGGGGGTGGTGAAAATCTAAACTTAAATCGTTATTACCCTTTACTTCGACCGAATATGATTCGGGATTAGGTTGAACTTGATCTTTCTAGAGTAGGACACATAGACATGACTGAACTATATTTGGTAATTCATAAACACTTTGGGGGCTCAAAGGTCAATGGTTTGGTTTAGTCGGATCGAAATATCGATAATTGCTACCGGGATGTAACTAAGCTATGTAAATTATGAAATTGGAAATTGTGAGTTGTTAGAGATCAAAGTCCTGGTTATGATTCCATTGTAGTATGTTTCGAGGGTTAGTTGATAATTGGTTATTTGAATTTTGTGATTGCTCCATTATGGTCATAGGGTTAGTTGATAATTGGTTATTTGAATTTTGTGTGCTGCTAGCTAAATAGACTCAAAAGGGTGATAGCTATTGGGTAGTCGGGTTGGTTAATTGCTTAGGATCAAATTGTCTCAAAAGGAAATTCCTTAGGTTAGTTTCCTTGTATGCTATTCCAAGTCATTCATAGTTAGTTATTGGTAGCTCCAGCTAGCTTAAGGTACCCGAGATTAGATTTAGAGGTGGTTAAGTTTAGTTGAAGTAGGAAGTACCCATAAGGTGAACTCTTGTCCGAGCGTAGGATCATCTGTTAGGAAGGACATAAAAGGTGAACTAACCACCACCAGGATTGCTAGGACCGAGTTGAGTTGTGAGTGTTGAATAGGAGTCTAGGTTTAGGTGGTGTTTCTTCCGCGTCTGAATTTCTCTAAAGTTTCCTGCTTTCGTCTGTCAGTTAGTTGTTAGTTAGATTAAATCCTACATTCTAAAAACCCAAATTCAATCTACTCAGTAATTTCCATTCTTAGGTCCTAGGTTAATTTCGTCTATAGAGTGTCTCTGGGGTTCGATATTCCCGGTCTTCCTTAGCTCTACTACAATCCGACAGGTACACTTGCCTTAGGGTTCGGTTTAGTTTAGGTATTTTCGGTAAAATTAGGTGTGTCTAGGTCTAGGTTTAGGTCTAGGTTTTAATAGCATTTTTAGTATAGTTCCGAACACATCAATTATTATAATACAAGGTACAAAACAAAGAAATTGCAGCTGATGATTGCCCGTCTCGAGCGTTTATGTGGAGGAAAAGAAGGGTAAATAAAGAGGGGGAATACAAAACGTTTGTGGTGAAGAGCGTAGCAGATGATATAGTAAGTTTAATTGCTATATATATATAGGGTTAGGTTCAAATGAGAACTTTTTCTTTTGAGAACTTTTGAGAACCAATTTGGGCCACTAATTTTCAAGGGGGGAGCATTCAAATTCATGGGGGGGTTTTCCATATATATAAACTAGTGGCTAAGATTAGTTCTTTTTAGTTCTCAAACCCAATTAGTTCTCAAATGATCCTCTCCCTATATATATATATATATATATATATATAGGGTGAGGTTCATTGTAGACCCCTTAAAAAGTGTAGACCCCGTAGACCCCCCTATATTGTTCTATAAAACTCACTAAAAATTATAAAACTCATTGCTGTTAGTTTGGTTTTTTTTATACGATAAGTTTTTAAAAATAAAAAAGAAAACCTAGAAAGTTGTTGGAGACAATGAAATATAATTGTTGTTGAAAAAAGTATATTATTCTATAAAACTCACTTGAAATTATAAAACTCATTGCTGAGTTTTAAACTCACTGTTGTGTTTAAAACTCACTACAACTTTAAAAATCGATGTTCTTTAAAAACTCATTGAAAATTATAAAACTCATTACAAATTATAAAACGCACTCTTTAGATTAAAACTCACTGTTGTTTTTAAAACTCATTCTTTTTATAACTCACTGCAACTTAAAAAATCGACGTTCTTTAAAACTCACTAAAAATTATAATTTCAAATTCAGAAAATAAAAAATAAAGAAAAAACTATAAGACATAAGAAATAAACCCTAAATTAAAATATAAAGATAGAAATATGACAAAAAAAAAAATAAATAAAGACCAAATTCAACAACAATGAGTTTTATAATTTTAGTACGGGGTCTACACTTTTTAAGGGGTCTACAATGAACTTTTGACTATATATATATATATATATATATATATATATATATATATATTATTCTTATTATGTCACTTCTGATCAGCGGTGGCAAACTGCGATGTTGCACAAGGAGGGGCTCCACTGAATGTCGTGGGAATGGCTGAATTATTACCAAAAGAAAAAGATGAGAAGATTCATGGAAGTCCATTACCTCCTGGTTGTTGGATTTAGGTGTCCAGACCCGAGACCCGACTAAATCAAGTACCCGACCCGGTCAAGACCCGTAAGAGTTACACCAGAGGCAACGGGTTTTTAAAGTCCACTTACTTTTATAACCGGCAAACTCGCAGAAGAATTAATTATTTGTTTATTAAATGGTTTAATTGAAAAATAATTAATTAGTTAATTATTATTAATCATTAAGATTAATTAAGTGACATAGGACGTTAAATATTATTTATGTCATGGACGGAAATAGATGAATTATTAGTTTGACTAATATTCGTCAGATCTCGGCAAGCAATAAACATTTAAGGGGTTAAATGTTAATTTCGAGAATTAGTTGGTTCGATTAAGGGCTAATAATAAACGAGGGACCTAACGGGAAATTAATCAGATATATATATATCTGATTAATGGAGGGGGCGAAACCCTAATCCTCCTCAAGAGAATTTTCGGCCCCCTCCCTCTCTCTCCCTCTTGAAGTCGACGCCAACCCACCCCATTGGTCGCCGTCGATCGTTGTTCTCCGACTCTATCATTCAATCGTGAGAACCCTAATCGCTTATCACCATTCTCGACGTGGTTTCCTTCTTCCGGTAACCGTCACGCACTGAAGCCAAGAAACCCTAGCGCCGATCGTGTCGCCTCTCCGAGTCGACCGCCGCCACTGCCCCGTCGCTCCGCCGCCGATCGCCGCTCGCCAAGCCGCCGCCGTGCGGCCTCCTTCTTGCCACCGTCGTTGCCGGACCACCGCCGAAGGCCGTCACCGAGCCCAGCCGTGAGCCACGACCGCAGCCGCCACATCCGTAGCACAGCCGCCGCCGCCCAGCCGGCAGCCGCCCCTCGCCGTCACTGGTTCCAACCGACGACACACTCCTCGTGAACCGCCACCATAAGGCGTGTTCACTAGTCGTCCGCAAACCCTAGTTCGCGCCCAATCCGACACACGTGTTTTTCCCGGTGCTTGAGTCATCGCGTAGAGAAATCGTGAATGCGAGAAAATCAGATTCGTTCGACGAATCATTGCCTATGAAACTCTAGCGTCACCCATTGACTTTCGGTGTCTTGAACGTTTGTTTGAATCACCGCTCAAGTATATCTAAACTTGTTATTAGTTTAGATTTAATCGTTTATATATTTATGATTGTGTCGCATTTTGTTTAACGCGTTTTTGGTGTTTGCGCGTTTGGTGATTGTTGAATCCTGTTGATTTGGTTTACGTTAATTAATTGGTTTTCGCGTTAGTAAATTAAATCGTTCTCCGCTGTGTATTAAATTAATTGTTAATTTAATGATCTAATTTGATATACTCGGTAATCGATTAAATAATTATTTATCGTAAATGATTATTTCCAAATAAAATATAAAAAGTTGCTATTACCGAGACCCGAATGCCACTGTCGTAACCCAACAGTGGTATCAGAGCCTTGATCACCACACGCAAACCCAAACCGGTCGATTTTAAACTGGTGTACTTTCGCGAACTGGGGTTCTGAACCCGAAAGTCGCGAAATTGAATGAATCGCTATTCAAATATTTTTTGTCGACTTAAATCCACTAAACATAATCCGATTCAATAAAATTGATTGAATTATCTTTCGTACATATTCGGGCCAACCCTATTCTGTTTTGTCATGGATTCGTTATGGTTTAGCCCGTTTTTGGCCCATGTTGTTTTGTTTTGGATTGGCCCACTTTTACTGGGTTCAAAGTTGTATTTATTTAAAATAAAATAGTTTTGTTTTTAAATGTAACGGCTCACCTTCGCTTGGACGAACGAGACGAGTTATGACACAAAGACCCATTTGAGATTATCACTTTTGATTTTCGAAAATGGCTAGAAGCCCAAATGAGACCGACGTTTCCATATAACGCGCAAGAGCTTGTTGAAGCCAGTGGGAGCGACTAAATTGATCAGGGAGTTTTTCTGTTCTCATGGTTGATTTACTTTTACGTCCCTTGACCTTCCTCGATATTTTCATAGGCTCTGACAATATCGAAACCCTTGCATGGCCGGATATGTACATGTGTGTTTGCTTGTTTTTGATTGCTTGTCTTAATTTGATTAACGCGCCAACTAAAATCTAAACTTAGTTTTACCAATATAAAACTTATTTTTCAATCTATTAAATAAAAGTCCTAATTTTATTACGATCTTATAAAATTTATTAACCAATTTAATTCGACATCAAAATCGGATTTTTCGATTAAGTAATCGAACATTGATAAAATTGGTTATCGTCTCGCGACACATAGATCATTAATACTTAGGTTATTTAAATGATCGTCCCGAGTGAGATAGGATTCGTTAAATCTGTTGACACATTAAATATTAAAATATGACTAAATAATCCTATCTAGTAAGCCTAAAACTGGTAGTCTATGCCATCCTAAGTCAAGTCTAACTTGGAACATATTGACCGATGCATCCATGTTGGAGTATATCAACATCGCACGTGGTGTTTAGGGTATCTTCCAAGGTGAGCGTATTGGAGTATTTCAACACCGTACGCGCACGCTGACCACTTAGGACAACTACTATCTTCTTTACACGCACCTTTGGTATTGGAGTATTTCAACAACGTACCTCTGGTCGGCGTGTAGACAAAATGGGCATAGATGGGGCTAAATGTATTTCGTTGATACGTTTACGAAAGCCCCATAACGGGAATTGTGACTATTACTCACAAGTGACAATCGTTGTCCATTCAGTTACTTAGAAATGTTGAAAGCACTTTATGCTGTCTGGAGAAATCATCTAAGTAACTGAATTCCCAATTCCTATTTAAGATTAGCTTGCCATTCTTGAATACGAATCAAACATCAAAACACTAAAACATTTGCCTATTGTTTCAGATGGCTAACCGCGCAAACCAAGAGATTTTCCATCTCAAGTCTCTCCTTGAGAAGGAGAAACTTGAAGGCGCCAACTTCCTTGACTGGGAAAGGAATCTGAAATCCGTCCTGAAAATGGCTAACATGGAAAACGTGTTAGAAGCTGAGGTTCCTAAGGAACCTGAAGCTGACACGACCGCGGCGCGAAACGCCCATAACACACTGCGAACAAATGCCAAAAATGTCGCGTGTCTTATGCTAGCCACCATGAATTCTGAGATTCAGAAGAACATGGTTGACAGGACGGCTTTTCAGATGATCGGTGATCTGAGGGGCATGTTTGAAACTCAGGCCCGACAGGAGCGCTATGACACCGTTGTGACACTCATTAGCTGTCGCATGGCAGAAGGCACTCCCGTCAGCCTTCATGTCCTGAAGATGAAGGGTTACATAAACCGTTTAGCAAAACCGAATTACGTCATCCCCGCCGAAATGGCGACTGACCTGATTCTTCACTCACTGTCCAGTTCCTTCACCCTTTTCCGGGTAAACTTTAACATGCATAGCCTGGTAAAGACAGTGACTGAACTTCACGGTATGCTTAAGACTGCTGAAGTTAACTTTGTTAACGGCAAGGTACCCGATGTACTCGCAATCCGATCAGGAGGCGTCAAGAAGCCCGAGGTTAAGAAGGGTATGCGTGGGAACAAGAAGAAAGGTAAGGCAACTGTTGCAAGAGGGTCTGGAAGCTCCCAGAAGGGCAAGCCTAAGGCAACCAAGGCACCGCCGCCTGAACAGCGCGAGTGTTTTTAATGCCACAAGATGGGGCACTGGATAAGAAACTGCCCAGAATATCTTGCCAAGGTGAAGAGTGGAAAAGCCCAGCCGGGTAATTCCTCAGGTATACACATAAGTTCATGTTGTATGATGCTTCAATTATTCCTACAAAATATATTTTTGACATACTTTACATTTTGTAGGTGCATGAATCTGATAGGAAGCATACCAAGACAACACTGAACTGCCCTGCGATTATCGCACTTGAATAAAGTTTGTGTCCTTTGAGTTTTCATTTTAAACAATTCTTGGTGTTTGAAACAACTTGTTTTGTTTTGGTTTCCCTGGCTGTTTTCCAGGATGAACAAATTGCTTTCCTTTGATTTTGATTATGACTATGTTTGATTTTTGAAACATACATGATTGGTTTTAATCTACTTTGAATTTGATTCAACCTTTTGTTAGATTAAGGTTCAAAATCCCATTACAACATACCTTATAGCCTGGTGCATTTGATTTGATCAAAGGCTAGCTTAAATGCGACATGATAACCTTTTGTTATCATATCCCATCAAAGTTGTAATGCCTTATGCGACTATATTAATTGTTACGTGATAACGCACGCCACAACGGTAGTTCATAAAGTCCGATGACTTTGAACCATCAGACGTCAAGAATATTAAATCAAGTCGAACCGATTGAAGATCGCTGTTTCGATCTATAACAGTATGAACATATCAATCCTCTATTTCAAACAAACGTTTGTTCATATAAGTTCGAATCACCAGCTGAATCACTACAGGAATAATCACTTGCTGATTATAACATTGTAGAATGGTCACACCAATTCTGGTGCACATTATCATTTTACATTCATGTGCATACCTACACACATCTTGGAAGTCTTAGACTACACTTGTTATACTCACGTGTGTTTGAATCCGACATGCACTAAGTGTTTTGTACGACGATTCAAAGTTTCATCTCGAAACCGATAAACACAAGACTGATGACTTGCCACAACAAAAGCCCTTGACATTTTGTAACCATAACGCCCCTTCATACCTCACTTGCATAACTAACTTCCAATCCCAAGACCAGTATCTTGCGAAGATGGAATTTAGTAATTACATGTCCAAAACTAGATCTTTAAATATCTAGAGAAAGGTGATTCTGAAAAATCACTGGACCATGTAATGCAACTCTCGCATCTAAACGAGACGAGCAGACTAACAATGTTTCACCAACAATGGATTGTTTCTTAACAAAACATAGTGACATTCTGATTAGAGTTTGTATGTTAACCTTACATGAATAAGTGAAACGTCCTCTAATGTCGGACACGAGAGTCCGATGGAATAAATCATTGTCTCGATCATCACAAGATACTTTCAAACAATCATAGACGAACGCATCTCCATGCTATCAAACTCGGAAATGACTTTGTCAATCGTTTTTGAACTTATGAGTAAGTCATAACATCTGGATATTAAGCGTTCGATTACCGTACCACATGCTACGACATCGAACAATTTCGTTCTTGAAAACGAAATTTAATTGCCATGTTTTCTTCGTGCAAATTTAATATCCGAAATGTTTGAAAAAAAATTATGATAGGAATGTCAATCTACCTAAAGCAAGTGGGAGCATTGCCACTGATCCTTACCAGAATAACGATAAAAAATGCCGATTTAAAGTTCATCTAAATGTACTGAGTTAAATTTTAAATGACATCTCAACTGTTTTAAGTTTCAAGATTAGAATTAAGTATTGATCATTACATGGCTGAGCAACCACTAAAACGATCAATCTCTTGAAACGATTCGAATCATGCTGAATATTGTCACACCCCGAATTTACCACTAACGGAGTTTATACCGTCGAGGGGTACGACTAGACCAGGATCCACAACCATTAGTTACAAATACTAAACGAATCAAAGTAAAGTCCAAACACATATCATAAAATAAAGTTTCACAAATACGCAGCAGAATAATATCAGTCCTTTAGCACTAACCGCGTGCTTTACAAAGTTAACATTTTAAATTTCCGATTTAGTTTAATCAAAAACAAAGGTCTTCAAGTGCCATGCCAACCTCCAGTGGATACTCCTTAGCGATCTGCAAAAGTTTAAACCATGCAAGTGTTAACCTAACGGTTGGTGAGTTCACAGTGGGCTTGTCATGCATTGGCCCGGTCTCATAATCATAATTCGTGTCAAGATGTACTTATAAAATATTTATTTGTGAAAAGCAATGCTCGTAATTAAATCTCAGTTTATAAATGGTTTGTCCGTGACCTACGTCATCGGGTACGTACTAGTTCCGTAAAGTTAAAGGACTCAACCGATATCGCGGGTAGGTAATCCGTTGTTCCATGCTCTAAGGAAGTTTGTACCAAAGCTGACTTATTTTGTGGGGGCCGAGCCATCCCGTACGGTGCGGACCTACGTCATCGCGGTTTTTGCCTCCCCCGTGTCCTCCCCGGGACTACGGTCAAATAGGCTGATATTGTTCCTCCGTGCACTCCCCGTACCACGGGGCGGAGTTTGTCAAACTCCAGTAGATCTACCCAACATCCCCTCGCTTTACAATTAATGGCACAATTCAGTTGAGGACTTT
>JBCNJP010000008.1:16316887-16367241 GCA_039602395.1 Deinandra increscens subsp. villosa
CATATGAATAAAAGTTTTTATTTCCGTTGCTTTAGTTATCTCTGTTGTACCTTGTGTTCATGAGTAAATCCGATGCGTGACCGCTCCTAGGGCCAAGTTTGGGAGTGGGCATCACACATTTGGCCACGTTTTTTTCATATCATATGTGGCTAAAACACAAATATACGTGACCATATAATACCAACGGTCATGTTATTCATATTTTAACGTGGCGGTTGCCACCATTTGGCCACGTGTATTGGGACAAAAATTATAATTTCAGCAACCCATTTGGCCACGTTTTTTATAACATATGTGGCTAAAACACAAATATACGTGACCATATAATACCAAGGCCATGCTTTTTATATTTTAACGTGGCCGTTGCCACCCTTTGGCCACGCATATTGGGACAAAATGTATGATTTCGGCAACCCTTTGGCCACATATTTTTATAATGTATGTGGCTAAAACACAAATATATGTGACCATATAATACCAAAGGCCACGTTAAACAAACACATGTGGCCTTTGGGACCCTTTGGCCACGCTTTCTAGAAGAATTGTTTGATTACAACAATAAATATTGTTACCCTTTAGCCACGTTTCTAGGTGAGTTCAGCCATAATGTAACGTGGTCGTAGGATACATAAAGTGACGGGACCTTTGGTGTCGATTGGAATGGAAAAAAAACGTGACCAAACACCTTTGGTCACAGTTTTTTTCGTGGCCAAAGGTGAATTTTGACGTAGTGCATCTAGAACGAAATAGAAAACCTAGTAAAGAGAATGATAATGATGAAGTTCCTGCTCTAGTAGTTGTTCTGAAGAATTCATCTCATGAAACTTGAAGTCAGAAGCTGCAAGATTATCCAAAAGATAATTATGTTCAGTCAGGAAAGAAGAAGAAGTTGAAATCTTAAAAGAAAAAGGATGAAGAAATATTTGATTCAAGCAAATTTCCAAAGTTTGATTCAAAATCTATATTTCTTTAAAAAGAAAAGGTCTTAGAAGGAAATCTAGGAAAAGTGAAAGTTCCAAAGTTTCTTGAAATGTGATAGATGATTCATTAATTTCCAAGAAGAATAATTTGAAAGGAATCAAGTCTGAATTTACAAAACTTGCCAAACAAGGCCATGAAATACCAAATTTTGTGCAAGATAATTTCAAACAGAAAAATAGTGGATTAGGGTTTGAAGAAAAAGAGGTTATAATAAAAAATAACAACAAGAAATTGTTCAAAGATGAGAAGATGAAGAATCAGAAGGTGTTATCAGATCCAAAGTCTCAAGTTTGGAAGAAGGTAGTGTCTCCTACATCTTTAGATGATAAGGCGTCTACAGAGGAATCCTCATGCATATCTAATGCAACACAAAAAGGTGGAAACAGTTCAGGTTCATTTTATTTCGCTAAATATAATAGGTTCTATGGTTTTGGAGATGATTCTTGTTTTTATGATTCTCCAAAATTTCAGAAACCACAGAAACCTAAACCTATACTTCCAAGAGTTACTGATGAATGTTTGACTGATCAGTTTGGAAAACCGATTTCAATCAATTTAACTAGTCGTCGGCATTGTTATGTTTGTCGTCACAAGGGTCATTATGCAAATAATTGTCCTACGACAACTAATAATTCATCATGAAATGCCAAACATACAAAGTATGTTGATCTTGATGGCATTATTTTTAGTGAACCAATGCTTAACACTATTTTTTTTGGTAAAAGAAGCTTAATTCGGAAAAGTTGGGTAGTAGTTCTGATTGTCACTCATCAGTTGATAATGGTTCACTAGAAATTTCAAAACCAAAACAAGAATGAAGACCAAAAGTTGTCTCCACGGCCAACAGTGATTTTGTTGAAGACACAGGTCGATCCACAACCGTGGAGGGGGGTCAGCGTTTAAAAGACTTATTATTTTCCAGTGTATGCATATATTTCAAGAAGACCTATTAGTAATTGAAAGATTGCTAACAGTGGAATAACTGTGATTGATTTAAGTTAAATTGAATCTTTCCCATCTCTAAAAAATTGATTTTCAAAAATATCATTTTCATAAATGTGTCAAGTGTTGATCGATCATTTTCATTTTTTGTTATTCATTTTCTTTCGTTCAAATTTTTAGGGGAGGGGGGGGGGGGGGATTTGGAAAATTCAATAAAAGAGTTTGTTGAAATTTAGGGGGAGAAATTGGAAAGTATAAAAAAATGAAAAATTGAGAAATTGATCCGACAAAAGAGACAAATGATAGTACATTAGCATATACGATATCTGCCATGGATAGATTAAGGTGCTGTTTGGTTCGTCTGTTTCATTTGGTACTGAATGAATAAGTTGTATGTATGGTAAAGAAGTGCTGAATCAGTAAGGTGATGAATCATTATGTGCTGTTTGTTTGGACATCTGAATGACTGTATAAAATAACTATTTTTTAATTATCTGTTTGAGCAGAATAATAAATGATAAATAATTATTAAAGGAAAAAATAAACTCAAACCAACATATAGTATCCAAATAAACTACACAGATCCAAAAAACAACCCTTAAGTAGTGTTCTTTAGAAGAATTAAGCATCTATCATCAACCAAAAAGAATATTGATCAATTAGTGAAAAAAAACAAGTTCCATATAACCTACACAGATCCAAAAAACAGCCCTTTCTGAGGTCACCTATCTAACATTCTAACCCTAATTCATCAACTACCTATCAATATTTAGATCAAGCATGATCAAATAGTTAACAAGTCGTTACAATCATCATTTAAGCAAGTCCACAACAATCAATCAACAAGCATACACAAATCACTAACAAGGTATTCAAGAGCATACCTAAGTATTCAAGAGCATACCTAACTTTAATAGTTGATGAAATTATGTCATCGTGAAAACCTAAGTTTTCGTCAACATCATCTCAATCAACTGCGAATTCTCGATCAGAGAGGAACTTAGGTCAAAAGGTTGATGTTTTGCGTACAAAATCAGTAACTGGTGATGCGAATCGAACAGAAAGAATGGGAGAAATCGGAAATCTATGAACAGAATAACCGTCGGAGGAGGAGGATGGACCGAGGGAGGAGGCGGAGGGCAGCGGCGTGGAGTCGGAGGCGGAGGCAGGGTGGGAGCGGAGCCTCTGTTCTGGACATCGAGAGGAGAGAAAGGGGGAATGAACGTCCCGTTCTTTTTTTTTTCCTTTTTAACATTGGCTGAATCATTAAGGAGGTTTTTTTTGCTGAAGCATTAAGTTAAAATTGCCTTACCGATTAAGACATTTTTGTCTCAACCAAACAGACATTTTCTCCATTAAGAAGCTATATAGCTCCAACCAAACAGCCCTTAAGTCTAAAGGCTACAGGTACTTGCATAATCTGTGAATGTCCATGACTAATCTGATATCTGCAAGTAAGATATAAACATAGAGCTTGTCTGATGATCTTTGGTTATTTGCTTCTTGAAGAATGTTGTGTGATGATTTTGAGAAAAAATAGAATAAGAGATATCCTGATGAATGCATGTTTTCATTTTGAAAGATTTAAAATTGTTTTATTTTCTTTATTTTCTCAAACGATCGGACATTCTATGCGTATCGAAAGATCGACCTGATTCTTCTTCGTTTGAGGTTCTGCTTTATTTTTCTTGGTGTTTCGTATTATTCATCAGACTTTCTTTACGTATACGGAAGTATAGATCTGCTCGTTGTTGAATTATACAACTTCAACTTGTTTTGCTTTCTTATTTTCTCAAATACTTGGGTTTTCTCTACATGTCCACAAGACCGACCTGATTGCTAGGTATTTGGGTTTCTGCTTTATTTTTGCATGATTCATAAAGGATGATTAAATCTCTAAGAAAATTTGCTTCTATATGATAAACATGATGATTTACCAGTATTTCTGATATAGTGGAGGCCGAGTTATCAATGCATGATAATATTACCTTAAGCATATCTGAAAAAGATAAAAATGATTGGTTCGTGCTGAAATAAACATAAATGTTTTATTTGCTATTATCTTGGCTTAGATGCTGATTAAGGCTGAAATTGAAATGTGCTAGATGCGTTATGTCTGATATGATCTCGCGTCGTGATCTTTCTTGCAAAATCAAAAATAGAGTCTGATTCTGTATTGTATTTTATTTTCATTTCAGAAAAATCAATAAGATCTTTGGTGTGATTTAACATAAACTTTTCAAAAGCCAAAAAGATTTTATTTCCTGTTTGTTTTCGATTGATCGTCACAAGATACAAAAAACAAATTTTTAAAACATATATCTTGGAGTCTCAAAGAGACGTTTTGCACCAAGATTATATATGTTGGCTAGGTTGAAAAGGAAAGAGATAATCATAGCTTCAAGTCTTCTGAAGCTGTTGATAAGGATGCAACAATCATCAAGTATTCAAGATTGGACTAACCATCAAGATGAGGGGGAGTTTGATTGAAGATACATTTCTATGTGATGACCAGATACTGCACATGCCGAGGGGGGAGTTTGATAGAACATAATGGGTTTGTCATGTGAAGTATTTGAACAAGTCAAGAATTTCAAGAAATCAGTGTCTTGAAGTGAGACATGAATTGGAACGAAGGGAGACACGAAGTGTGACTTCGAACCAGTTCGTGACACACCTGAAGTGTGACTTCGGATCAGTTCGGGTCCAGCAGGATATCTTAGTATAAATACACGTTTTCTTTGTATTTTGAAGTGACTTTAGAGAGAAATTGAGAGAGAACCAGATCTTAAGTGTGTGTTTCTGAATGTGTTTCAATCTGAGCTTTTTTTAGAGTTTGTATTTGAGTCTAAGTGATTTTAATAAAACAAACTTTATATTTACATCTCGTTCTCTCTTATACTTTCAAGCAAACCAGTAGTAAGACCCGTTTCAAGGTTTTACAGATTTTCATATCCTTTCTCTTTTAAGGATATATCTTGTCTTTTCTTCTAATACTTGACTGTTTTATGTTACATTTACATTGTGTTCTAACAGAATGCAATTGATGCGTTTCCTGTTCGTGAACATCAGAATATGCCAAAACTGGTAAAGCTTGAGGATTATCCTAGTTGGGTAACAAGTTTCAAAGCATATGTTGATAAAGTGGATGAAGATCGATTTGTGGATTCCAAGAAAGAGTTTACTTACCCAACTTATTCTGATGGGGTACCTAGAGTGCAAACAAATCTTTCACCGAAGAAAAGAAAAGTTATGAGAAAGAACAAAAGGCAGGAAAAGTTCTTACAATGGCATTGCCAAAAGAATTTCAGCCCTAATTCAAGACTTGTAAGAATTCTAAAGTGTTATGGGATGTTCTTGCTTAGAAATATGCTGAAATGAATAAATCCAGAAAGAAGATTGACACTGAGGAATCTAAATCTTGTGCAAATTGTAAGATTCTGACAAAAATATGCACTGAATATACTGCCAAACTTGACGTTTATTAAGAGCAAAACACAAAGTTGCTTGCTGATCTGAATAATATGAGTTTAGCATACAAAAAGTTGTTGCGGGATGAAAAATTCTACAAACAAAAAATTGATGCCTTGATAAAAGAGGTTTCAGAGTTAAGAATCAAGGTTGAGATGGAGAACTGAAAGGTGAATGATGCAGTGCTTGAACAAATAATGGTGGTTCAGACTAAAAATTCATCTTCTGATATGAAAAACCGTGAGACTGATCTTACTAAAGGTTTGCTTGATCGTCGAGTGAAAACGAGACGTAAATAATAGTTTGTTTTATTGAAATCAACATAGACTCAATTACAAACACTCTCTGAAGCTCTCTGGAGAAACACTGTCAAAAACACATAGTTAAGAACTGGTCTCTCTCACTCGTGTGTCACATTCAAAGCACAAGTTCCTATATATATACATCTGCTCCGAGCTACGTCCGAACTCCAAGTTCGGCGGGTCCGAACCTCAGGTTCGGACCTAGTTCGGCCGGCAGCATGAACTTGTCTTGAATCTTTACATCTTCTTGTTCAGATACTTCACATGACGCATAGATTATGTATCAACAAACTCCCCCTCGTCATGTGCAGTATCTGTTCGCCAGTTAAAACATATTCTTTGAACAAACTCCTCCTCAACTTGATGGTAGCTTGATCTTCGAATACTTGACGATGAACAGTTTCTTTCATCTTTATCAACAGCTTCAGAAGACTTGAAGTTGTGATGAACTCTTTCCTTTGAGTACCTGGCCAACATAATTAATCTTGGCGCAAAACTTCTCTTTGAGAATCCAAGATATGAATTTTGAAAATGTTTTTCGTATCTTGTGTCGATCAATCGAAAACAGATAAGAAACAAAATCTTTTTGATTTTTAGAAAGTTTATATTAAAACAAACCTAAAATCTTTTTGACTTTTAAAACTTATGCTAAAACACACCAAAAATCTTTTTGTACTTTTCGGAAATGAAATATAAATGCAATGCAGAAATAAACTCTATTTTTGGTATTTTGTGAGAAAGATCACGACGCAAGATCATATCAGACATAACGTATCTAGCACATTTCAATTTCGGTCTTAATCAGCATGCAAGCCAAGATAATCGCAAATACAACATTGATTTTTTATTTCAGCATGCATCAATCATATTTATCGTTTTCAGATATGCTTTAAGGTAAATTTTATCATGCACTGATAACGCGGCCTCTACTCTATCTAAATACTAGCAAATCATCATGTTTATCATATAGAAGTAACTTTTATTCGAGATTTAAACATCCTTGATGAGTCATGCAAAAATAAAGCAGAACCTCAAATACCTAGCAATCAGGTCGGTCTTTCGACACGCAGAGAAAGCCCAAGTATTTGAGAAAATAAGAAAGCAAAACAAGTTGAAATTTTATAATCCAACAACAATCAGGTCGGTTCTTCCGAACGCGCAGAGAGAGTCCGATGGATTATACGAAATACCAATTAAAATAAAGCAGAACATCAAACGAACAACAATCAGGTCGATCTTACGATACGCAGAGAAAGTCCGATCATTTGACAAAATAAAGAAAATCAAACAAATTTAAATCTTTCAAAATGAAAAACATGCATTCATCAGGATATCTCTTTATTCTATTTTTGTTTCAGTGTCACACACCCAAATAACCACTAATGGAGTTTATACCGTTAAGGGGTGCGGCTAGACCAGGATCCACAACCATTAGTTACAAATACTAAATGAATCAGAGTTAGTTCAAAAATCAGTTATAAAGTAAAGTCTCAAATACAAACGCAGCGGAATAAAATATTGTCTTAGCACTAACCACGTGCTTTACAAATCCTTTGTTTAAAATTCTCAATTAAGTTTAACAGAAATAAAATTGTCTTCACATGCCATGCCAACCCGCTCCGGATACTCCTTAGCGATCTGCAAAAGTTTAAACCACGCAAGTGTCAACCTAACGGTTGGTGAGTTCACGAGTGGGCTTGTCATGCATTGGCCCGGTCTCATAATCATAATTTGTATCAAGGTATACTTACATAGTATTTGTTTGTGAAAAGCAATGCTAAATGTTATGTCTTAGTTTATAAAGGAATTGTCCGTGACCTACGTCATCGGGTATGAACTAGTTTTGTAAAGTTAAAGTGCTCAACCGATATCGCGGGTAGCTAATCCGTTGTTCCATGCACTAAGGAAGTTTGCACCAAAGCTGACTATAATTTATTGTAGTGGCCGTGCCATCTAGTACTGCGGACCTACGTCATCGCGGTTTTGCCTCCCCCGTGTCCTCTCGGGATCACGGTCAAATAGGCTGATATTGTACCTCCGTGCACTCCCCGTGCCACGGGGCGGAGTTTGTCAAACTCCAGTAGATCTACCCAACATCCCCTCGCTTTACAATTAATGGTACAATTAGTTGAGGACTTTTAAGTTTTCAAGGCATCCTTAGAAATCATGTGATATCATGTGGTTTAGACTTTAACCTACACTAGCCATATTAAAACGGTTTACTGGATTCTCATGAATCTCAAAAGTGTTTTCAGTTTCGTTTTAGAAATCGTTGTTTTGGTAATTCGCAAGTGCTTCCCATAAAGCACTTCAAGTTCATCAAGTGGGTGCCGAGCACTCCAAGTTTTCAAGTTTATCAGGGAGGTGCCTAGCACTCTCGAGTTTGTCAGCATTGTTTTACTTTTAGTTATTCGGTGTGACCCAAACGGGTTCACGGTAATCGGGTTAGTGACACTCACCTTTGGTTGCACTGCTACACTTGCTAATAATCCAAGTATTGCTTATCGAAGACCTATGAACACGTTTAGGTCTTAAGTATTAGTTTTGTGTCTAATCTTTACTTAACGTCACTATGGCCCATAACATAGCACGTTGGAACTATGACTCGACATACAGACACACGACACCAATGGTTGATCATAAATAAGGGTTCATATATATCAGAAGTCAAAGCATGTATTAACATGGCATAATCATGTAAGTCATGGCATAACATTCAAGCAAATTGCACAAGTTTGGATTCTGGTCTCAGTTTCGCTAGCAGTTTCGCTAGTCAGTTTCGCTGTGTGCACGGGCAGCACTTTCGCTAGGCAATACCCGATGACACAGTTTCGCTAGGCTAGTTTCGCTCGAAACTGTTGGCACAGTTTCGCTAGCCTAGTTTCGCCCGAAACTGGTTTGAACTTTCGTTCAGGGAATTTCGCTCGGTAGATTCGCTCGAGCTGGTCTGGTTGGTTTACCCGGCGACACTGCAGTTTCGCTGCATAGTGTCGCTGGATGAAGATATACATAGTTTCGCTGGACAGTTTCGCCCAGAGAACACGACAGTTTCGCTGGTCGCGAAAAACATACGGATCAGCCTAAAAATCAACCTAACAGCTTCCATTTTACATGCAATTCATTGTTTAGCATACATAGGCATTTACCAACATAAATCAGTAAGCTTTAACACCTTAAACATGCATTTTATCATCAAATCACCCAAAATACATTTAAAACCCTAAAATGACTAAAATGGCACAAATCTTTATCATGGATCAGTTTTACACGTAAAGTTATCAACTTTATGGTAGATCTAGCATTCCTAAGCATTCCTACAGAAGATCTAATGATATCATGAAGGTTTAAGCATGCTTTATGAAGAAATACATAGAAAACACATAAAAATGGCATAAAGGAAAGGTTTTGGGACTCACGATTCGATCAGGGAATCGAATGGATGTTGTCTTGGGCTGAGATCTTGGTTTCTCTTGATGGTTTTCGGCTGACCAGATTTCCAGAGAAGAATGTGTGTGTTTGTGGTGTAAATGAGGCAAATAGGAGAACTAGGGTTTATTAAGATTATTTATATCAGGGGCTAGTTTCGCTGGCAGTTTCGCTGGCCAAGCGAAACTAGCTCTGGTCACATTTAACTGATTTGGTTTAGCTGGCTACCGGGCGACACTACAGTTTCGCCCGGTAGTTTCGCTGGCTGCACAACTCAGGCAATTTTCACATAATCAAGGAATTACAATTTGTCATGCTATTCATAATATTAAATCATGCGTTTAAATCACATTGCACATAATGACAACAATAAATGAACACATAGCACATATGGGCGGGTTCGGTGATCAACCAAAGGACGTGGACGTATTCGGCCTAGTTAAGCATTAGTTACTAAGTTAACACTTATAACGTAACTAACGGGGTTTGTCTAACGGAAGTTAACCTTGGAATTCTCGGATGTCACATCATCCCCTTGTAATTGGAATTTTCGTCCCGAAAATTATTCTTGCGTCGTAGCGTTCGCAGCATCAGCTGTCGTTGCTGGGGAAAGAAAGCAAAAGTTTTAGGGTCGTCACATCCTCCTCCTGTTACAGGAATTTTGGTCCCCAAAATTAAATTATACCTTGAGTTTCCGTGGACGTTTGCTCGAACAAGTGAGGATACTTTTTCTTCATTTGATCCTCTCGTTCCCAAGTATATTCAGGTCCACGCTTTGAGTTCCATCGCACCTTGACGATCGGAATCTTGCTACGTTTGAGGGCTTTCTCCTCGCGTCCCATGATTTCTACCGGTTGCTCGATAAATCTCAAATGTTCGTCAATTTCCAATTCCTCCAAAGGAATTATTTCGATGTCTTCAGCCAGACATTTCTTTAGATTAGAAACGTGAAACACGTTGTGAACTCCATCGAGCTCTGCAGGGAGTTGTAATCGATAGGCCACCGGGCCTACTTCCCCGATGATTTCAAACGGACCGATATAGCGAGGATTCAGCTTCCCACGCTTTCCGAAGCGTATCACACCTTTCCAGGGAGATACCTTCAATAGCACCTTGTCGCCTACCTCGAACTTCAAAGGTTTGCGGCGTTTGTCGGCATAGCTCTTTTGTCTGTCACGTGCTGCGGCTATCCGTTTTCTGATTTGTATAATTCGTTCTGTCGTATCATGAATGATTTCTGGTCCAGTGAGTCCTTTCTCACCCGTTTCGGCCCAACACACGGGCGATCTACATTTTCTGCCGTAAAGGGCTTCAAAAGGTGCAGCACCGATACTTGAATGATAACTGTTGTTGTAGGAGAACTCCACCAACGGAAGGTGAGCCTCCCAGTCTTTACCAAAGTCGAGAACGCAAGCTCGGAGCATGTCTTCAAGAGTCTGAATAGTTCGTTCCGTCTGACCGTCGGTCTGCGGGTGATAAGCTGTACTCATATCCAGTCTGGTTCCCAGTGCTTCTTGCATAGATTGCCATAATCGGGAAGTAAATCGAGGATCTCTGATCGGAGATAATAGTCTTAGGCACTCCATGACGTGCCACAATTCGGTCAATGTACAGCTTAGTTAACTTATCCATATTGTCAGTTTCTTTCATTGGGATGAAGTGTGCAGATTTGGTTAACCGATCAATGATAACCCAAATCGCATCCGGTCGATTCGATCGGTGAGGTAATCCCGTTACAAAATCCATGGAGATATCCTCCCATTTCCATTCTGGGATCTTTGGTTGCTGTAATAGCCCAGAAGGCTTTTGGTACTCGATCTTGACTCTTGAGCACGTTAAACACTTAGCCACATATCGCGCGATGTCGGCTTTCATATTCGGCCACCAATACAAGCCCTTTAAATCCTGGTACATCTTATCCGATCCAGGGTGCACCGAATATCTTGACTTGTGAGCCTCGTCCATCACGAGCTCACGAAGATTTCCAAGTAAAGGAACCCAAATTCTATCATTATAATACCGGAGTCCGTCGGACTTAACTTCAGAATTTCCATCCACCCCTCGCAGTGCTTCAGCTGCGAAGTTTTCTTCCTTTAAAGCTTCTTGTTGGGCATCGCGGATCCGATCCGGCAATCCCGTGTGGATGGTAAGTTGCAGCGCTCGTACCCGTCGAGGCTTTTCATACTCTTTCCGACTTAAGGCATCAGCCACAACATTGGCTTTTCCCGGGTGATACTTAATTGCTAAGTCATAATCATTCAATAGCTCGACCCACCGTCGTTGTCGCATGTTGAGATCCTTCTGATTAAAGATGTGCTGTAAGCTTTTGTGGTCGGTAAATATCGTGCACTTTGTTCCGTAGAGGTAGTGTCTCCAAATCTTGAGTGCATGAATAACGGCTCCCAATTCCAAATCATGCGTTGTATAGTTCTTCTCAGTATCCTTTAGTTGCCTGGACCCATAGGCAATCACTTTATCTCGTTGCATCAACACGCAACCAAGTCCTTGAATAGATGCATCACAGTAAACCACAAAGTCGTCAATCCCATCGGGTAACGCAAGAATTGGAGCTGAACATAACATATCTTTAAGAGTTTGAAACGCGCGTTCTTCTTTTTCACCCCATCTGTATTGCACTCCTTTGTGCGTTAAAGCCGTTAAGGGTTGAGCCAATTGCGAGAAACCCTTAATGAATCTTCGATAATATCCGGCAAGTCCCAAAAATTGTCGGATTTCGGTCGGCGCTCTCGGGGTAGGCCAATTCTTGATAGCTTCCACTTTTGCTGGGTCGACATGAATTCCATTCTGATCGACAATGTGTCCAAGAAACTGGACTTCGCGAATCCAAAAATCGCACTTTGAAAACTTAGCATAAAGCTGTTCCTTGCGGAGCAATTCCAAAATAAGACGCAGATGCTCCTCGTGTTCCTCCTTCGTCTTGGAGTAGATCAAAATATCATCGATGAAAACTATCACAAACTTATCGAGGTACGGCTTGCACACTCGATTCATCAGATCCATAAATACAGCAGGCGCATTAGTTAGCCCAAACGGCATAACTAGAAATTCGTAATGACCATACCGAGTTCTAAAAGCAGTCTTGGGGACATCCTCATCTCGAACGCGAAGTTGGTGATATCCAGACCGTAGATCAATCTTTGAGAAGTAGCTCGAACCTTGTAGCTGATCGAAGAGATCGTCGATTCGAGGAAGTGGATACCGATTCTTGATTGTAACCTTGTTAAGCTCTCGGTAGTCGATACACATTCGGAACGTTCCATCCTTCTTCTTAACAAACAATACCGGTGCTCCCCATGGAGACGAACTTGGACGAATAAATCCTTTGTCGAGTAGCTCTTGAAGTTGTGCGGAGAGTTCGTTGAGTTCACTTACTGCCAAACGGTAAGGTGCGCGTGCAATCGGAGACGCTCCAGGAACTAAGTCGATTCCAAACTCTACTTGTCGAAATGGAGGCAAACCAGGCAGATCTTCAGGAAATACATCTTGGAAGTCGCGGACTATCGGGTAGTCGTCGATTCTGCGCTCGGGAAGTGTCGAATCGGTGACGTTAGCAAGAATCGCGAAGTGACCCTTACGAAGGCACTTTTGAGCTTTGAGGAACGAAATAATTCCAGTGACTGTTCCACCTTTTTCACCTTGAACCGTTAACACTTCACCGTCCTTGAGTGGAATACGAACCACTTTTTCCTTGACATAAGATTTCAGCTCGATTCTCAGATAACCAATCCATTCCTACTATAACATCAAAACTACCAATCGGGAAAGGCATAAGGTCGATTCCTAATGTATGGCCAGCTAGTTCTAACTTACAGTCCTTAACTATCTGGGTCGTATCATGAAGTTTACCGTTTGCTAGTTCTACCACATATTTAGCATCTAGGGCAATTGGTTTAGCATTAATTAACTTAGCAAACTTAGTGGAAATAAAGCTTCTCTCAGCACCAGAATCAAATAATACAGTAGCAAAGAAACCATTAAGGATGAATTTACCGTTAATCACGTTGGCATCATTGCGAGCTTCACCCTGACCCATGACGAAAGCTCGACCTCTACCATTTCCACCATTCCCGTTGCCATTCCCGTTACCATTTCCTCCACCATTACCATTCCCACCGTTATTTCCTTGATTTCCATTACCCTGTCTTCTCAGCTGCGGGCAGTCTCTTTTAATGTGGCCTTGAGCACCACACTCAAAGCAGCCACGGGCTCCCCCATTGTTGTTGTTCTGGTTCTGACCGTTGTTGTTCCCATTACCCCGATTGTTCCCATTGTTGTTGTTTCCATGATTGTTGTTGTTCCTCCTGGGGCGGTTTTGTTGCTCAGGCAAAATTGCCCAACAGTCTTTTGCTTCGTGGCTTCCCTTGCCACACCTTTCGCAGCTCAAATTCTTCCTACAAACACCAGCATGATGCTTCCCACACTTGTTGCACAAAGGCAGGTTACCTTTGTAGTTGCCTTGACCATTACCACCCTGGCGGTAGTTACCACTGTTGTTCCCAGACCTCTTGCTTTGGCTTTGGGAGTTGAAAGACCTCCCAGTGCTGTTTCCAACACTCTGATTGTTCATTGAGTTCTCAGGAGCTTCATCATCAGCTTTTCTTTTGCCACTTAAGGCAGTCTTCTCAGTGGCTTTCGCAGGAAGTGTACCCTTCTCAACCTCCTGATCAGTAAGTTTGTGAGCCAAACGGATGGCTTGCTGCACGGTTGCGGGGTTGCTGGCGGTCACCAAACTCTTGATTTGAGGCGCGAGGCCTTCCAGATAACGCTCAATGCGTTTGAACTCAGCATCCACCATTGTGGGGCACAGGACCGCGTACTCATGGTAACGCGCAGTGTACTGTTCAACTTCAGACCCAACCATCTTCAGGTTCAAGAATTCACCCTCTAACTTCTTCACTTGGTCACGGGGACAGTACTCATCCATGATCAGTTCCTTAAATGCTTCCCATTGCATGTTGTTAGCCGCGTCGATCCCAATCATCTGAATCTCAGCGTTCCACCAGGAGAGAGCAGCTCCTTCAAAGGTACCAGTAGCAAACTTCACCTTGCTTTCAGCCGGGCAATTACACATAGAGAAGACCTTCTCAGATTTTTCGATCCACCGGAGGAGTCCTACCGCTCCTTCTTCGCCGGAGAATGTTAGTCGGCTTGCAGTCCATGAAGGACTTAAACGTGCAGTGGTGGTTTCCTGATGCAATAATAGTTCGGGTTCAAATTTAAACATGTCAAATATAATTCGCTTTGTGCCTTAACCGGCATAATAGTTACCCTGAGCGACATATGCAGCTTGGACGGCTGCCACCGCGGCTTGCACATGTTCGTTGATCATGGCTTGCAATTGCGCAGGCGTCATGTTGATGTTGTTCCTTCCGTGTCCTCTTCCAGACATCTTGCTGAACAGTTAAAGTAGCCAGTGTTCAGTCACAATTATACTTTATACATATCCCATAATATGTATATTAACCATTTTCCCGTTATCCCACTATTAGTCCAGAAAATTTTGTGCAAAATTGGGGCGTCGTCGCTGAACAGTTAAAGTAGCCAGTGTTCAGTCACAATTATACTTTATACATATCCCATAATATGTATATTAACCATTTTCCCGTTATCCCACTATTAGTCCAGAAAATTTTGTGCAAAATTGGGGCGTCGTCGAGGAACGTCGTAAGTCGTAAGTAGCTATCATCGAAAGTCGGCTTCCCCATAAAAGTCACCGTCGGCGTAGCCATCGTAGTAGAAATCAGGACGTAGCGTGTAGCATCGTTTCGTTGTCCCTTTCCCCCAGAATAGTGCGCGCAGTAGCGTTCGCGTTTCGTATTCGTGTGTGAAAATTTTCCTAAGGTTTTCCGTTAGACTTCCTAGACACGGTCTATATATATATTTATATATATATATATACGTATACATACGTACTACGCTTTTACTTACACAGCAGAGCGAGTATCCCAGGTTGGCACGTAAAAATTTTTATTTTGGGAATTTGTTTATTCGTTTGTAACTAAGGTTTTCAAGTTGCAGTTTGCAAATCGTTTTCAAAATGATTCCAGTTCTCTGCAACTTATGGCTCTGATACCAATCTGTCACACCCCCAAATAACCACTAACAGAGTTTATACCGTTAAGGGGTGCGGCTAGACTAGGATCCACAACCATTAGTTACAAATACTAAATGAATCAGAGTTAGTTCAAAAATCAGTTATAAAGTAAAGTCTCAAATACAAACGCAGCAGAATAAAATATTGTCTTAGCACTAACCACGTGCTTTACAAATCCTTTGTTTAAAATTCTCAATTAAGTTTAACAGAAATAAAATTGTCTTCACATGCCATGCCAACCCGCTCCGGATACTCCTTAGCGATCTGCAAAAGTTTAAACCACGCAAGTGTCAACCTAACGGTTGGTGAGTTCACGATGGGCTTGTCATGCATTGGCCCGGTCTCATAATCATAATTTGTATCAAGGTATACTAACATAGTATTTGTTTGTGAAAAGCAATGCTAAATGTTATGTCTTAGTTTATAAAGGAATTGTCCGTGACCTACGTCATCAGGTATGAACTAGTTTTGTAAAGTTAAAGTGCTCAACCGATATCGCGGGTAGCTAATCCGTTGTTCCATGCACTAAGGAAGTTTGCACCAAAGCTGACTGTAATTTATTGTAGTGGCCGTGCCATCTAGTACTGCGGACCTACGTCATCGCGGTTTTGCCTCCCCCGTGTCCTCTCGGGATCACGGCCAAATAGGCTGATATTGTACCTCCGTGCACTCCCCGTGCCACGGGGCGGAGTTTGTCAAACTCCAGTAGATCTACCCAACATCCCCTCCCTTTACAATTAATGGTACAATTAGTTGAGGACTTTTAAGTTTTCAAGGCATCCTTAGAAATCATGTGATATCATGTGGTTTAGACTTTAACCTACACTAGCCATATTAAAACAGTTTACCGGATTCTCATGAATCTCAAAAATGTTTTCAGTTTCGTTTCAGAAATCGTTGTTTTGGTAATTCGCAAGTGCTTCCCATAAAGCACTTCAGGTTCATCAAGTGGGTGCCGAGCACTCTAAGTTTTCAAGTTTATCAGGGAGGTGCCTAGCACTCTCGAGTTTGTCAGCATTGTTTTACTTTTAGTTATTCGGTGTGACCCAAACGGGTTCACGGAAATCGAGCTAGTGACACTCACCTTTGGTTGCACTGCTACACTTGCTAATAATCCAAGTATTGCTTATCGAAGACCTATGAACACGTTTAGGTCTTAAGTATTAGTTTCGTGTCTAATCTTTACTTAACGTCACTATGGCCCATAACATAGCACGTTGGAACTATGACTCGACATACAGACACACGACACCAATGGTTGATCATAAATAAGGGTTCATATATATCAGAAGTCAAAGCATGTATTAACATGGCATAATCACGTAAGTCATGGCATAACATTCAAGCAAATTGCACAAGTTTGGATTCTGGTCTCAGTTTCGCTAGCAGTTTCGCTAGTCAGTTTCGCTGTGTGCACGGGCAGTACTTTCGCTAGGCAATACCCGATGACACAGTTTCGCTAGGCTAGTTTCGCTCGAAACTGTTGGCACAGTTTCGCTAGCCTAGTTTCGCCCGAAACTGGTTTGAACTTTCGTTCAGGGAATTTCGCTCGGTAGATTCGCTCGAGCTGGTCTGGTTGGTTTTCCCGGCGACACTGCAGTTTCGCTGCATAGTGTCGCTGGATGAAGATATACATAGTTTCGCTGGACAGTTTCGCCCAGAGAACAAGACAGTTTCGCTGGTCGCGAAAAACATACGGATCAGCCTGAAAATCAACCTAACAGCTTCCATTTTACATGCAATTCATTGTTTAGCATACATAGGCATTTACCAACATAAATCAGTAAGCTTTAACACCTTAAACATGCATTTTATCATCAAATCACCCAAAATACATTTAAAACCCTAAAATGACTAAAATGGCACAAATCTTTATCATGGATCAGTTTTACACGTAAAGTTATCAACTTTATGGTAGATCTAGCATTCCTAAGCATTCCTACAGAAGATCTAATGATATCATGAAGGTTTAAGCATGCTTTATGAAGAAATACATAGAAAACACATAAAAATGGCATAAAGGAAAGGTTTTGGGACTCACGATTCGATCAGGGAATCGAATGGATGTTGTCTTGGGCCGAGATCTTGGTTTCTCTTGATGGTTTTCGGCTGACCAGATTTCCAGAGAAGAATGTGTGTGTGTGTTTGTGGTGTAAATGAGGCAAATAGGAGAACTAGGGTTTATTAAGATTATTTATATCAGGGGCTATTTTCGCTGGCAGTTTCGCTGGTCAAGCGAAACTAGCTCTGGTCACATTTAACTGATTTGGTTTAGCTGGCTACCGGGCGACACTACAGTTTCGCCCGGTAGTTTCGCTGGCTGCACAACTCAGGCAATTTTCACATAATCAAGGAATTACAATTTGTCATGCTATTCATAATATTAAATCATGCGTTTAAATCACATTGCACATAATGACAACAATAAATGAACACATAGCACATATGGGCGGGTTCGGTGATCAACCAAAGGACGTGGACGTATTCGGCCTAGTTAAGCATTAGTTACTAAGTTAACACTTATAACGTAACTAACGGGGTTTGTCTAACGGAAGTTAACCTTGGAATTCTCGGATGTCACATTCAGAATCATCACATAGCATTCATCAAGAAGCAAACAACCAAAGATTATCAGGCAAGCTTTATGTTTATATATTACTTGCTGATATCAGATTAGTCATGCACATTCACAGATCATACAAGCACCTACAGCCTTTAGACTTACTCTATCCATGGCAAATAACGTATATGCTGATGTACTATCATTTCTTGCTTTTGTCGGATCAATTTCTCAAATTTTCATCATCATTTTTTTTATATTTTCTAATTTCTCCCCCTAAAATACAAACAAATACTATTTTTTGAATTTTTCAAATTTTCTCCCCTAAAGATAAGAACGAAAGAAAATGAATAACAAGAAAAAAGAAAATGATCGATCAACACTTGACACAATTTGAAAATGTTTTTTGTAAAAATCTGTGTTTCAAAAATAGGAACGATGCATTTTAACTTAAAAACACAAGTATCTCACTGTAAGCAACCTCACGATTACTAACAGGTCTTCCTGAAATAGCTGCAAACACTGGAAAATAGAAAGTTCTTAAGACCCCGACCCTCATCCCCAACGATGATAGGTCGTCCAGTGTCTTCAACAAAATCTGTGTTGGCCGTGGAGACAACTTTCGGTCTCCATTCTTGTTTTCGTTTGATGATTTCTAGTGAACCATTGTCAACTGATGAGGGACAATCAGAACTACTACCCAATTTCTCCGAAAGAGACTTCTGTTTCCATGAAAATTTAGTATTGGGCATTAGTTCACTAAAAATAATGCCATCAAGATCAACATACTTTGTATGTTTGGCATTGGATGATGAATTGTTAGTTGTCGTAGGACAATTATTTGCATAATGACCTTTCTTACGACAAACAAAACAAAGTCGTTTACCAGTTGAATTGATAGAAATCGGTTTTCCAAACTGATCAGTCAGACATTCATCAGAAACTTTTGAAAACACATGTTGAAATTTCTTTGGTTTATGAAATTTTGGAAAACATTTTGGAGAATCATAAAAATCAGAATCATCTTCATAACCAAAGAATTTACCTTGACGATAAAACCTGTTAGAATTAGCAGAATAAAAAGAATCTGAATTGTTACCGCCTTGTGGTGTAGCATCAGATATACAAGAAGACTCTTCTAGAAGAAAGCTTTTCATCTGGTGAAGATACTTTCTGCTTCCAACATTGTGTCTTCTTATCTGAAAACACCCTCTGCTTCTTTATCTTCTTCGCTTTGAACTCCTTTTTGTTAAAATCCTTAGTCGGCATTTCTGTTCCTTTAAATCCCAAACCACCATTCTTGTGTTTAAACTCATCTTGAACAGAATTTGGTATCTTATGACCTTGTTTGGCAAGTTTTGTAAATTCAGATTTGATTCCTTTCAGATCATTCTTTCCAGAAATCAATGAATCATCTATCATAATTTCATAAACTTTTGGCACTTTCACATTTCCTGAATTTCCATAAATCACCTTTTCTTTTTCAAGAAATGTAGATTTGGAATCAAACTTCAACCCTTTATGGTAATCAACCTCCTTTTTATTCTTCTTTGATTTGAATTTTGTTTTCTTCCCTGAACCGGTATCAGCAAACTTTGAATAATCATGCTGTCCACTGGAGCCGGAACTTGATGAAGACATTCATCTTGACCATTTTTCTCACTCTTTTCCAGTTTATACATATAATTCAGAAAAGTCGGTGAATGGTTGCAATTTTTCAATCTTCGCTGCAAATCAAACATCTCAATCTTTTGCTCAGATATTTTCATATTAGCTTCCGATAATTCTTTCTGCGAAGCAATGTACTTGTTAGACAATTTGTTATAATCACTGATATGATGTCTCAAGTGACATTCTTCCAGAACTTCTTCAGTAACTTTCTCTACCTATTTCTTATAGTAAATAACATCCTGTTTCAAAATGTTATTTTGACTTTGAATCTCACCATTTCCATCACGCATCTTGGTAAGTTCCTCTTGAAGTTGAATTACTCTATCAGCAACTTCGACAGCAACTTTAGTAACTTTTTCATATTTTTGTTGAAGAGGATAACATTTCTCAAATAAAGCATCAAAATCTTATACAACTTCCTTTTCCTTAGCTTGAGCTTTATTGCATTCTTCAACCAACATTTTTTTCTCTTTCAACCATTCTTTCTCAATACTAGCAAACTCCAAACAATTTGCACATGATATAGACACATCCTTTTGAATTTTGGTAGCTAAATCATCACAAACTTTATTTTTCCAATTCTCCACTTCTTTTGTCAAAGAAACATTTTCTTCAGTCAGCTTTTCCACCTTATTTTCTAACTTTTCAATTATACCTTTAAACTTCAAATCTTGATCAATTGTTTTCTGAGAAAGTTTAGACATATGCTCCTCACACTGTGTCTTCACAAAATCCCATATTCGTTTTGCCTGTCGAAACTTCCTGATTGGATTTTTAAGAGCTATAGGCAAAGCTAACATAAGAAGTGTAGTAGCCCTTTCATTTTGATCAAATGCTTTCCTTTCTTCACTTGAAAAATTATGCATTTCCTTAAAATCACCATCACTATAAGTTGGATACTTATGTTCGTTTGTAATTGGTAACCATAATTTTTCATCCAAATCATTTACATATCATCTAAAATTTGTTGCCCAACCATGATAATCTTCAAGATTTATCAACTTTGGCACATTCTGACGATGACGCTCAGTGAAAACCTCAATTGCATACATTTTGAGAATTTGAAAATCCTGCCTGGTCCGAACTCCCACCGAACTTTGTCCGAACTCAACTAAAACTCCGATCTTGCTCCGAACCTTGTCCGAACGTGATTACACAGTCCGAACTTAGACCTTTGTCCGAACTCCTCCGATCTTACTCCGATCTTACTCCGAACTTTCACCAAAACAAGAAGGACCGAACGACGTCCGAACTCTCTCCGAACTGGAAGTTCGGAGCAGTTATTTTTCGATTACTCCGAACCTTGAACGAATTTAGACACTCTCGACATAATTTTTGCGATTTTGAGAGAAATAGGACAAGATTTTTGACAGAAAGTCAGGTAAAACCCATATAAATGTTTTAGTAATGAAAAACACTCGAAAAGCTCAAAGATTTACTCGTTTTGAATAAAAACACATCGGTTTTATCAAGAAAACGACTACAATCAAAGCAAACGCAAAAGAGCAACCTGGATTTGCTCTGATACCAATTGAAAAACCGTGAGACTGATCTTACTAAAGGTTTGCTTGATCGTAGAGTGAAAACGAGACGTAAATAATAGTTTGTTTTGTTGAAATCAACATAGACTCAATTACAAACACTCTCTGAAGCTCTCTGGAGAAACACTGTCAAAAACACATAGTTAAGAACTGGTCACTCTCACTCGTGTGTCACATTCAAAGCACAAGTTCCTATATATATACATCTGCTCCAAACTCCGTCTGAACTCCAAGTTCGGCGGGTCTGAACCTCAGGTTCGGACCTAGTTCGGCCGGCAGCATGAACTTGTCTTGTATCTTTACATCGTCTTGTTCAGATACTTCACATGACGCACATATTATGTATCAACATGATATATCACTTAAACTGTGTGAAAAAATTACATTGAAACAAAAGGAGCTTGTAAAAAAAGGATGAAAATTTTAAGTGAAAACACTGATGCTGAGTTTCTATTAAAGAAGAATTCTAAGTTAGAGCATCAAGAGATTTATTCTTCTCAAAGTTCATCAATGACCACAGAATCCATGTCATCTCCTAAGTCGGTTGATGGGAGAGTTTGCTTTTATTGCAACAAGACGGGACATGTGATTCAGAATTGTGCTATTCGACGAAGTCTTTTACATGGTTCATACCAATCATCATCATCTAATTCAGTGATTTTCAATAAGGTACCTTTTAGTCAAATTCAGAAAAACCAACGAAAACCAGCTCACAAGAAGCCAGTTGTTGGTAAAACCTCGAAATATGATGATGGGTCACCATATTTTTCAAAAAGAAAACAAATTTTTAAATCCGCTACATCAACAGGTTTTATCGTAAGAAAAAATTCTTTGGTTATGGAGATGATTCATGTTTTTATGATCCTCCATTTGCAAAATATTTTCAAAACCCAACCAAACCAAAGAAAACTAAACCTGTAGTTCCATTTATGTTTGATGACGAGTCGACTGATCAATTTCATTATCGACTTTGTTACATTTGTCATCGAAACGGACATTTTGCTGCTACTTGTCCTACAAATGTTAACAATTCATCATATTATGCCAAAAATACGAAACTTGTAAATCCAGAAGGCATAATTTTCAATGAACCAATGCCCAAGAGTAAAATGTTTTGCAAAAAGAAAGTTGATTCTGATTCTATAGGTAGTAGTTCTGACAGTCGTTCATCAGTCGAGAATGGCTCATTCAAAAACTCAAAACCTAAAATGGAATGGAGACATAAGATTGTCTCCACAGCCAACACTGATTTTGTTGAAGACACTGGACGACCTACCATAATTGTGGATGGAGGTCGAGGTTTTAAGGACTTATTATTTTCCAGTGTTTGGATGTATTTCAAGAAGACCTGTTAGTGATTGAAAGATTGCTGACAGTGGAATACTTGTGCTTGTTTTAAGTAAAAATGCATCGTTCCTAGCTTTGGAAAACTGATTTTTAAAAATATCATTTTCAAAAACGTGTCAAGTGTTGACCGATCATTTTCATTTTGTTAATTTTCTTTTGTTCATATTTTGAGGAGAAGAAAAATTCTGAAATTTAAAAAGTAGTGTTTATTAAATTTTAGGGGGAGAAATTATGGAAAATATAAAAAATGAAAAATTGAGAAATTGAGAAATTGATCTGACAAAAGCGAGAAATGATAGTACATCAGCATATATGTTTATCTGCCATGATAGATTGAGTCTAAAGGCTATAGGTTCTTGTATAATATATGAATGTGCATGACTAATCTGATATCTGCAAGTAAGATATAAACATAAAGCTTGCCTGATAATCTTTGGTTATTTGCTTCTTTATGTGTGATGATTCTGGCAAAAATAGAATAAGAGATATCCTGATGAATGCATGTTTTCATTTTGAAAGATTTAAACTTGTTTGATTTTCTTTATTTTTCTCAAACGATCGGACTTTCTCTGCGTATCGAAAGATCGACCTGGTTCTTGTTCGTTTGAGGTTCTGCTTTTTTTTTCTTGGTGTTTCATATAATTCATCGGACTTTCTCTGTGTATACGGAAGTATCGACCTAATCGTTGTTGAATTATACAACTTCAACTTGTTTTGCTTTCTTATTTTCTCAAATACTTGAGCTTTCTCTACGTGTCCACGAGACCAACCTGATTGCTAGGTATTTGAGGTTCTGCTTTATTTTTGTATGACTCATCAAGGATGATTAAATCTTTAAGAAAATTTTCTTCTATATGATAAACATGATGATTTGCCGGAATTTTTTATAGAGTGGAGACCGAGTTATCAGTGCATGATAATATTACCTTAAGCATATCTGAAAAAGATAAAAATGATTGGTTCGTGCTGAAATAAACATAATTGTTCTATCTGCGATTATCTTGGCTTGCATGCTTATTAAGGCCGAATTTGAAATGTGCTAGATGTGTTAGTTCTGATATGATCTCGCGTTGTGATCTTTCTCGCAAAATCAAAAAGATTTTTGGTGTGTTTTAGCATAAACTTTGTAAAAGCCAAAAATATTTTATTTCTTGTTGTTTTCAATTGATTAACACAAGATACGAAAAACAAATTTACAAAACACACATCTTGGTTCTCCAAAGTAGATGTTTGCCCAAGATTTAACTTATGTTGGCTTGAAAATGGAAAACCGCGTTTCTGTCTTCTGAAATTGCAGTTTACAAAATTGATTCACAAGCATGATGAAAGGGGGAGCTATTGAAATATCTTTCGCAAGTGGTTGAGTTGACACAGTCCTGTTTCTACCATGTCCACCCTACATCAACTAACAGCAAAATCAAAGAGCTTGAAGATCTGATATAGCGCACGTCAAGGGGGAGTTTGTTAGAACCTTTTTTGTGTGATGTGTGATGTATATAGTTAGTCTCGTTAGTTGTTAGTCAGAAGTGTTAAATCTTGTATAGGTTAGTTAGTGTCAATACTTGATAGTTGGAGGTGAGGTACAATATGGGTTGTGATATTATGAATCTCATATTGGAGATTCAAATCATTTGCCAACGAAGTGAGCTTATCATCATCAGCGAACTATAGATGGAGTAAACGAAGTGGGCAACAAACTGATCTGCGATTTGGAAACCAGTATATATAAAAGGGTTTGACTTCGTGAACTGGTAGACCTTCACAAACCGTTTTTCCTGAGTTTATCAAATCTGAAGGAGTTTTTCATATTGATTTTCATGAGTGTATGTTGTTATGATGACATTTAGATGCTTTCTCTGAGTTTAATTAATGTAAACATTCATCTAATCTAAGCTATAAATGAGTGTTATTTACGTGTTTTTGTTCTCGAGTATCGGTTAACTTTTAATCTCAATTTCAATGCACAAATCACTAGATGATGAAAAAGCATGTTACAAATCATTTCTAGGTCGATAGAATATAGAGACGGAAGCTTTGATCATTAACAAGTGTCAAATGCTTAGATAAACCGAAGGTGTATACAAACGATTAAGATATAGGGAGGTTGGATAGAACCTCCCCTCTCAACACCCAGATCTCACAAAGACTTGACCAAAACTTAACTTGAATCACAAACAGAAACTGTTTATACTTCTTGAATACCAACGAACTGAAGTGACTAACGAACTCACAGTTCATTGTAACGAACTCACAATTCGTGTCTTGAGAACCTCCAGTTCGTTGTTTAGTTTGTGACTCAGTTCGTGACCCTACGAACTCTAGTCTGTTTAACAATCTAAACAGTAACAGCCACACCAGATTCATGCTCTAACAATCTAGACTAAGTTTGATGAAGATATGCTATTGGCAATAGTTATAGTTTCATAAAAACCATACTAATGAAATTAAGCTACAAAAGTGGCAAAAAAATACCAAAACTTTTAGTGACAATGCATAGGCGCAATAACACTATAATTCCAATGTTATTAGCACATAGACATGCGTTAAAGAATGTTAACAACAAAATTGATCATACATAAATTACGAATGGATTTCATGATGATCAAAGTTTAGAAAAATGATAATTTTATTGATTAATTGGTAAAAATTCAAACTTGATTATTAAAAAATATTCTACATGACAAGAACATATCTTAATAGACAAAAACAACATTTTAGCATCATTAGAAATTAGTTTTATGAATTTTAATATCAAATTAGACTAAAATACCCAAAATGTGATGAAAGAAATGGTTGATTTTTAATAGAAGGTCCATATACAAAAATGGATAGAGGGTTAAGAGAGAACACTGTAAAAAGATGAAGCTAACGGTGAGACTTACCCAGAAATGATGAACATTGACCTTGAATTTGTTTCATCAAAGTAGAGGTTGTTGACTCTTGATTCTTCATAAAAAACCATCAAAGGGCAGAACCTCCTCATTGAGAGCATACATACTATTATGTACAACACCCAAGGGGTATTGCACTTGTAGAACCACCAAAGTTTGGTTATTCCACTTGTTTATACTCAAACTGAAAGTGCGTGAGCATACGGATCTTCTACTTAGTCGTAACGAAATCAATGAAATACGAGATGAAACACAAAGAGTAAATACAAATGAGCTTTGTATTAACCACTGAGACCACAGAGTACACAGAGAATATATGATGCAGAAGCTTAGATTGTTACAAGATACAACACAAGACGCAACTATTTAGAAGGCTGAAATACGACCGGCCGAACCTGAGGTTCGGCCACATGTTCGGCCATGTTCGAACTCCAGGTTCGGCCTGAGTTCGGACCTCAGCATACTTGTGTGAATCCGGCTTGTATTCGATACTTCACATGACGATCAAGAACCATGTATCAACAAACTCCCCCTCGGCATGTGCAGTATCATCTTCTCCATTCAAACTTGTATCATGTAACTTCAATCAAACTCTTCCTCGATTTTGACGATGAGTTCAATCTTGAATACTTGATATTGCATCGTGTGTAATCTCTTTATCAACAAACTTCAGAAGACTTGAAGTTGTGATGTTCTCTTCCCACTTAGAAACCTGCGAACATAAATAATCTTGGTGCAAAATGTCTCTTTGAGACTCCAAGATATTTTGATTTAAAGAAAAAAATGATTTTGTATTTCGTGTTGATCAATCGAAAACAAATAAGAAATAAAATCTTTTTGGCTTTTGGAAACTTTATATCAAAACACAGCTAAAATCTTTTTGGTATTTTCTGATAAGAAAAGTAAAACAGTACCGAATTAGACACTATTTTTGTGTTTTGTGAGAAAGATCACAACATGGGATCATATTGGTCATAACATGCTGAACTACATTTCAATTTCGATTATTGTAGCACATAAGCCATGCTGATTGCAGATATAGTTTGTCAAACTTTAAACTCTGGCACAATCATACTCATAACATCTGGATATGTTAAGGTATTTATTAGATTTTGCATTGACTAGTGTACCCCACACTATCAGACATACTCAGATATGCTTTGCTTATCACATTTTGTGATTTCATTTGTGATGTCAATCACATAATGGTTGTAACCATGATATAGTCAACTGTGTTCCATGCAAAAAGAAATAAGAACGTTAAATCGTCTACCTTAAGGTCGATCTTTCGATACGCAGATAAGGCCTCGGATTTAACAAAATAAGAAAATAAAACAAGTTGAAATTGTATAACTCAACAACAATCAGGTCGGTACTTACGTACACGCAGAGAAAGTCCGATGAGTTATACGAAACACCAAAGAAAATAAAGCAAAACGTCAAACGAACAACGATCAGGTCGGTCTTTCGACACGCAGAGAAAGTCCGATCGTTTGATAAAATAAAGAAAATTAAACAAGTTTAAATCTTTGCAAAATGAACACATGTATACACAGTGACTTCTCATTTTATTTTTCACATATCTTTTTCTTAATATATCATGAGATACGTATCAAGATGTTGTCCACTAGGTCAAGCATCAGATTTAGTGTATATCACATTTGTATACTTTCTGATTTGCCGAGTCTACCTTGCACATCGATCAAATGGTCTTATGGCTTTTTCATCTATTTTATCCATGAGTCAGACAATGTCAGCCAATGTACCATCATTTCCCAATCATGTCGGATACAATTTCTCATTTTCAATATTTTTGACTTTTTGCATTTGTCAATGTTTTTGTCTTTTTCAAATTTCTCCCCCTAAAAATAACAACTCTATTTATAGATGTTCATTTTTACGATTTGAAAAACAAACTCCCCCTCAGAATGAGGCGGAGTGAAAAACAAGAAAATTGATCAACCAACCCGAATACTCACAGTTTAGCATTGTGAAAAACAAAATTGAGTTTGAAATTCAATTTAATTAGAACAGATATTTCACAATCAGCAATTTTCCAATCACCGAAAGGTCTTCCTGAAACACCTGCTTGACACCAAATAAAACATTAGTTGCATTGGGATCGACCCGATTCAACAGCGTCGGGTCGCCCGGTGTCTTCCACAATTTCTAAATCATGTATGTCTGATGTTCGGTATTTGGATAAGGGATGTTAAACAATTTCTATTTATATAATGAAATAAAGTACTTGATATGTTTGATTTCATATAATAGTAAATTGTGTCCTATATTTGCATGTTTAATCCTTGAGTACTTGTCAAGTATTCTAAATTGTCCATTGTCGATTAACTATATGGGAATATAGTTAAACTAAGACAAATCTGAGTGATTGGTAATATTCTTGGAATATATAATGGATGGTCCCACCAAACTCACATGATATTCATAAGATGCATATCGGACTACCCCACTAACGAATTGTCACTTTATGGATCGTCGTCATTGAGTGAAATTTGTAAATGTCAAACGAACAACAATCAGGTCAGTCTTTCGACACGCAGAGAAAGTCCGATCGTTTGACAAAATAAAGAAAATCAAACAAGTTTAAATCTTTGCAAAATGAACATATGTATACACAGTGACTTTTCATTTTATTTTTCACATATCTTTTTCTTGATATATCATGAGATATGCATCAAGATGTTGTCCACTAGGTCAAGCATCAGATTTAGTGTATATCACATTTGTATACTTTCTGATTTGCCGAGCCTACCTTACACATCAATCAAATGGTCTTATGGCTTTTTCATCTACTTTATCCATGAGTCAGACACTGTCAACCAATGTACCATCATTTCCCAATCATGTTGGATACAATTTCTCATTTTTCAATGTTTTTGGCTTTTTGCATTTTTCAATGTTTTTGTCTTTTTCAAATTTCTCCCCCTAAAAATGACAACTCTATTTATAGATTTTCATTTTTACGATCTGAAAAACAAAACACTATTTTTGTATTTTTGCAAAAAACAAACTCCCCCTCAGAATGAGATGAAGTGAAAAACAAGAAAAAAATTGATCAACCAACACGAATACTAGCAGTTTAGCCTTTTGAAAAACAAAATTGATTTTGAAATTCAATTTAATTAAAACAGATATTTCACAATCAGCAATTTTCCAATCTCCGAAGGTCTTCCTGAAACACCTGCTTGACACCAAATAAAACATTAGTTGTATTGGGATCGACCCGAATCAACAGCGTCGGGTCGCCCGGTGTCTTCCACAAATTCCTTGTTGGCCTTGGAAACAACTTTTGGTTTCCAAATTTGGAAAAGTTTTAATTTTTTATCAGAACCTGAATCAGATTCAACTGACGTACTTGATTTAGACCAAGACGATTTACTAGTTGACTTAAGCTTGGAGACCATGGTTCATCAAAAATTTGACCTTTGTTATCCACATATTTTGCAGTTTTGTGGATATATGCAGTCGTTGGACACTCAGCAGCAAGATGTCCCGGTTGACGACATACATAACAAAGTCTTTCTCTAAAATTGTTAGAACTTATTTATGTTGGCAACACAAACTATTCTCTTTTTGGTGATTAATTGTAATTTGACTTTGGTTTGTACTTAACTTTGAGCATGTACTTTGTTATCATTGATTATGTCTATGTATGATGTTTTGACTAAGTGTTAGCGTACTTGTGTTTTTGTTCTTAGCGAACTTCTTGCATGTTGAACTTAGCGGACTTGATTTACTCTTAGCGAACTTGTCATTTGTACTTAGCGTACTTGTTTGTTAAACTGTCCTAGCGAACTTGTTTTTACTCCTAGCGTACTTGATTTGTTCCTAGCGAACTTGTCTTGTTCCTAGCGTACTTGAACTGTTCCTAGCGTACTTAAGTTGTGCTTAGCGTACTTGTTAGCGGACTTGTTTGTGTTTAGCGAACTTGTTAGCGGACTTGTTAATGCTTAGCGTACTTGTTAGCGAACTTGTTTAATTCTTAGCGTACTTCTTATATCCTTAGCGTACTTCATATTCTGTTAGAATATTTTGCTGAAATCTAGGTAATGATTGGTTGTTGTCAAACATTCTATTTGTCCCAGGCTCTCTTGTAGTATATATACCAAAGTGAAAACCCTAATACGTGTTCCTCCTGGTCTATTCTTCAAGAGAGCCTTTGTGTGTGTGTTCTTGGTGTATTTTGTGTGTGTTCTTGAGCTTTAGAGATCTATGGGGTGAAATCAACCAAGATTGATCATCACACTTGTTTTCCGCACCTGTGTGATGAATCAAATGAGAACATTGTGCTCAAATCAGGTCCTAACAATTGGTATCAGAGCCATGTTCTTCATTTTTTGAAGTTTTTCTCAAAAATGGAGAAATCTCATTTGAGTTATCAATTTTGGTTGTTTTTACTAGATCTATGAGTTGATTCTTGGTAGAAATCACTCTAGAAACTCAAAAACATGCTTAGATTTCTGTTTATTTCAAGTTTTGATGGTCAATTTTTGAATTTGGTGAAGTTTTGGTTCGGACCGTATTCTTCACTGTTCTTGAGAAATTTTTTCCAAAATTGTTTTTATGATGTTTCTTTGCTGAAATTGATGATTTTCGAGATTTAGTATAGTAAAACCGAAATCATTGGCACAGATTTCACCTTCTAACATCAAGTATTGAAGATTTTATGAACAAATTTTCGGATTTTTGAGACTTTTTCTTAAAATATCACTGTTTGATTAATTTAAGGTCACTTAGAGTGATTTTTGAGGTTTGTGTTAGTTGTATCAAATGATCCTAACATGATTTCGCATCTATTGATGCCCTCAAACATCATTTTGGTGAAAATTGATTTTTGGTGATTTGAACTTGCTCAAGAACAAGCTGTTCAAAATTTTGACTAAGTCAAAAATTTGAATTTTTCAAATTTTGCTGTTTACACCTAAATATTAGTGTTTAATTATCCCATTGATGTTTATGATTGCAGGATTTGTGTGAATTCAAGCAATCTTCGTGTTTACAAGCAATTTGAAGCTCGTGTTCTTCGTTCGGCCCGTTTTAGCAACTTTTGCTGAAAATCTGTTTCTGTCTCATCTGAGATGTCTGAAGGAAATCATTTTACTCCGGTCATGCAAGGAAACAACCGCCCTCCAAAACTCATGGGTGCTAGTGACTTTGATGACTGGAAGGGGAAGTTCATACTGTTTCTGGAATATTTGGATTTTGATCTACTTACTTCAGTTCTCAATGGTCCAGCTGTGTTTGAAGTTGAAGAAGCTACAACACCGGCTCCTGGTGTTGCAGTTCCTACTGTTGCTGACCCACCTAACACTAAGAAGAGGATGCTCCCAAAGCCCATGGACAAGTTGACTGTAGGTGAACATGCTCAGTTGAAAATTGATAGGCGTGCCTTGGGTTGTATCAAGATGGCAATAAATGATGATCTGTTGCATCAGTTTCGGGATGCTACTTCTGCACATGAGATTTGGGTTGGCCTTGAGAAGAAGTATGAGGGCAATCCAGCTACAAAGGAGAGAAGGCTTGAGAAACTTAAACTCGCTTTCAATACTTTTGCTCACAGGCCTGGAGAGTCGTTCGAGACACATGTCACACGATTCTGCAGGATTATCACTGAGATGACCACTAAGAAGATTCGTCCAGATACCGGCGACATCATAAGGAAGATTCTGCATTCTTTTCCTCAAGAGTTTGACTCCTATGTCATCTATCTGATTGACAGCACTGATCTCCTCAATGCTGATTACATGGACATGATTGATAAAGTCCGTGATTATGAGGTTAGAGCAGTTGAACGCACTGGAAGGTCACTCATGGGTAATGTGACCTCTAAAGGTTCGTCATCCAATGCTCCCAATGCTGCATTTGCTGCTGCCATGTATGAGGATAGTCATCAGTTCTCTCAATCTTCTGGTCCCAGTGTACCTGTCCCTGCCTCTACTCCTACTCAGACTCCAACTCAGCCTGAAGTTCAAGTGTCTCATGCAACTCATCAACCATCAAGCGTGTCATTTGTACAAGCTCCTTCTTCAGGGTATTTTGGTCATTCGTCAGCTCCAGTTTCTTCAAACTCCACCAACATGGATCAAGATCTGTGTAATGCTTTTCTTGCCTGCATGAACTCTCAAATGTCAGGCAACATTGAGACTATGACTGTGTGTCAAGAGGATCTTGACCAGATTTCTGCTGATGATCTTGAAGAGATCGATATTAAGTGGCAGATGGGAATGATTGCTGCCAGGACAAGAAAGTTTTTCAGAAAAACTGGAAGGAAGCTGTTTCAACCTGCCTCAAATGCTAACATAGGCTTTGACAAGTCTAAAGCTCAGTGTTTCAACTGTCAAGAGCTTGGTCACTTCGCCCGTGAATGTCCCAAGCCCAAAACTTGGAATGTTCCTGTCAATTCGGGTGGAAGCAACCACACCTATCAGAAGCAGGGTGGAAACAGTACCCAGTCGTACCAGAAAACTGGCAACTCCTCCTACCAGAAGCCACAGAATACCAATTCAAATGTCTCTCATCAAGGATCGTCTAGCTCTTCGTCTGCACAGAGGGTTGATAGCAATGGAAAAGCCTTGGTATCTCTCGAGGATGGGAACTACAATTGGACGTCTTCTGCACCATCTCATTCTGCAAACCAGCCTGATTATGCTCTTGTGGTGGACTCAGATGGAAAGGAGGATACTGAGTCTGTTGAGTTTGACCCTCTTTTCCCCACCAACTTCTGTCTGATGGCGGGTATTGAAGAAGAGTTTGATGGAACTTCTCCCTCTGCTGGTTCAGCCACTGCTGTAAGTCAAAATGAGGTCGAGTCTGAAGCTGGCAAAAGACTTCTTGAACTCCAACGTGGATCCATTCCCGATGAGGTAAAAGAAAATTTATGTTCTGCAAATTGCCTTGAAACTGTCGCTAGATACCGCACATACAATCTCGAATTGCATGCTAAGGCGGCTGAAAGCGAAAGTCAGGTTGAAATCCTCAAGGCAAATGAGGAAAAATTTCTTGAGAAAATCAAGTCACTTCAGGATGACATTGAAATCATGAAGCACACTGAATCAACTTTAAAAATTCAAATTGAGGATCTTTTGAAAAATCAAACCTCTTTGAGAAATGAATATGCTAAAGCTCGTGAAGCTATTGATTTAATGAAACTTAATCCTGGTAACTTGGGTAATGCTGTTGCCAAAGACATTATGGCACGGTTAAGAACTGGTTTGGGTTTCTTAAGGGAAATTTGTGATAGTGCTGCTGAACATCCACTTAATCATAATTACCTAACAATCCCTGAGCTAACTAAAATCAACCCCAAGAGTCACATTAAGTTCATTGATCCAAGCATGATTCCGAGTGCTTCTGATATACAATCGATGGAAGCCCAACTCTCTGCCACTGAAACTGGCTCTGGGCTCCCACCGATTGATGAAACCTTGAAGTTTGGTGACTTTGAGTCCATCTCTGTTAGTTCTGTTGATTCACTTATTTCTGAAGCATGTGTCCTAAAGGCTGCTGAATCTGAGTTTCTAAATATTTGTACTCAAAATGCCTCAAATGGTCAATCATTTTTGTTTAATGAAAATTTTGATGTTTTCAAAACTAATGAAGCTCCTAAAAGGATAAAAACTGTTCGGAGGCGTAAGCCCAAAGTGAGTGATGAAAATGAGAAACTCGATTCGCAGCAAGTAGTCGATGATGATGCCTTTGCAAAAGCATTCGCAGAAATGGCTTTAAAACATGGTAAGACTGTCATGCACACACAAGCCGGTCTTACAATCACCGATGGTAAGGTGACGTCTGTTCAGAAAAAGCCTACTGCTTCTGTTCCAATCGCAACATCTCCTGCTGCACAAGCTGTTCCTCAACCAACATTTCTCAAGCAAAAAGGATCATCTGCTCATACTGCTTCCAATGAAGCTGGCTCTTCATCTGTGACTCTTGTGAAGACTGGGAATCCAAAGAACAAAAGACCTCAGAATGATCCAGTTATCACAATTCCACATGAAAATGAAGATCAGTATCAGACGGTTGAGCAAAGTGAGCTTAATTTAAGCATTTCTGAAAATGAGTCTACACCAAAGAAAAAGAAACAGACCAGAAGACGGAAGAAGAAGCCCGTTGCTGAAAAAGAGAAGGGTGAAAGTGTCACTTCAAGTGAGCCTCAACAGTTGGCTCCTCAGTCTGTTGAACAAACTGCTGCAATTTCAGCTAGTGGTACTGTCGAGAATGTAGGGTGTTCTGTCTGTGGAAACCCGCATCATGATGCCAGGGTTTGTGTTTACAATACAGGATACTCTGAATTTAACAATGCTCCAGTGCCTCCAGCCCATTTCTACCAACAGCAGCAAGTAGGTCCTCAAGGAAACCAATTGGCTCCAATGTATTATGGGAATTATGGGGAAGAATACGTGGATCAGCGCCTTGACACCATGTTTCAACAGTCTTACCCAAATCAGCCCTACGTTCCAAATCAGGCCCCGTATGTGCCACGTGGTCTCGGTAGGGGTGTGAATACATTCAGGCCAACTGTTCAACAACAAATGAGAATGTCGGCACCAAACACTTTTCCTGTTAGGTCCTGGACGCCTCGACCAAGGCCGGGATTCATTCCAAGGCCTCTCGCGGTTCAACAACCTGTCGTAGCTCCTCGACCATCTGCTACATTTAAGGCTGCTTCATCTGTCTCTCCTGCTGTTGTGAACGCACCAACTGCTCCCTCCACCTCGAAAGCACCTAAGAAGAAGGCTCCTGGTCAATTTGGCCAGGGTCCATCCTTGAACTAATCACTTTCTTTTTCATGTGCAGGGAACGGCCCGGAGTGCTATGAACATATGGTACTTGGACAGTGGCTGCTCTAGGCACATGACAGGGAACAAGGACCTGCTGTCTGATGTCAAGACGATAACTCATGGCGGTTCTGTTGCCTTTGGGGGTGATATTCGTGGTGGTAGAATAATAGGAAACGGTCTTTTAACTAATGGAGAAATTTCATTTGACAAAGTGAATTTGGTCTCTAATTTGAAGTTCAACTTGCTCAGTGTATCGCAGATCTGCGACAACAAAATGCCGATGTTATTCGATGATAAGGAGTGTTATATCCTGAAGCCGGGTTTCAAGGTTCCCGAAGATCAAATTCTATTTCGCGCAAAACGAAACGGGAATATGTACGCCTTAGATATGTCTGCTGCAAGGCCGACTGGTTCAGTGGCGTGTTTCTTGGCAAAGGCTTCGGAAGATGACTCAACTTTATGGCATAGGCGAATGGGACATGTGAACTTTCGAAACATGAACCGCCTTGTAAGAGGAAAACACGTGGTCGGTGTGCCGGAGAAGGAATTCATCCACATCGATAACTGTGTGGCGTGTTTGAAAGGTAAACAGCGCAAGACGTCTCACAAACCAAAGCCACCTGGAAGGACAACGGCAATTCTTCAACAACTCCATCTCGACCTTTTCGGGCCAGTGAACGTCTACAGTTTAGGGGGAAAGTCTTACTGCTTGGTTATTACTGACGATTACTCCAGATACTCGTGGGTGTTCTTCCTGAGAGAGAAGTCTGAGACAGCTGAGACCTTGAAGGATTTTGTCACGCGGATCGAGAATCGGTGCAGAGAGCGAGTTAAAGTCATCAGATCAGATAATGGGTCAGAGTTCAAGAATCAGACTTTTGATGCTTTTTGCAATGAAAAGGGCATATTTCGACAGTTCAGTTCACCGTACACGCCTCAACAAAATGGCGTCGCAGAACGGAAGAATAGAACAATCATTGAGTGTGCCAGAACTCTGCTTGCTGATTCCAACCTTAAATTGTCATTTTGGGCAGAAGCTGTGAATACAGCCTGCTATGTTCTAAATAGAACTCTCTTGGTTAAACATGCTAACAAGACGCCTTTCGAGCTGTTTTCAAAAGAAAAACCAAACTTAAAACGATTAAAACCGTTTGGATGCGCTTGTACTGTGTTAATCCAGTCGGAACAGTTAGCTAAATTTGCCCCTCGGGCGGATGAAGGCTATTTTGTTGGATACTCGATGAGCTCTCCAGCATTTCGAGTATTTAACAGAAGAACTCGAGTTATTCTTGAATCATGCAACGTTACTTTTAACGAGCATGCTCAGAATACTAGAGATCCTGCTCCTGATAGCATGTATGACCTTGAGACTTTTTCTTCAACTTTTAACTTGTTTGAGTCTGATGTTGCAGGAAATTTGTTAAATCAAGCTGAACAAGTAAATGAAGAAGTCTTTCCTTCTGTTGATATGTTTGCTCCAATTACTTCGTCTATCCTGGATTCCATCTATTCGGTTGATACAACGACGATTTCAAGGGGAGAACAGTCAACACCATCAACTGATGTCACTGAAGCGACTACAACAACTTCTTTACCTGATCAGCCTTCTGTTCAGACTCTCGAGCCAGTAATTGTGGAGATAGAACCAGCTCAAGCAACAACTGAGGCAGAAAACTTTGTTGGAAATGAAGCTGAAACTCATGAGTCAGATTCAGATGACATATCTGAGATTGAAACTGGAGAGACCCCAGGCGACGATCTTCAAATTGGGAATCTAGAATCGTCTATCCCAGCACCTGCTGTTGAAGAGACTCGGATTCATAAGAATCATCCCACTAGTCAGATCATTGGTCCCGTTGATGTGCGTCTCACTAGGAGTAAAACTAAGGATCTGCACACATGTCTGTTTTCTTGTTTCATATCACAAGAAGAGCCTACTTCTGTTGCTGCTGCCCTTCTTGATGAAAATTGGATTGATGCGATGCAAACAGAGCTTCTTCAGTTCAAACTGCTCAAGGTCTGGCATTTGGTGGACCCGCCAGAAGGTTTGGAACCCATTCCTGTCAAATGGATTTTCAAAAACAAAAGAGATGACCGTGGAATCATTATAAGGAATAAGGCCCGTTTAGTTGTAAAAGGGTATAAGCAAATCGATGGCATTGATTATGATGATGTCTATGCTCCAGTCGCTCGTCTAGAGGCAATCCGGATTTTCTTGGCGTATGCTGCGTCAATGAACATCACCGTCTATCAATTGGACGTGAAAACCGCCTTTCTCTATGGTGAGCTCGACGAAGACGTGTACGTAGACCAACCTCCGGGGTTTGTGAACAAATCTTTTCCCAAGAAATGTTACAAATTGGATAAGGCTCTTTATGGTCTACACCAAGCCCCGAGAAAATGGTACGAGACATTATCAACTTATCTGCTGTCAAATGGTTACAAAAGGGGTGTCATTGATCAGACTCTTTTCATTCGTCATGTGGGTAAAGACAAGCTGTTAGTACAAGTTTACGTCGACGACATTATTTTTGCCTCAACAGATGTTGCTCTCTGTCACGAATTTGAGGATCTGATGAAAAAGAAGTTTGAGATGAGTGCTATGGGTGAACTGACATTCTTTCTGGGAATTCAAGTGAAGCAAACACCGGATGGTATTTTAATCAGCCAAGGGAAGTATGTCAAAGAAATCCTGAAGAAATTTGGTTTCAATGATTCTAAGGGTTTCTCTACACCCGTCGTTACGCGTCATAGACTCAATCTGGATCCGGAAGGTATTTGTGTGGATGAGCATCTCTACAGGTCAATGATAGGTTCTCTTATGTATCTGACAGCCAGCCGTCCCGACATCATGTATGGAGTGTGTCTATGTTCCCGATTTCAATGCAAGCCAAAAGAATCGCACTTACTAGCTGTGAAGAGGATTTTTCGATACTTGAGGTCCAATTCGAACAGAGGACTTTGGTATCCTAAAGACCCATCCTTCGATCTTCGAGCCTTCTCAGATAGTGACTATGCTGGTTGTGAACTCAATCGTAAGTCGACAACGGGAGGAGCTCAGTTCTTGGGAAACCGGTTAGTTTCATGGCAATGCAAGAAGCAGACAACAGTGTCAGTCTCAACGGCTGAAGCGGAATACATTGCTGCCGCATCGTGCTGCTCTCAAGTGCTTTGGATTCAGAATCAGCTTCTGGATTACGGTTTGAACTTCATGGGTACCCCTATTCATATAGATAATACTGCTGCTGTTTCTATTGTTAAAAATCCTATTCAGCATTCTAAAACTAAGCACATAGAGATTAGGTATCATTTCATTAGGGATTGTGCCGAGAAGAAGCTAGTCACTTTAGTTCATGTTAGCTCCGATGACCAGTTAGCAGACCTTTTCACAAAACCCTTTGATATGTCTAGGTTTAATTTTCTGGTTAGTGCAGTAGGCATGATAAACTATGACTGAGCTCTCTCCATTCTCTAGTATGTTAGTATCTTAACTTTATAGGTTTAGCTGCTTAGAAGTGTTATCTCTGATTCCTTTAGTTTAAAATTTTTTATTTATCTGCTTGTCGAGTTATTCTATCCTTTGACCCTGATTTGACCTAAACTCTTTGTTTGTGGTTGTCAAGTGTCAATTTTGTCTGTCTCTAAAGATCAAATTTTTTTCCCTATGTTTTTGTGTCTGTCTACCGTGCCTGCATTTGTGGAAGATAAAACCAAAAATAGTGTCATTTCGATAATTATAAATCAAGTGTCTATACACATGTGCAGTGAAAAATAGCAGAAAATTACCAAAAACATTGAAAAAGCAAAAACCTTTTGGTCTGTGGTCGGACAAGATGTTAAGAACGTGATATAATTCTGGTCTTGTTGATCTAACCGTAGGATATGATCCAATCGACCGGTAATTCTATCATTTGATGTGTCGGTAGGCTCGACATACTTAGAAGTAGACTATTTCTGTGATTACACATTAATTTGCATGAAAATGTGAACCTTTAAGTCTACCAGAGCAAAATTCTTTAAATTTGCCTAAGTCTGAGCTAAGTACGATATGCCAACACACACGAATATTTCTTTAGCATTAAGTCCCTGATTTCACTCATCAGCACACCATCTGTTTTGCTTACGCAAAGACCTTGGTGTCGCTTCATCCATCAATAAATCCGTGGCACATCTGCTTTGCGAAAGCGATGACCTTGTGACCACGCGATACCATCATCACAATCATCATTTATCCGTGACACATCTGCTTTGCGAAAGCAATGACCTTGTGTTCACGCGATCCATCAAAATATCCATTCATGAAATCAGCTACTTAACACTAAAGAAATAGGGGGAAATAAAATATGTTGTCATATGTTGAAGAAATTCCATATGTACATTTTGAAATTCTTATGTGTGTGGGTTGTATCCGAAGTGCAAAAATGGCCCATGGTAGAATTCTGGTGACTTAAGTTGAATATAAGGTTAATCACATCTTTCACTAATTGGACAAAACATGATAACAATACATCACAGAAATTGGTTGAAAATTAACTTGTCTGAGCTTAAGTGGAAAAACAATACCGACAATCTGACTTAGGGTAACGGATCCGAAAGGTGATTTGAATTATAAGTGTTATTGATCACGTAAATGATCGGTATGATTCTAAACATGTCTGACCACGACCATCCAAAAATATGTGAATATTCAAAAGCATATGTGCTTAAAATTTCCAAGTTTGGTGAAAAATTGACCAACTTGTGCTTGAATGAATCTTGGTTTTGGTTTGAAATAAACCAACTCGAATGAAAATGAAATCTTGAGTTCGGGTGGAAAATTGACCCAACTCGGTTGAAAATGTAACTTTTTGAGTTTGGATGTGTTTTGAACCAATAAGAGTCAATTGTAGGTACTAGGTGTGTCTCTATCAAATTTGTTGAAATTATCAAGAACTTGTCTTATAAATTAAAAGTTTATCTTCCTGGTAGGTCACTGGTGACAGACATGCATTTATGAACTTTTGTTTTGATGTAATTTAGATTTAAAACTTTTTAAAAGACTTAGAATTTTTCTTATGTTTTTACATAATTCTGATCTTAGCGGACTTGTTTTTTGCCTTAGCGAACTTAATCCTAAGGCAAGTCCGCTAAGAACAATCCACAAGGTTAATAACAAGTTTGCTCTTAGCGAACTTGTTTGGAAGTCTTGAAAAATTGTCTTTAAATTTTTCTTTAAGTCCGCTAAGAACAAAGTGTTCTTAGCGAACTTGTTTCCTTAAAGCTTTTCTCTTTTGAGAAAGAAGTACGCTAAGTTGATTTTATCCTTAGCGAACTTCACATGATCTTACTTTAAAATTTCTGTTAAGTGTTGATGAAGTACGCTAAGTTGATTTTAGCCTTAGCGAACTTCTCCACTTTCATAATTTGTCCACTTAGGCTAAACTGTTCTTAGCGAACTTGTTTAAGCCTTAGCGGACTTGTTTTTGCTTAGAATATTTTGGTGTCTCAAGTTCATATTGGCCTTAGCGTACTTGTTTAGCCTTAGCGAACTTCCTAGCTTAGCGAACTTCTTTAGGCTTAGCGCACTTGTTTAGCCTTAGCGAACTTCCTGGCTTAGCGAACTTCTTTAGGCTTAGCGTACTTATTTTAGGCCTTAGCGAACTTGTTTCCCTTTAGCGTACTTGTTTCCCTTTAGCGTACTTGTTTTAAGTATGCTTATACCTAGCGGACTTAGAGATAGTTTTAGCGAACTTGTTTAAATGATTAGATATTTTTCAAGTCCGCTAAACCTAATACTATATAAAGGGGAGCTCGGTCATTATTCCTGTTCACACTTTCAAAACTCACTCACCCCGCTCTCTTTCTCTTGAACCGACGACTCGCACTCACTGTTTGATCGAAAAAAAACACCACTCACTCTCTCGAATCTGTGATTTCTTCTGCGATTAGGGTTGATTTGCACACTCTTATTGCCATCACAGGTTTGATTTTATGCATTTGTATTGATTTTTGGTGTTCGGTGATGTTCTTGAGCCGTAGGTGTGATTAGAAGAATTTTTAGGGTTCTAATGATGTAATTTGATGTTTGAACAGATTCCTTTCATCTTTACTTGTGCCTAATTCACTATTGCTCAAGTTAAAGGTATGTGACTTGAATCTCTAAATTTATCATTGTGAATCCGAGAAAGTTTGGAACAGGGGGTTCGTTTGAAATGTTTGAACATGAAAATATTTTGAGTACATCATAACTGATGGCTGCTACTATGTTCTTGTTAATCTGTTTGAACCATAAATTGGGTTTGTATTGATAGACTATGAACATGATGGACTTGACCTCTGTTATTTGAGTACTTAGGATTTTTTGCTTAATTTGTTAACTTTTGGAACTTTGGTTACTTAATTATAACTTACTATGGCTGATGCTTTCTCATTTTAGTTGGTAAAGATATGACTATGAGTTTCAAATTGACAACTTAGAAGTTTCAATTTTATCTCTTGTCATGATTGGATTGACTTGATTTATTCCACATAGTGTTGATGTCACAATAGTCTCCAATCAGAATAGGTTGATCTTTATTGTTTAAAGACTAAATTGATGAGACTTAGATTAAGTTTAAAGTTTCTCAGTTTGACTCTTTAAACTCAATTTGCCTATATCTTCTGTGTTTGATCATTTCTTGAGTTTAATTTATCTTGTCTGATCTCATAAACAGAAACAGTTATTGTTGTGATTGATCAAGATCATCATATTCTCTTCATTGTGATCTTAGCAAACAATAGATCCTACAAGAGATTGCTCACTGAGTCATTGAGATATACACTGCGTCTTATATTAGATCTTAGTCTACATTAGATCTTCAGAAAGGTATGTGTTTTTCAAGATATGTACTCAGGTTAATTAATCAGGTAGTGTATCATCATGATTTAAATTGTTTATGTTAATGTACGTCTTTCTCTGTGTAAACTGACATCCAATTGAGCCTAACACTGGTGGTTTAGACTGGTTGAGATCCTCACAGGTCTGAGACTAGGCAATAACTCAGGTGAAAGGATCTTGGATCAAGTTGACACTTAAATAGATAAATGTGAATGAACTGACCTATCTAAGTTGATTTGACCACCTTTGTGATTAATTGTGAGCATATCTACATGGGATGTGATCTATGACACCAATAGGTTTCATGTGAACTATCCTAGGCAGTTAAGCTCTAAGTCAACACTTACTTGGTCATTTTGACTTCAATAAGTCAAATTTTGCATAAAATTGTTTTAAGTGACTTATGTGACTGTTTTGATTGAATGTGTGTTTGATGATTTGAGCATGTGTTGTTTGGTCCATATATGCTTATATTAGTATGTTAGGATTGAATTTGACATATAATAGCTCCATCTAACCTGTCAAACTTAAATAATCACATCTATGTCCTTTAAATGTTAAAATTCTGAAATCATGACCCATTAAGACATTCTACTTGCTTTTAAGTGTAAAGTTTAAATCTTGTTGAATCTAGACAAATCTTGTTGATGTTGATATTTGATCTATACATCTTGTGTTCAACTCTAAGTGATGAAAGTCTGCAAATTAGATCAATCTGGTGTTAGCGGACTTGTCTCAGTCTTAGCGTACTTCTTGGTCTGCTTAGCAAACTTGTTAGTTCTTAGCGAACTTGTGCATATGTTTAGCGAACTTGTTAGTTCCTAGCGTACTTGTTCTGATCTTAGCGAACTTGTTATGCTTTAGCGGACTTGTTGTTGTACTTAGGAAACTTGGAGTTAATACACATCAACTGTAGGTCATGTAAATTTAATTTCATCACACTTGAATTGTTTTGCTTGCTTGACATGACTAAAATACACTTAGTTGCATGTATTGTCTTTAACTGAGTTGTTTCCTGTCTTTAAGTTTCATTTCAAGGAATTCACAATCTCGGGTGGAATCATGTCCTATATGACATTCCCTGATTTGACTTGACAAACTGGGATCACAAAACTACACATTTTTGATCCCAGATTGCCAAAATTTTCCTTGATATCTTTAACTGTTTTTGAAGACCCTGTTGTAGAATTCTAAAAGAACTTCTCCTGGTTCCTTCAACAGTCTAGATCTTAATTTACTTAGACTAAAACTCTGGGTCATTTTTCATTTAAACATGTTAATGGAGATTTAGATCTGGCTCCTTATCTTCCAGATCCTTTACACACACATGTTTTCTTTAATATTTAAGGTCACCTGATACTTATCATTGTTAACATTATTTCATGTCGTATCTATCCATTATGGGGCAAATGCACTGTGTGATTCATCTTTGTAACTTTGATATTCAAATGAAACGCTCAGTCACTATCACGAGTCTAGTGTGACATGACATTCATTAAGTGTCAAATTGATATAATCCTGTTGATCTATATGTGCAGATGCCTCCCAGACAGGAGTTAACATATGGTAGATTACACAATGGAATATGTGTTTTCAACAAGTCTTGGGAAGATGCTGATGTGCAAGCGATTGATCTTATCTTGCGATCCTCTTGGGCTACAGCAATGAGGATCAACCCTTCTATTTACAAGAGACACATTGAAGAATTCTGGCAAACTGCTCAGTCTGCTGAGCTTGCTGATGGATCCAGTGTGATAAGGGCCCGGATCTTGAACACTGATGTTGAGATAACTGAAGAGAAAATTAGAACTGCTCTAGTGTTGCAAGATGCTGATAAACCAAAATCCTTTCCCAAGGAGGTATGGGAAACAACCATTACAAACATGGGGTATACCGGCGTCTTACTCCCCAACGTCAGCAACAAGATCAAGAAGACCCTGTTTCCGGCTAACTGGAGGCTGTTGATCAACTTCTTTACTGCTGCCTTCTCTCACAGAAAGGCTGCTCCTGATGACTTCGTAGAAGAAACTGCATGGGCTCTACACGGATTTATATCAGGAGAAGGTTTCAATCTTTCCCATCAACTCCTGAAGTGGATGATTGCTAACCTACACCCTACTGGAAGGGCAGTCAAGTTCTATCAGTACCCGAGGTTCTTACAGACTATTCTGAATAGATTTTATCCGAATTTGTCTAAGCAAGGTGAGACGATCAAGACCAGCTCAATGAACTCCGGTTCTTACAGCAAATATCAGCAAGGTAAGTATCAAGGTGCACCTGTACCTTTCTTTCCTGAGATGATAGCTCGATTAGCACCCGTTAATGCCGAAGGAGATGTCCACATGGGTGAAGCTGCAGCGGAAGCACAACCAGAATCTTCTGAAGCGGCTCAAGTTCATTCTTCATTGGACTTGAATGCCCCAGTCATACCTGACCCTGTTGCTGCTACTGAAGACCTTGGGAATCTCCAGGGTGATAATGTTGATGCATCTGAGCATGATGATCCGCTCAGTTCAGTGAATGTGATATCTTCAGAAGCTGAGGAAGGAAATGACACAGATAAAGATGCATCTGACTCCTCAAGCTCAGATGACACTCCTGATCTAGCTGAAGCCATTCATCCAAGGATTATGGTTTCTTTCTTGGAGATTTAGCTACTAATTAAATATTTTCTGCATTATTCGTTAAATATGGGTATTTTTTTATCAGTTCTCACAACGAGACTTACGAGATAATACCCGAACGGAATTGCGAAAAATTTAGTCATGGATTTATTCTAATTATTATTGGGGTTCTCGTTTATTGACGTCACGCGCACGTTTGCTATCGACCACTTACGGGTTAGCTTTATTATCCGGTTAATTATGCAGCTTTTTCCGTTATGTCTCACGATTTATTTTTAGCTGATCCAGCGCTGATGTCAACTAACTGGATTAACTGGAATCTCAGTTAATTATGGAATTTATCCATTAAATCTCTCGGATGACCGTTTCTTGAAGAAATTTAACAATTTATTTTATTTTCGCATCCAACCTCAGTCACGCGGATTATTCACAACTGTCAGCATCCGGCTTCCGGTTTTTCGCAAGATTGTCCGATTTCAAGATTGTTTATCTGGTTTCTCTAGGCAACCGATCGCGACGGTTCGACTCTCCGCATCTCATTTTTTACGCTTCCGACTTGATGTTTTTGGAGAGATTTAGAGAAATAGGAGGAATTATTATGGAACTGGATATCGGGTCGATTATCAGAAGTTAGAGCATTTTCAGTGTTTGATTGGTTTATCTGATTCAGTTTGTTGCGGTTTTGACTCCGAGATGGAGCACTTTCTCAGTATTGTACCCGACCGTGTGAACCGAGTGAACTGCAGCACTTGGATCTCGAACTGGAGCAACAAGAAAAGAAGAAGCTTATTCAGAGGGGGAATCTCTTCGACAGATTGTCTCCGGTTTATCAGTTTCTCATTGAAGATGTACGGCAGAGCGATTTTTCAGCAGTTGAACAGATTTGAAAGCATCAGTCAAGGGGGAAATTGTTGGAACAAAAATCTATGTGACTGACGCCATCAAATCTGTTTACCGAAGCATTTGACTGAAGAATCCATGTGAATCGATTTAGAGACTGAGTTGTGATGCTCGAGGCTTGCGAGATTAGACCGAAGACCGTTTTCCGGAAAAGTCAACCGTTCGGGTCAACGGTCAACGTAAAAGTCAACGGAAGATCGGTTCGAGCGAGTCAAGCTTCGGATTAATTTAATCAGCTTTGATTTAATTATCAATTTACGTTATTTGCTTTACTTGTAATTTCGTTCATTTGTCGTGTTTTTCTGTTGTCAGTCACCCTCACTATATATAGTGAGGGTGCCCATTACAAGTAAAGGAGTCTCCGAATGGGGAGATGATGATTTTTCTTGTAGAGTGTGAGATTTCCATTCTAGAGAGAGAGTGAGTCATGGATTCTAGAGAGAGATTGTGTGTTCTTCATGATTTCTTGATTGTAATCATTCGGTTATATGAAATCATTCGACTATGTTCATCTTTCTTCTCTTGTTTATGATTCTATGATTCATCATCATCATCTTCTTCATTTGTGTTTTTGAGTTTTTCTCATCCGAACATGTTCTTGCTCAAGATCGAGATTCTTGTAGTGAAAATCGGTCCTAACAAAAATTGTTTGAAAATTGTTTGGATTTTGAAAAACCAGATGAATGTTCAGAATTAAAGTTATCAAAGAAACCATCAGAAGAATCATACCTAGGAGATGGACTCCCTGAAGATGATGATCTTCCAGAATAATAAGTAAATTCCTTCGGAGATGGTGATTTCTTTGTAACTTTAGCTTTAACAGCCTTGTCAGCTTTCACTGGTTTCTTTGCAACAGTAGGAACTTCCTTCATAACAAAACCCAAACCTTTGTGCTTGAAACCTGAAACCTTAGAAGAAATTGAAGAAGAACCGGAAGCTTCTCTTGACTTAGCTTCACTAGTGAATTTAGCCTTGATATTCTTCAGCTTGTTCTTTTCAATCAAAACTTTCTCTTCTTCGGTTGCAGATGAAGAACTTGAAACAACCTTATCAAAAACCTTTTCATTTTCTAACAGAACAGACTTTGAAACAAAATTTTAGAGCGTCACCCAAAGGTTTCTCCTTCTTTTTAGACTTGGACTTGTCCTTCCTGGATGGGGTAGCAAACTTGGAATAATCATGCAAGTCATCTTTTGGATCAATCTGAGCAGCAGTAACTTCAATCAAATCCACTGGTTGGGGAACCATGTGAACATCATCCTTCTTAGAACTTTCCAAACTCTGATCCAGCTTGTATAAGAAGTTAAGCAATGTTGGTGACAAATTGCAGTTCTTCACTTGTCTTTTCAACTCCAAAATCTCCAATTTTAAATCATTAATCTTCTGTTGACCTTCAAACACCTCTTGTTGTGACTTGATGAATTTTGCATTGAGATCATCATATTCGTAAGTTTGTAACTTCCGGATCTCACATTCAGCATATAATTCTTCAAGCACATTTTCTCTCTTTTGCTTGTAGATCTCAACATCTTTTGTTAACACTTCATTCTTGTCTCTGTATAGAACATTTTCATCTTGAAGCATAGAGATCTTGTTTTGAAGCTTCTCAACGGTAACAGCAGTTGTTGCTATAAGAGCAGTAGCCTCTTCATATTTTTGCTGAACCGGATAACTCTTCTCAAATAAATTCTCAAAATCTTGAGTTGCGTCTAACGCTTCAGCTTTGGCTTTTTCACACTCTTCAGCCAATTGAGCCTTTTCCTTCAAAACATCTTCATGAATATGAACTAACGCATAATATTTCTTTTGAAAATCTGCCAACTCTTTCTTTAACACCACAATTTCTTCAGTTGAAATCTGACAATCTTGTTCAACCCTTGTAATTTTCTTGAGCAACTTCTCACAGTTATAACATTTAAAGTCATCATCTTCCGAATTTTCAGAAGACTTAGGTAATTCTTCTTGAACCAAAGATATACTTGAAGAAGTATCAGATTCTGTTAAAAAACTTTCATCATCAGCATGTTGAACGGTTAAAGCAATTGAGATTGGAGTATGATTCTTTTTAATATCTGAATCTGCATTCCAGGCAAATCCATCTGGATGCATAAATGTATTAGTCCAATCATGAGCAAGAATAGCAGCTTTCTGATCGACCTTTTCAGCTTTATCTGAAGGATGAAAAACTAAATGTGCATGTTGACCAGACTTCAATTTACTTTCTGCAGCACTTGGACATTCTCGAGCAAAGTGACCATAAACGGAACACTTATAACATTTCACCTTAGATTTGTCCAATCCAATCTTTCCTTCCTGATTTAGTCTCTTCTTACTAGTTCTATTGAAAAACTTCTTCGTTCTACGAACCAACATAGCATATTGCCAATTCAGATCCATTTCCTCCAAATGATCATAATCAATCTGATCGTAATCTTCATTTGCTAACTCAGCATTTGTGACATCCGAGAATTCCAAGGTTAACTTCCGTTAGACAATCCCCGTTAGTTACGTTATAAGTGTTAACTGTAGAAACGAGAAACGATCTTACTACTGCATGCTTTGATCAAATATAATGAACACAGATGTAAATAAGAGAATTGTATTGAATCACTTGAGATTACAATGAAGACTCTCTAGTTTCTCTCTCTAGAACACACACACAGAAAGTGTAGAATGACAGAAGTGTTCAACTCGCTCACACGCACATTCTAACACACAGGCTATTTATAGTTAGTGACATAGCACCCAGCGTACCACCTGATACGCCGGATCATATGATCCGCCGGACCATATGATACGCCACCAACCAAATAGACACTACAACTCACTTTAAGACATGCTCACATAGATACAATACACGAGACACTCATAGCATAGGAATATGCTCTAAAAAACTCCCCCTTAACGTGTAGTGTATCTATTCTCTAACTAAACTACAGTCTTCAATCTTCAACATTGCTGCATCCGATCTTTGACTTGAAATCTTATCAGAAATAGAGCTTGCATGGCTGGATCACACTTTAATTATCTTTGCACTTCAAGATCCACTTCTGAAAGATACTTCATACTCCCCCTCTCACCATGCTTGAGTCTTGACACACAAACCTGCAATTTCAGAAGACAGAAACGCGGTTTCCTTTTCTTTTGAAAAATTAAATTTAATCTTGGCGCAAAACTTCTCTTCGAGAATCCAAGATAGATTTTAAACTTTCGATTTTGTATCACATGTCGATCGGTCGAAAACAAATAAGAAACAAAATCTTTTTGGCTTTTTGAAACTTTATATCAAAACACACCGAAAATCTTTTTGAACTTTTCAGATATGAAACATGTCACACCCCCAAATAACCACTAACGGAGTTTATACCGTTAAGGGGTGCGAGCAAACCAGGACCACAACCATTAGTTACAAATACTAAACGAATCAGAGTAAAGTCCAAATGTTCATAAATATAACAGTTTCAAAAGTTACGCAGCGGAATGTAAACATAAATATCTTAGCACTAACCGCGTGCTTTAATTACAAAACATGAATCGTTATATAAATTCCCAAGCTAGTTCAAATAAAAGTAAACATTTTCTTGTGCCATGTCAACCTGCTCCGGATACTCCTCAGCGATCTGCAAAAGTTAAAACCACGCAAGTGTCAACCAAAAGGCTGGTGAGTTCACAGTGGGCTTGTCATGCATTGGCCCGGTCTCATAATCATTTTCTTTGTCAACATATACATACGTAATATTTGTTTTATGAAAAACGATGCTTTTAAACATCAATTACCGATTATTTAATATGCGCTTAGTCTTGTAAGAATTAAAGTGCTCAACCGATATCGCGGGTAGCTAATCCGTCGTTTCATGCACTAAGGAAGATTGTACCAAGCTGACTATTTATTTTGCGGTGTTCCACCGTCATTTATTGTTATTTGCGGACTTTCGTCACTGCTCTTTTTGCCTCCCCCGTGTCTTCCTCTTGGGATCACGGTATCAAATAGGCTGATATTGTTCCCCGTGCACCTCCAGTGCCCCGGAGCGGAGTTTGTCAAACTCCAGTAGATCTACCCAACATCCCCTCGCTTCCATGAATTAATGGCACAATTAATTATGAGGACTTTTTATTTAACCAAAAACATTCCTTAGAAATCATGTGATATCATTTGGTTTAAAGCCTTTAACCTATGCTAGCCATATTAAAACATTTCAGTTAGGGTTACCTTCGAACCCAAAAATCATTTATCAGTTTTATTCTTCGTAAACAACGACTTGAATCCCCCCCCCCCCCCAAGTGTTCCCATAAACACTTTGGTGAAAAACAGTCGATTTTTATTTGTCCGGTGCTCAGCACTCGTAAGTTTTGTCAGCATTGTTTTTAAGTTGTTCTTTCCGTCCCTAACGGGATCGTATCTTGCGGGTTAGTGACACTCACCTTTGGTTGCTCGGCTAGACTTGCTTAATAATCCTTGAATTGATTTCTTAATGAAGACCTATAATTCATTTAGGTCTTATATATTAGTCTTGTGTATAATTTATTTCAAACAACGTTCACTATGGCCCATAACATAGCACGTTAAACTAAGACACGACATATCGACACACGACACCGATGGTTGATCGTAAACAAGGGTTCATATACATCAGAAGTCAAACATGTATCATCATAGCATAATCATGTAAGTCATGGCATAACATTCAAGTAAATTGCACAAGTTTAGACTCTGGTCACAGTTTCGCTAGACTAGTTTCGCTAGACAGTTTCGTTGTGTGCACGGGCAGCACTTTCGCTAGGCAATACCCGATGACACAGTTTCGCTAGGCTAGTTTCGCTTGAAACTGTTGGCACAGTTTCGCTAGCCTAGTTTCGCCCGAAACTGGTTTGAACTTTCGTTCAGGGAATTTCGCTCGGTAGATTCGCTCGAGCTGGTCTGGTTGGTTTACCCGGCGACACTATAGTTTCGCTACATAGTGTCGCTGGATGAAGATATACATAATTTCGCTGGACAGTTTCGCCCAGAGAACACGACAGTTTCGCTGGTCGCGAAAAACACATAAATCAGCCTAAAAATCAATCTAACAGCTTCCATATTACATGCAATTCATTATCTAGCATACATAATCATTTACCAACATAAATCAGTAAGCTTTAACACCTTGAACATGCATTTTCATCATCAAATCACTAAAAAACACATTTTAACCTAAAATGACCTAATCTAGCATAAATCTTCAACATGGATGGATTTCACACGTAAAGTTACTGACTTTATGATAAATCTAGCATTCCTAAGCAACATATCAGAAGATCAAGTGATTTCATGAAGATTCAAGCATGCTTTTTAAGAAAACACATAGAAAACATAAAAATGGTGGTTTTGGGACTCACGGTTCGATCTCTAAGCTTGATGGATGATGGTTCGGGGCTGAGATCTCGATGGCTCGGTGTGAATCTCGACTGATCAGGTTTCCAGGAGAAAGATGGAGTGTGTGTGTGTTTGTGTGTAAATGAGGCAAATAGGAGAACTAGGGTTTATTAAGATTATTTATATCAGAGGCTAGTTTCGCTGGCAGTTTCGCTGGCCAGGCGAAACTGGCTCTGGTCGCGTTTTAATTGGTTAGCTTAGCTGGCTACCGGGCGATACTATAGTTTCGCCCGGTAGTTTCGCTGGCTGCACAACTTAGGCAATTTTCACATTATCAAGGATTTACAATTTGTCATGCTATTCATAATATTAAATCATGCATTTAAATCACATTGCACAAAATGACATTAATAAATGAACACATAGCACATATGGGCGGGTTCGGTGATCAACCACAGGTCGTGGACGTATTCGGCCTAGTTATGCATTAGTTACTAAGTTAATACTTATAACGTAACTAACGGAATTGTCTAACGGAAGTAAACCTTGAAATTCCCGGATGTCACAAAACAT
>JBCNJP010000008.1:16367741-16397507 GCA_039602395.1 Deinandra increscens subsp. villosa
GAGGCTTAGTTATGGCATAGACGGTTGGGATATCCATCAACGGGTTATTTACATCTTTTTTTTCCTAAGTTGTTCCCTTCTAGTAATAAAATAAACTGCAAAACTTGTTACCTTGCTAAGAGTCATCGACAATCTTTCAAATTAAATAACACTCGGGTTAAGTTACCTTTCTCATTAATCCACTCCGATGTTTGGGGTCCGACACCTATTAAAGGAGGCCAAGGGTTTCGTTATTTTTCGATAGTGGATGATTGTACTCGCATGACTTAGGTGTATTTCTTAAAACACAAAACATAAGTTTTTGACAAGTTCACCATGTTCTATGCTATGATTCACACCTAATTTAACCAAAAAATTCAAATATTACGATCGGATAATTAGGGGGGGGGGGGGATTTGTCAATACTTCCATGAAAGAGTTTTTTCAAACCAAGGGATTAGTTCATTAGACCACTTGTCCTCATACACCAGAACAAAGTGGAGTCGCTGAGCAAAAAAATCGAATTCTTCTCGAAATGACTCGGGCACTTCTAATTGAATCCAAGGTCCCAAAGAATTTTTGGCCTGAACCACTCACTACTTCTGTCTACCTTCTAAATCGACTCCCCATAAAAATTCTTAAACTCAGAACTCCAATATAACCCCTCTCTAAATTTATGAAAATCCCTCATCCTCTCACTCTTAAACCTAGAAGATTCGGTTGTTCGGCGTTCGTGCACATACCCAAAATCAATAGAACTAAATTTGACCCATGTGCCAAAAAATGTGTGTTTGTCGGGTACGAGGTTAATCAAAAGGGGTATCGGTGCTATAATCCAAAAAGTCATCACATGTTCACTACCATTAATTGTGATTTACTTGAAACCGAATACTTCTACCATATCTAACACAATGGTCAGGGGGGAGAAGGACAATACTGACGCACTAAGTTGGCTAACCCCATTTTCATCGTCTGAAGAAGTCAAAATAGGAGAAGATCACAGTACTGAGCATGCACATGAGCCATACTCACCTACACACATACAATCCCCAATGCATGGTGTCATTGAAGAGATGAACCCCGGTCTGAATCCTGAGGTAAGTAGTACTGAAATCCCTGAAACTTCTAGTTACTCTAACAATAATGATGTTGAGGGTGAGTATACAGAATCAAACAAAATGAAGCATGAAGAACCAAGTCAGGGTAGATACACTCTACCCCCAAGAAAAAACAGGGGGGGGGGGGTCCCCGAAACGGTACTCGCCAGAGAAAGAGTCTTGAAGGTCTAAATATCCAGTGTCTAACATAGCAAGGGGGAGTCTTTCCGAGGAAGCTAAGAACTTTGTCTCTGCCTTATACTCTGAAGAAGTTCCATCTAATGTAGAACAAGCCTTAGACTAAAAAAACTGGAAAAATGCAATGGAAACAAAAATGGAAGCATTAACGAAAAATGACACATGGGAGTGTGCTCTTCCGGTGGGAAAGAAACCAGTAGGATGTCGGTGGGTGTTTTCAATTAAACACAAACCAGATGGATCCATCGAAAGATATAAAGCCCGATTAGTTGCCAAAGGATATACTCAGACATATGGAATCGACTACTCCGAAACATTCTCCCCAGTGGCCATGATCGACACTATTAGAGTACTCTTCTCAGTTGCAGCAAATGAAAATTAGCCTCTTTACAAATTTGATGTAAAAAATTCTTTCCTACATGGAGAGTTGAAAGAGGAGGTCTACATGGACCCACCCCCAGGGTTCAAAGAAGGTTATAAATTAGGGGACATATGTCGATTAAAGAAGTCTCTATATGGATTAAAGCAGTCGCCTAGAACTAGGTTTGGTAGGTTTACCCTAGCAATGAGAAGCTATGGGTTTAAACAAAACAATTCAAACCACACTTTATTTTAAAAAAGGAACAAGAAACATGTGACGTATTTGATTATATATGTTGATGATATGATTATCACAGGAAATGATGAGGAAGAGATCACAAGAGTAAAGAAATGCTTACTCACAGAATTTGAAATGAAAGACTTAGGCAAGCTTAAATACTTTCTGGGAATTGAAGTTCTAAGGTCCAAACAAGGAATTTTTTTTGCAAGAAGAACCCAATGATGGTCAACCATAACCTTCATATGGAAGAAGGAGCAAAATTAGCAGATAAAGAAAGTTATCAATGAATGGTGGGTAAGTTGATATATCTATCTCATACTCGACCAGACAATGCATATGCGGTAGGAATTGTGAGCCAATTTATACACCGACCCCAAGTATCTCATATGGAGGCAGTGTGGAGAATTATCAGATATCTCAAAGGAACAACGGGTCATGGAGTTCTCTTTAAATCAAACGGACATCTGGGAATCCAAGTGTACATAGATGCAGACTGGACAGGAGATAAAGGAAACAGAATGTCAACCTCGGGTTACTTCACTATGGTTAGTGGGAACCTGGTTACATGGAGGAGTAAGAAACAGAAAGTTGTCGCTCTTTCCAGTACAGAAGCTGAATATCAAGGAATAGCTCGAGGTCTGACATAAGTGTTATGGTTGCGGAACCATCTATCAGAAATTGGTTTCTCCCCAAACAAGGCATGTGAGATTATGTGTGATAATACAACAACAATATAGATATCAGAAAATCCAGTGCAACATGAGCGTACTAAACATGTAGAATTTGATAGGCACTTTATCAAAGAGAAACTAGAGACATGTATAATAAAGCTTTCGTTTGTTCGATCACAAGAACAACTCGCTGATATCCTCACCGAAGTAGTAAATGGAAGAATATTCAGTGAATGTCTGGCCAAGTTATGTATCGGAGATCCCACTACTAACCTTGAGGGGGAGTGTCAGAATACTAAGGTGGCGTTTGGTTCACGGAATGTAATGTAATTGGAATTGTAATGTTTTCCTTTTAAAGTTGTGCTTAAGTTGGGTAAGGAGGATGTTTGAAATACAATGAATTCCTTTAATCAATGGAATTTGGGGTCATGTAACTTTCCTTCGTTAAAGTGAAGGATTTCTAAATTCCATTGATTAAAGGAATTCATTGTATTTCAAACCCATTCCTTACCCAACTTAAGCACAACTTTAAAAGGAAAACTTTACAATTCCAATTACATTACATTCCGTGAACCAAACGCCACCTAAAAGTCAACAAACGTAGCCACCAAGTCTTCTCTCAACTGTTTTTTCTGAAAAAGTAATATGTATTTAATGTATTCTTATCTTCTTTGTAAAACACCTATAAATGGTGCTATCATATTTAAGCAATATACAAGAAAATATATTTTCTTAGCTATACACAACAAGATCATATACCGGTAAATTAATTGGGGCAGCTGTTACGTTGAGTAATACTTAAACTAAACTTGTCATTCAATTATAACATTAATAATGACTTAAATACGATAACTAGAATGGAAATTTTGTGGGTTTCTTTTTTGTTTTGTTTTTTTTAAACAGCCGATAATATTAAAAAACTAAATGAAAATTTTGTTAGGTTGAGTTGGCAGATAGATGAATTAATAAAGTAAAAGAAGAAATATTACAATAAAACCTAAAATAAATAAAAAAAAGTGTAATAAAGTATCAATCAGAGAAATGTTTAAAAAAAGTATGTTAAGTTATTATTTTGGACTATAAATACTTAAATATGAATAAATAACGAATACCAAATAAAAAATTTACAATAATAAAGATAAAACTAGAATATAAATTAATATTAAACTAAAATAATATATTCAAATTATTAAATATAAAGGAGTAGTAAGTTAAAAGTGAACTAAATACTAATTTAAATTATTATATGTGAATTGCTAAATAAAAAACTTATGTAAATATCAAACTAATACTTTTAAATATTAGACTGATATATAATATCTCAAAAATATTAAATTAAAACAGATATAGTTGGATAAAATTTTGGATTTTAAATCTCTTAATATATAATATCTCAAAAATAATAAATCAAAACGGATATAGTTGGATAAAATTTTGGTTTTAAATCTTTTAATTAGGATAGCTTCAATCTTCATCATATGAATAGTATGTATAAAACCTTCACGCATATTTCATGTTTATCCAATCATTTCATCTTACCAAAAAAACATGTGAAAGGGTCATTGTAAGTGTGTGAAAGGGTCATTTTAAATATTTTAATTAGGTATGGGCCCCTTTAACCCATAACGATGGTTAATAATCTAAATCGACGACAGAATTCGATAAGAGACGTTCAAGTTTTCAGGAAATATTACACAACAAAACACGTGAGACCACTATAAATGTAAACAATGTGGGTTTCACTTAAACGGTAAATATAATCATATAAATTAAAAAAATAATAATAAAGAGAGACATGTGAGCAAAGATTAAGAAAGTTGTATGAGAACGCAAAAAAAAAAAACCAAAAACTCTAGGGGTAGACTTCAATCGCTCAGTATCACCGTCAAAAGCTATTGAAAGTGAGATGGAGACTTACAATTGCTTGGAAGATTCTTCCAATTCCATGCTTAAATGTATTATCACTACATAGATTAATTAAGCTCTAACATAGGTGACATTCACTATCAGAAAAATAAGACTAAGGCAATATTTTTTTTAGAAAATATAGCATTTACTAGATCTGATACTAACATTTATGTTAGATAATGCAACTTTTATAATCTAATGTAGCATTTTAAAATGAAACTCTTTAAATAAAAGTTAAGTCTAATGTAACATTTTTATGAAAAAAATATTACGTTAGACTCATTTTTCTCTATTAACGCTCATAATGTGTTATCGATAATATGTTATCACTAATACCCAATGGTCACTACTATTGATATCGTCTCTAATGTCGAAGTTTATTATAGTAAGTGTATATATTTAAAATTGAAATGAAGTTATAAAGAAGAAATATGGTTTAAGTTTTTACCTTCATTTGAACCTGAAGTTTGTACGGTCTACTTGCACCCCAAGTAAGGAGACAAACTGTCACAAAAAGCATCACAAATCCCACCAAAAACATCACAATCTGACACTGCCTCGTAACTTGTTCATCATTGTAATAATCATCCTCCCCATAATCTTCATCTTCCTCATCAATCACACTAAACAACGGCGGCCACCCCTCCCCTTTCTTCTTCTTCATCATCATCTTCTTCTTCTGCTTCGCAATCAAGTGCTCCTGATGATGTTTTCCGATCAACGAAAACCGGTACGACCCAGACACCCGGCTCTCCGACGACATCCGAGAATGCGACGGCGATTCCGCCGGAGTTGTGTGACTAGTTGATGATTTGTATTCGTACGAGGAGTCACGTGACGGGCTTTGGACAATGTAATTGCATTTTGGAGATGCTGAGGACGTGGATGTGCAGCCACCTAAACTGTTGGAATCGGTTTTCGATTGCATGATTCTTCGATCGTCTGGTGGATGGAGATCTGGTTGATGGGACTGGATTTGATGGCGTTTCAGGGAGATTAAGAATCGGAGCGATAACGGTGGGAATGGAAAGAGACTGTTTCATGTGAAGGAGTAAATTGATTTTGGAACCTTAAACCAAATCTTAATATAGACAAGTCGTGTGTTTGTGTCAAGATGAGTGATATGATAATTTTGGCTGTATTGTATGAATATGTTAATGTTGTTGGGCCCATATGTTAAATTTATTTATTTTGTTGGTTACTTCTATATATTTTTAGCAAAACAAAAGTTATATGTTAAAGATTATGTTTCATTGCTAAAATGTGAGTGGGTTAAATTTAAAACAAATTATGTGCTTGCATTTTATTTAAATTGCTTTATTAAATAATAGTTTTGTTTATAAACTACTGTAATTTATAAAGAATTTAGAATCTATAGCGTTATAAAAGCGAATGGAGACGCATCCTTCAATACTCGGATGGTCATTTTGCCGTGTGTCGTTTGGTTTGAAATGAAGCTTTGTTTTTCGAATTCAGTTCTATTGTATAGTAGTTTGGGTCTCAAACTAGTTCGATCTCTAAAAAGTCAAGTCTTGTATGAACCAATTCGAGTTGGATTGAAATTGGGTTGGTTTAAAGCTCGTCATCGACTAGATTTCTAACCTGTTTTTTAATTTGTTTACCTTATAAAGTAGAAACTAAACAAAATACAACTTAAATTATGTATTTAATATTTTAAAACATAGCTACAAAAGCATACTTTGCAATCAATTAAAAGTACAAGTTGTAATACATTTTTTAATCGTTTTATTTTTAAATTATCGTCTTTCCATCTTTACTTATTTTCTCCACCAAACAAGAGTTATTACGTAAGTATTTATCATAAGTAACTTTGCCATAGGTAAGTTAAGTTGTTTTTTTTTGTTTTTTTTTAACAGCAATCAATAGATTAAAAAACAAGCCTAGCAAGACACAGAGAAATACAAGGTTTTGAAAAAAAACATACCATATTACAAAGACCTACAAATGAAGGAGACTAGACCAAAACAAGGCAAACAAAAATCCCCATGAAAAACCTCCAGGACCACTCCACTGCAAGACAACAACAAACAAATGACCATTGATAAGGATCAGAACCTCAGCGTGTACCATGCTAACAGGAAGCTGTTGGAAACAGGGTGTCATGACTCGACGAATTAACGAACACGACCGATGTTGACCCGTAAGAGTTATACCCGGGTCAATGGACTATAAACTAATTACCTTTTTAATTAGTTAATTGAACTGATTAGCGAATAAATAAATACTGATTTATTTATTACGATGACAAATTTAATCGGCTAAATACTTTCGCGATTAAAAAGACGGATGAGTTAAACTGTTTATGGGTTAACAGTTTAACCCATTGGTGGGCCAAGGAGAATTCGTAGAAGGCCATGGTGGGCCCATGGTCTGCGAAATTCTCCTATAGGGTGGGGAGGAGTGGAGAACAAGTCATAAGTTTTTCAGTAACCCGGATCCCACTGTAAAACCCCAACAGTGGTATCAGAGCCATTATCACCGCGCGCATACCAGAACCGGTCGTTTCGTAACCGGTAGTTCGCAATTTCGATTTAAATCCAAATTGCGAATTAGAATTTATTTATTTATTTATTTTAATCCTAAATAATTTATGATTGTGTGTTACGGCCGACCCCTATTTTGTATTCATGTGTGAATGTGTTTGGCGTGTATTTTGTCTTTCTCTGTTTGGCCCAAGTTGTTGGCCCAATTGGTTGTATTTCGAATTTTTGGTTAATGGACCTGTTTTTTGGTTTCAAAGTTGTACAAATTTAGAGCTAGGTTACTAGAAGTAGTTTTAGTAATTGTAAATTTGTATGTAACCAAATGTCGAAGACTGGACACGCGCCAGAGGTATGTCGAAGCAAGTGGGAGCTGAAATGGATTCAAGATCGCACAGAGTTGCCATCTCGATCGTTCACCGGTTTCATTTAATTTAATTTATTTTAAATTTATCCCTTATGATCTCGCTTGTATGGCTCGAGCGAGATCAAGACCTTATGCCGTTTAACACACAATAAGCCATTCGCGATAACTTAGTAATATTAATTAGGTTAAATTAATTTACTAGTCCCGAGTGGTGATAGGGTTTTATCGTTCGTGTCTGACGGTAATTAAATATTAAAAGTAATTAATATCCCTATATGGTAATTTTAAAAACTGATAGTTCGTGCCATCCTATCTTAAGTCGAACTTGGAACGTATATACCGGAGCATCAGTGTTGGAGTATTTCAACACCACACTTGGTGCCGAGGGTACCTTCTAAGGTGAGGACATTGGAATATTTGAACACCGTGTCATCACATCGACCATTTAGGATTACTATCGCTTTAAAAGTATATGTTCGTGGTGTTGGAGTATTTCGACACCGCGCCACGGATGTATATTGCTAGAGTGGGCACGGATGAGGCTAAACGTATCGCAAAATACAATTGTATGTATATAGCGGCCTCATACCGAGAGTTGTGACTTGAGTCTCACAATTGACAATCGTTGTCAGTTTGTTTACACGGCTTTGCTTCTGAGGCTCATTTGGCGGTCTCAAGTAATGTCGTCTAAACGAATTCTCGATTTCTTAAAAATAAACTTTACCAACTTATTTTAAAGAAATATAAACATCGAAAATACTGATTAAATTTACTTTGCTTATTTCAGAAGGCTAAAGAAAACTCACCTCCATTAAGTTCAATGGTACAACTCGACCCCTTCACTGAGACTGGCTTTCTCGCATGGCAGATAACCCTGAGGAACCTTTTTAAGGCTCTCCGGGAAACTCTATGTCAGTGACCGACCGATCGCGAGTATTCCATCTTACTTGTTAAATGAGAACTCGCGGTCTGAGCTCCAAAAGTACACTGACGATGATAAGGACGTCATTGACTTGATGTTATCTAGCAGGATTATCGGTACAATTTCATGGGGATGTCTGCTTATGACATCATTCGTAAACTCAAGGATTTATGTGAGTTAAGTCAGAGGACTGAGCGAGCTGATGCACTTTCACAATTCGTGAACTGCTCTATGGCTAACGACTCCTCTTCATACGATCATGTCATGCTGATGAAAGCGTATCGCGACAGGCTGACCGACCTTGGCTACTCCATCTATGACGGGATGGCTCTTGATGTAGTACTCAGATATTTGCCTGAACATTATCGTATTCTGGCGATTAATTGTTCGGCTCAGTTGATTGAGGAGGTTATTTCGTTGATACCCAACGTGAAGATCAGGACCACGCCAAAGGCAAGAAACCACAGGTGCAGCTTCCCGAGGAGCGCCTGTTGTCACACCCCCAAATAACCACTAACGGAGTTTATACCGTTAAGGGGTGCGAACAAACCAGGACCACAACCATTAGTTACAAATACTAAACGAATCAGAGTTAAGTCCAATGTTCATAAATAAAACAGTTTAAAATACGCAGCGGAATATAAACATAAGTGTCTTAGCACTAACCACGTGCTTTACAAAGTCATTGTATTAAATTCCCAAATTAAGTTTAATAGAAATAAAGTCTTCATGTGCCATGCCAACCTCTAGCGGATACTCCTCAGCGATCTGCAAAAGTGAAAACCACACAAGTGTCAACCTAACGGTTGGTGAGTTCACGGTGGGCATGACATGCATTGGCCCGGTCTCTTAATCATGTTTATCAAATCATATAAATAAGTAGTAGTTTTGCAAAACATTTGCCAAGTGTTGAATTATCGAATATGCACTAGTTAAGTAAAAGTTAAAGCGGTCAACCGATATCGCGGGTAGCTAATCCGGTTTCCATGCACTAAGGAAGTCGTACTAGGGCTGAAAGCTGACGTAACAGAGTTCGGCAATTGCTGATGGTTGATGCCTCCAGTTGTGTCCCTCCCAGGACCCACAACTAAAACAGGCTGATATTGAACTCCGTTCGGCCTCCAACCGGTTGGCTACACATTTGTGTACCGCGGAGCAGGGTTTGTCAAACCCTCAGTAGGTCTACCCAACATCCCCTCGCTTCTCAGATCAACAGTACTAAATTGAGTAGACTTTAAGTTTTAACAAGCATCCCTTAGAAAACATGTGATATCATTTGGTTTCGACTTTAACCTACACTAGTCATATTAAAATCGCTTATTCCGGATTTCATCTGAAATCCCAAAAAGAGTTTAAGTATTAAAATGGTTGTTTCCGGATTTCATTCGAAACCCCAAGGATGGACAGTTGCAAGTGCTTCCCATAAAACACTCCAACTTCCACAACAGATACCCCCCATTTGGCGATACCTCAAAATGTCAGCGTTGTTTTTCGTTAAGTTCATTCGTTGTGTCCCAAACGGGCACACAATTAAAGGGTTTGTGAAACTCACCTTAGGTTGCTCAGCTACACTTCAATAATCCAAATTATGATTTGCTAACGAAGACCTAATAATCACATTAAGGTCTTAAGTATTAGGTTGTGTCTAGTCTTTAACTTAACGTCACTATGGCCCATAACATAGCACGTTGGAACTAAGACACGACATACCGACACACGACACCAATGGTTGATCATAAACAAGGGTTCATATACATCAGAAGTCAAAGCATGTATCATTATGGCAAAATCATGTAAGTCATGGCATAACATTCAAGCAAATTGCACAAGTTTGGATTCTGGTCTCAATTTCGCTAGCAGTTTCGCTAGGCAGTTTCGCTGTGTGCACGGGCAGCACTTTCGCTAGGCAATACCCGATGACACAGTTTCACTAGGCTAGTTTCGCTCGAAACTGTTGGCACAGTTTCGCTAGCCTAGTTTCGCCCGAAACTGATTTGAACTTTCGTTCAGGGAATTTCGCTCGGCAGATTCGCTCGAGCAGGTCTGGTTGGTTTACCCGGCGACACTACAGTTTCGCTACATAGTGTCGCTGGATGAAGATATACATAGTTTCGCTACATAGTTTCGCCCAGAGAACATCACAGTTTCGCTGGTCGCGAAAAACACATAAATCAGCCTAAAAATCAATCTAACAGCTTCCATATTACATGCAATTCATTATCTAGCATACATAACCATTTATCAACATAAATCTGTAAGCTTTAACACCTTAAACATGCATTTTCATCATCAAATCACCAAAAACACATTTTAACCTAAAATGACCTAATCTAGCATAAATCTTCAACATGGATGGATTTCACACGTAAAGTTACTGACTTTATAATAGATCTAGCATTCCTAAGCAACATATCAGAAGATCAAGTGATTACATGAAGATTCAAGCATGCTTTTTAAGAAAACACATAGAAAACATAAAAATGGTGGTTTTGGGACTCACGGTTCGATCTCTAAGCTTGATGGATGATGGTTCGGGGCTGAGATCTCGATGGCTCGGTGTGAATCTCGACTGATCAGATTTCCAGGAGAAAAATGGAGTGTGTGTGTGTTTGTGTGTAAAGGAGGCAAATGGGAGAGCTAGGGTTTATTAAGATACTTTATATCAGGGCCTAGTTTCGCTGGCAGTTTCGCTGGCCAGGCGAAACTGGCTCTGATCACGAGTGAGCCAAAAGACTGCCGGGCGACACTATATTTTCGCTGGTTACCAAAAGTGGTCAATTTCACATTCTACACAAGATAAACACGATTCATAAATTGTCATGCTATTCACAATACTAAATCATGTATTTAAATCACATTGCACATAATGACGATAAATAGTTAAACACATAACACATATGGACGGGTTCGGTGATCAACCAAAGGTCGTGCACGTATTCGGCCTAGTTAAGCATTAGTTACTAAGTTAACACTTATAACGTAACTAACGGAGATTGTCTAACGGAAGTTAACCTTGGAATTCTCGGGTGTCACACCTGTGCTATGAGTGTAACAAAATGGGACACTGGCGTCGCAACTGTCCCGTTTATCTTGCAAAGCTGAAGATGACCAAGAACCCTAATAAGGGTTGCTCATCAGGTATGTCAATAAATGTTATTGAACTTTTCACTGTTTCCTCCAATTTAAGGGTATTTGATACTGGATGTGGTTATCACATCGTTAATGTTTTGCAGGAACCTGAGAAGTGGAAGAAGACAGAACGGGGCTGCATGGACCTCATCGTTGGTGACGGGAAGAAGGTCCCAGTACTTGCTACTGGCATATATTCTTTTTTATGCTCTTCTGGCCTTGTAGTTACTTTGATTAACTGTTTATATGCACCTGGTTTATCCAGAAACATTATTTCTGTCTCTTCATTGTTTGAACAAGGATTTCGGTATAAATTTAATGGAAATGTGATTTTTGCTTACCTTAATGATATCTTTTATTTCGAGGCTAAACCTCGACATGGAATATATGAGATAGATGTTCAAACAAACGACTAGCTCTATCATGTTTCTAAAAGAAACAAAGCTGATAGTAACGAATCCTCGTTATGGCACCATAGGCTTGGTCACATAAGCAAGGCCCGCATTAAGAAGTTGCAAACTGCTGGCATTCTCGAATCCTAAGATGCAGATTCCTTCGATGAGTGCTTATCTGGTAAATTAACCAAGTCACCCTTCACCCACACAAGCGAATGGGCCCAAGGCTTGTTAGGCATTATTCACACCGACGTGTGTGGACCCTTTCGAACCGAGACGAGAAATCGTGAACGATACTTCGTGACTTTCATCGATGACTACAGCAGATACGCCTACGTTTATCTGATGAAACACAAACATGAAACTTTTGAAAAGTTCAAAGAGTTTCAAAACGAGGTACAAAATCAGCTAACTCGAACTATTAAAATACTTCGATCCGATAGAGGCGGCGAATACCTAAGCGCTGAATTCCTGAATCATCTGAAGGAATGTGGAATCGTTTCACAACCTACTCCTCCTGGCACACCCCAGTTAAATGGCGTTAGTGAAAGGACGAATCGAACTCTGCTTAACATGGTTCGATCGATGATGTGCAGGACAACCTTGCCACATTCCTTTTGGGGATATGCCATCTTGACCGCTGCTCGCCTAATAAATCTGGCACCGACCAAGAAAGTAGGGAAGACCCCATATGAGATATGGCATGGTTCTCTTCCTAAACTATCATACCTCAGGGTATGGGGATGTGATGCTTATCTCACCAGTGGATCTGACAATAAGCTCGATCCCCGAGGCGAAAAGGTAACTTTCGTTGGATACTATTGTAATACCGGTTATTACTTTTACCATCCCGATGCAAACACTGTTTCCATCAAAAGGAAAGGTAAATTCCTTGAGAAAGAATTCCTAGCTCGAGGAACAAATAGTGATCCAGTGGATCTTGAAGAAATTTGAGATACACCTAACCCTGAGACGGTCGCTGCGTCTGACCGACAAATAGTTGTCGCACCATCAGACCCAAGCACAAGCACAAGCGTTCGTAGGAGCGAAAGAATACGATATGAGCCTGATAGATACCTTGGATATCATGAGGCCATTGACGTTCTATTAATAGCCGATTCTAACGATGAGCCTATTAACTACAAAGCTGCTATGTCAGATCCGGAATCTGATAAATGGTTAGAAGCCATGAACGCTGAGATGCAATCCATGCGTGATAATCACGTCTAGGACTTGATTGAGCTACCCCCCGGCACACGGGCAGTAGGGAGCAAGTGGATCTTTAAAAGAAAAACTGACATGCATGGAAATGTGCAAACCTACAAGGCACGACTAGTAGCGAAAGGTTTCACTCAAACCTAAGGGATTGACTATGATGAGATATTTTCGCCCGTTGTCATGATCAAATCGATCAGAATTCTCCTTGCCATAGCCGCATACCATGATTATGAGATATGGCAAATGGACGTCAAAACCGCTTTCCTGAACGGACAACTCGAAGAGGATGTCTACATGGTTCAGCCTGATGGTTTTGTCGATCCAGAGAATCCAAACAAGGTTTGCAAGCTAAGCAAGTCCATTTATGGACTCAAGCAGGCATCTCGAAGCTGGAATCTTCGTTTTGATCAAAAGGTCAAAGAGTTTGGTTTTGATCAAAACAAAAATGAGCCTTGTGTTTACAGAAAGGCAAGTGGGAGCGCTGTATCGTTCCTAGTACTGTACGTGGACGATATACTGATCATAGGAAACAACATACCCATGCTTAACGATGTTAAGAAATGGCTTTCATCTTGTTTCGCTATGAAAGACCTTGGGGAAGCCGCTTACATTTATAGGAATTAAAATTCACAGAGATCGATCTAAGCGCCTTTTAGGACTCAGTCAAAGCACATACGTTGATAAGATCATAGCACGGTTCAACATGAGCAACTCCAAGAAAGGAGCCGTTCCCATGACTAAGGGAACAATCTTGGACAAATCTCAAGCACCTGAAACGGAGCGCGAGATAAGCCAAATGGCATCGATCCCATTTGCCTCTGCTATTGGATCTATCATGTATGCCATGCTCTGCACACGACTGGATGTCTCGTATGCATTGAGCGTGACAAGTCGGTACCAACAGACGCCAGGACTAGCTCACTGGACGGCTGTAAAGAACATATTAAAATACTTGAGAAACACCACTGATATGTTTCTCGTATATGGAGGTGTTGATGAAGAGCTCACTGTAAGATGTTACACTGACGCTAGTTTTTAGACTGACCGAGATGACTCTCGCTCACAGTCGGGATTCGTATTCACTCTTAACGGAGGGGCTGTTTCCTGGAGAAGCTCAAAACAGCCAGTAGTAGCTGATTCTACTCGATCAAAGATATTGGATTCGTATTGTCTCCTACTTTGATTTCATAAGCCAAGTAATCATTTCGTTTACAATCATCAGCCCATTCAAACTAAACCGCCCCTTTAAGAAAGCAAATTGAGACCCACTGACAATCGATCCGATAACTCTACCCAACCTAATGGCTAAACATTTGGCAATAATGTTGTAAATCAACTCGATCAAAGATATTGGCATAAAATCTTCAAGTCTTAGGGGATCCTTAACTTTAGGGATGAGGGCCAAGAATGTAGCATTGCATCCTTTAGAAACAATAATAGATTCATAAAAGCTCTCGAGGGTCCTCAAACAATCCACAGAAAAATATCCCAATATTTCTTTAGAAAACCAAACTTAAACTCATCAGGACCCGGACTCTTCTCCCCGCTACACTCCCATATCGCACATTTGACCTCTTATAACGTGAACCCAATGAAGCCGCTTGTTTCTGTCAATATTTAAAAACCCCCTTGATCCAATCTAGGCCTAGCTCGGTGTGTTTCCTTAACCTTCGTTGGAAGTGAGAAAACACCAGATCTTTAATCTCATCAGGCTTCGTACACCATGAAGTCTCCCGATCCAAGCCCGAAATTCTTTTGTTAGCCATTTTAGCCTTCACTATTCCATGAAATTTTTTTGAGTTTTCATATCCTTCGATAGCCCATTTTATTTTTTCCTTTTGTTGAATATCTTTTGTTGGGTCCCGTGAGGGGCTCTTTAACAATGTTGGCACAATTTGAATTAAACAAGATAAACAAGTTGCGGAAAGTAAAATCAAATTGGAAGACAAAAATTCATAAAAGGGTTATTCTGTATATCTCAAATGTAAATAATGGTTTACACGAGTTTATACTATCACTATGTATCAACAAAAATAACTTTCCTATGGGAGTAATGTTGTAATTGCTTTGAGAAGATATTGAATTGTATACTCTTTGTCTTGTTTTGTTTGGTGAAGTTATCTTGCTATTTATAGGAAGATGTAGCAAGTTGCATAGGATAAGGTGTTTTAGGAGGGTTGAATTTGGAGTGTGTCAGAGTATACAGAGATAAATTGAAGATGTTCAATTTATCTCTTCTTCAACTGTTTTGATATTCAATGCCAAGTTGGTATTCAAATTGCTTGTTCTTTACGCAAAGGCAAAATGTGTTCTTCTCGTAATCTTTATCTTCTAATAGTCCAGAACTCCTTTAGGACTCTTCTTTGAAGACTAATGATGCTTCGCATTAGAAGCCTTCTACATAAATGAGGATTTCTGTAGAATTTGGTCTGTACAGAACAACTTCGGAATTTCTGGAGTAATTCTGTATGAATACAGAAATCTGTATTTCATACAGATTTTCATATCCTTTTCTCTTTTGAGGATATATCTTATCTTTTCTTCTAATACTTTACTGTTATTCGTTACATTACATTGTGTTCTAACAATCTCCCCCTAAGTATTTGAAGAAAGTAAACAAAAAGAGAAAGCAACATGTGCATAGATCATTCTCATTTATCTCTTCTTCAGAAAAAGAGGTCTTGTCTATCATAATTTAAAATTTTACAAGTCTTTTCTGATATTCCCCTACTAGTGAGTGAGTTAATTTCAAAGCTGTAGTCCTTAGTGCATTCTTCTAGTAGGGCCCTGAAGGCTGTTCTTTCTTTTATCAAGGCATCAATTTCGGCTTTGATAACTTCCTTGGTTCTGCTGTTGTTTGTCTTGCATTTCTTTAGAATAAATAAGAAGAATTGTAAGGCCCGATTTGTGTATTTCGGTTTTTCTTTCAGCCCGAAGAACCTTCTTTCTTCAAAATGATCTTTGAAGCATATACTGGAGATTAGACTGAGACATGATGTTCCTGATCCTCTCCATGAGACTTTAGGAGGGAAAATCTCATTTGGCTTTGTTAAAAACAGTAAAGGGATGTCAGATTCTTTTGCTAGTTTGACATTCACCTGTACATGTCTTCTGAACATCCTTTTTCCAGCTTCAATTCCTTGGTATAAAGCATTGCTTACCCTTTCTGTTTTTGAGGGTTGATTCGAAAAGTACCTTATAAATGACACCAACTATATTGGGTTGAATTGCTGTAGGTCTTTATCAGTGAATTCCCTGATGCTTTCATCACATGTCTTCACTCTGTAACAATTGAAGAGATCTACCCATAGGTGTTTTGTTATTGGTTGGGCTTTGATCTTTATGAACTCTATAATTATAGGCATTGTATAGTTTGGATCTTCTTCAACTAGTATTCCGGTGGTCCTATCAAAAGCTTTTCTTGATAGAGGACTCATTATGGGTCTATCTTCTTCTCTTTTGAGTAGTTTGTTTTGCAGCTCTCTGACTTCTTCCCAGATGACTTTTTGCATATTCTTTTTTTCAGTGTAATCATCCTCAAAGACGGATCCAAAAATGAAAGATCCAGCTAATGAGGATGATTGTATTTGAGTTTGTTTAGCTGGGTCTTTCCTTGTTGTTCCGGTGGAGAAGGGTTGAGAAGTATTTGTTTTCTGGACAGTTTTTGTTGGTGGTTCGGGGGAAGAAGGAGGTGGGGAAGGAGGCATGTCTTCTTAAGCTTGAGATGGAGGTCTGCATTTCTTTGAGTTTTTCCTTTTGAGTTCATCTTTTTCTTCTTCTTCACTTGGGCCATTATCTTGAAGTCTTGTCTTCTTTGTTGGAGTTTGAACAGGGATTGTGATTAGCTTTCTATTCTCATCTGTTCCTTTTACCTTTTGTTTCCAGTCTCTTTCTATTTCTCTCAACTGATCTTCTTGAAAAGAGTGTTTGATCTCCAGATTTACTGAAGTCAGTTGATTTCTTGTAAGGTTGCTTCTGACCAACTTTATTACTTCTTGAGCCTCCTTAGTTTGATTTCTGCCCATATCTGCAAGAGTCTTTTTCTTGTTCATTAATTCTGCAGAGAATTTTTTTAAGATTGTGTCATCACCGCTTGTGTCTTTTGATTGCAACTTTTGGAGACCTTTATTGATGTCTTCTGAAATCTTGTTGGCCTCTTCTCTTAGTTCTTCTTTCCAGCTCTTCAGCGCATCTGCTAGAGTATTTTGTTGATTGTTGTTCTGAGCTATGTTTCTTTCCACCTTCATGAGCTTTTCTGAGTTTGAGCATCTGAGTTTTCACATTCATGAAGGTCAATATTCTGATCCCTTTTTAAATTAAATATTTTCTCTCTGATTGTTTGAGAAAAATTTAAAAGATCAGATTTGAGTAGGATGTTGGGTAAGCTTGGAGAGGGATCAACAGATGATCTTTCTCCTTCTAACATACCAGTGGACAACACATGTCCAGCTGTTTTACTAACAAATTCTCTATTGAGAGTTTTGTTAGTGCCTAGAAGACCAGAAATAGCTGATGTTCCTAGGTCTTCCACAATCATTGTCCTTTTCTTGGAAGAGTCAGACTCGTGTGTTGTTTGATTATTCTTTTCAGAATGCTCATGTGTCGAATCCTTAGGGAACCAATCCCTGTGGATTCTTTCCAAGCTTCCTTGGCTCATTGAGTCTCCACTTGTTGGTGCTTGCTGATGACTCTCAGAGTCATCAAACAGGTTGGGCTTAGTGGCTATTTTAGGAATATGGATGTGAGGAGGTGAGTTTGGTGGGCTAAAGTTGAAGTCTTTATAGGCTGAGGTGGTGGAGTTTGATGTGGGAGAGTCTGGTGAATTTCTGTTCAGATTGACTAATTCAGAGAAATGGGATGTTTGTGGGCTGTGTCTAGGGATTGGTTGTTCAGGTTCAGATGAGTTATGCTTCTGTAGTTCTATTCATTCTTTGTATTTTATTAGAAATGGGGATTCTTCTGGTATGTTCAAAAGTAATGAAGTAGGTACAGAGGATATATAGTGTATTGTACCCGATTCAAACCTTTTCAGTATTTTTAGAGTGGTTGACCTATGCTTAGCTCCTGTCATAGTCAACGATCCTTCCTGACACTTTTTGAAGATGTGTAGAGAAAGGAATCTAATAAATGGAACGTGGGCAGTTTCTTTCTTTCCTTATGTTTATCTTCAATTCTTTTCACTAGATTCCTCCAAAGTATAGCTCCATAATCTATTCTTTTATTCAGGATTAGAGTGACCATTATGGAGTATACTGATTCACTAGCTTGATCTGATGAACCAACTTTGGCAGTTAGGCTGTAGATGAGAGTGTGCATCATCAGTTTCCACTTTCTCTCTAGTTGATTGATGTTTATTCCGGAGACTGTGGTAAAGCTTGTTCCTTTGTTCAAGGAATTGATGATCTTGAGAATTTCTATTTTAGTTGAGGGTTAAGCAGGATCTTCTGGTGCTTTGAGATCGATAACTTGTCTGAAGTCTTCTTCTGAAAACTATAAAGTTGTTGTGGATTGATCTTCGTTTTCAATGAGTGCTTCAATCCATACCTTTTTGGTCACAGTTTCAGTTTTTACTTTTATCGTTGACCAGATGTTCATAAGAGTCTCTTTGGTGATTTCTTCATCTTCAGTGAGAGCTGTCATGAGAGGCTAGTACCTTAATGCTTCTATGATGATTTGTACATTGTTGGAGTAAGCCGGTGGATTTAGATTTGCTCGCATATTGTTTTGCTCTATGTTTAATGTTCTGAACATGGAGATTTCAGAGGATGAAGCCATTTTGTTTGTTCGAAGAAATGCTTTGCTTGGTGAGGATTGTGATTTTAGGAGCGATATTTGATTTGAGAATGAGTGAGGATTTTATGGCAGGAGAGAGATTCTAGAGTTTTTAAGGGCTAGGGTTTTAACGGCTCTTTTTCACCGATTGGATTGACTGGGTGGTGAAACAGATGTCCGTTGGATCATTGATTTTCCTCGTAACTGAAAAATTACCGTTTCTATTTATTGGGATCTTTTGACGTCTTCATTATTGGTTGGGATTTCTTGATGAAGAATTATTTTGATCCCAACTTTTAAGATGAGATCAAATGTGTTTTTCAACAACTACAATATTTTTCCCTTTTTCATCTACAGAATTTTCCAGTAGCCCCCCCTTTTTGTGTGTGTGTGTGTGTGTGGGAAAGTGCGTCAAAGATTTTGTATTTCCCCTCTTTGTTTCATTCTAGCATTCTAGCTTCTGTACAAAACTACTTCGGAATTTCCGGAGTTGTTCTATATGGACAGTTTCTTAGTGAAGAACATAGAATCACTAGTAGTGATGTTCTAAATTAGCACAATTTTGAGCTTTTCTTACAGCAACCCCAAAAGATCCAATTTCAACAATTTTTTAAACAATTTTTCCAACGAGATACCTAGTACAAAACTTATTTAAACATTAAGTTTAAGTGAGTGCATGTAGTTCTACATGTACAAGGTAGGATAATTCTGGTGGGCACGGGAGGATATGCTCTAGTTTCAAGTTGGAGAGGAATGTTGTTATGAGAGATGGGTCTCAGGCTTCATTTTCTTCCTCTATTATCTCATTTGGAAGTCCAGTGATGTGAAGACCAAGATACCTTTGAGAAGGTACAAGTTGGATGGGATATTTGCGGGGAATTGCTTCCCATTGCTTGGCCTGGCAAATTATTCTTGTTACAAAATGAGGTTATAGAATAACTCTCTCTTTTACAGGGAGGTAGCAGTTATTTTTCATGTTCTGCAGAAGATAGTGAGAGAAGTTCATATTTAGTTTGTGAATCAGAGCATGCATGACCATTTGTGTGTCATGGTCAGCAAGACGATGATTATTTACCCGGGAAGAGAAGCAGAGTTGAATTTGAGAGAAGAGGAATTGCCAGATGGGGGGACGGTGGAATTTGTTGGCCTGTTCTTCGAAAAAATTTCCATCATACCCAATGTCAATGAAGGTTTCAATGACTTGGGCCCTGTTGAAGTGAATGGCTCCATTTTTGTCATTCAGGCTGAGAGCGGACCGAATGGATTCCTCAGTGATTTCAAAGGAGAGGTGGTTCACTCGAGTTCTTATGGGGCTTCCAGGCAGGTTAGGTTCATATTTTTCATTGACCCAGTATTCCCATAGAAATTCGTATCTGAAGGGAGTGTTTTGAGTGAGTGCAAACCCAATAGCACAGGTTTGCAAGAACCTCATCATTCTGGTAAAGGTTTGCTGATGGTTGGAGGTATGAAGACAAAGGTTGTGAGTTTGATGAAGTGGAATTTGGAAGCCTTGTCTGTCTAACAGAGCTTGAAAATCCATTTTCTGATGAATATTCGAAAGAAGATTGGATTTGTTTGGATGTGTACTTGGATGAGTTGAGTGATGTCTATCTATTTGTAATCGGGAAGAGTTCAGAAGTCTGGATATTTGGCAGTAAGACTTTTGGGCTTTGTCGGCTGCTTAGACCTCTGATGGAGGTAGTTGGGATGGTTTGTGAGAGGGAATTAACTATTATTTTCATCGTTTCTTGTATTTTTAGAGTTATTATTACCTCTCTTGTATGCTTTAATTCACAAAGATTTGTTTCCCGATATGCCTATTGTCATTTAAGTATGTGATTTGATAGGCATCATTTCTTGTCAGCAAGAGAAAGTCAACGTTTTAAAGAGAGAATCTGAAAGTGACAAGTGTCCTTTTAGATCATTTATTAAAAAAAAATAACATGAAACGAGTTAAACAAAAAGGAAAAGACTCCCCCTGGATATGTGCAGGGCAGGGAGTCTTTTAGTTGAAAACTTGATACAGATATTCTTCAGAAATTCCGAAAGATATTTGTTCAAGCTTAAAGAAAAAAACTATATTTGGTTTTTGGAACCCATTTGTTTTTGGGTTTTTTTGTTTGTTGTTTCAGTGGTTTCTTTTCTTTTTATTTTTACAGACTTGGAAGGTACACTCAAAGAGATGTTGCATTTTTTCAAGTATACTTGTTTAATGTTGTAGTGTTTTCCAATTAGCTTTACCATTTCATTACACATGCTGTGCTTGTATATGGTACTTTCTCCAAAGCTTTCTAGATTTCGACTTGAGGAGCTAGTTGACTTAGATTTGGTTTTGTTTGAGTCACCAGTGTTGGACTGAGTGTTATATGAAGTTTTAGAGACTGGACTTTTGTTTTTGTCATAGATGTCCAGTTGTGACTCAGTTTGACTGCTACTTTTTACAAAGATAGTCTTGGAGTTTTTTGTCCCTTGTACATACCCAATCCCTTGCCCATGATTTCTTGGTGTGTTTGTCATATTTTTAAGTTAATCATGAGCATTTATGAGACCGTTTATTTTCTTTGTTTCCATGTGCAACCTTTGATATAAGGTTGCACGTTCAGTCTCATAGTGATCAATTTTGGCTTTATTGCTAAAGTTTTGTGTTTCTAGTTGTCTTAATCTCAACAATTCTTTTTCTCTATCCCCCTTTTAGTTGGTGAAGTTTAGAGAGGAGAGAGTTAATTTCTTCTCCAAAAGTTTTAAACTTGTTTTCAATTAAGAGTTTGTTTTTTTAGAGTTTTCTTGAAGAACTTTGTAATTTATTGACATGTTATTAAATTGAAAGATTAGATCAGTGTGAGAGGAGCTTACTTGTTTTCCATGTGAAGTTTCAGAAATATTAATTGAGAGAGATTCATCATTTGTCATAAAACATTTGTTGGAATGACATTCTTCATCTAATGATGACTCTGAGTCTCAGTTCTCAACTTCAACCATTAATGCCTTTGTTAGAGCTTATTCCTATGCCACATTGTGTCTCATGTATTGTATCTAGACTAGAGCGTCTTTGTGAGCCATATAGTCAACATACCAAGATGGCCGTACAATGTGGTCCACCGTACCAGTTGGTACGGGCGTACCAAATGGTCCGCAAGGTGGTACGCCAGCCAGTATGTAAGTGACTATAAATAGTTCGTGTTAGAGAGAGTTAAGTAGTTCTGTCATTTCTCTATCACTTAACTGTGTGTATTGAAGGTGTTTCTCTCTTTAGCTTGTAACTCTTAGTGAATCAATAAAGCAAAACTTTATTTACATCCGTGTTGTTTCGATTAGCTGAATCATGCAGTAGTAGGATCCGTTTCGTGATTTACAAGTGGTATCAGAGCAATCCAGGTTGCTCTACTGCTTTTTTTTTTGTTTATTTAGAAATTTTAGAGAGAGAAAGTTTGGGTTTGAGTCGTTTTTCATCAATTTTTCTCAATTCTGAGTGATTCCGAGGTAAAAAATGATTTCTGAGTGTTCCTAGAGTGTTTTCGCACCATATTGATCCAATTTCCAGTTCTAAAAGTTGAAAATTCATTAAATCAGTCAATCTTAGTTTGGTACGCCAATGGTACGCTCGAAGAACAGCTTGGTACGTTTCTGGTACGGAAGGCAATATTCATAGCTTTCTGGTACGCCAAATTTTGGTACGCAAGTCAATCTTCAGAGTTGGTACGCGACGGTTATAAACTGGTCCGCTGACAGTTACTCCATACCACATTGGTACGCTGCTCAAGTTGGTACACTGAGGTTGGTGGTACGCTGATATTTCTGGTCTGGGTTTGGTACGCTGACTTGTTTGGTCCGCTGGTGATATGTTGAATCTCATTGGTACGGAAGTCGACGATTTGGTACACTGGCAAAAAAGTAGTCTTCACTAAAACTGACATAACTTGAGAACCGTTAAGAGTTACGGGAGCTAATACCAGTCAAAACGTTTGTCTCGACGAGATCTATACTTTTACTCGCGTAATGGCCAGTACCCTCCGGTTTGACCCCCAAAATCCGCTTGGAAGACCTCCTTTTTTGAGTTCAAAGTTTTGACATTCGTTTTTTAACTTCAAGATGAGTGATTTTCAAGCGTTTTCAGCTATGCAAACCTCGATGCAAGCCATGATGAACTATGATAATGAAATCGGAGCAACTCAGAAAGTTCCTAAACTACTTTGGTTGGAAGATTATCATAATTGGAAGCAACGATTTGAAGCATATCTCAATGCACTTGATGTTGATCTTTGGATACCAATTGAACAAGAATAGAAGTATCCTAAGAAAACTGGAGAACCGGTCATGCGAAGTGATCTTGATGAAGATGAGCGGAAATTTTATGCACGAGAAAAGAAAACGTATGGAAATCTCTCTATGGCATTACCAAGAGAACTTTTGCATCAGTTTAAAACTTGCACAACTTCTAAAACTTTGTGGGATGCATTAAAAGATAGATGTGCAGGAAACGATCAGCATAAGAAAATTCGAAAGAAAGTTTTGTTAAAAGAATTCGATAACTTTCAGCATTGTGAAAAAGAAAGTATTTCAGATCTGGTTTCTAGATTTTCACATCTTATTAGTGAACTTGGAGAACTCAAAGTTACCAAAGATGATGAGGATTTGAAAGAAAAGTTTTTGGAGGCGTTGCCGAATAGCTGGGAGAATTATGTTCTGTTATTGACACATGATAATGACTATTCTAAATGGTCTTTTCACAAATTAACTGGAAAGTTGCAAGCTCGTGAGTTAGAAATGAGCGTGAAAAGATTTGCACCTGCTCTCAATCAGAATCCAAAATTGTATTATGGGGATAATTCAGCCACTGTGAATGCTAAATCAAAAACACATTCTGATTCATGTGTTAATCCACCATTAACAGCTTTTCTAGCTGGAAAGTCTGAACGATCTGGTTATTCTTCAGGCTGCAGTTTTACAATTCCTGATAGATCATCTACTAAGTCTACTTCTGCTTAAGCAACCGAAGATCTAGCTGCTTTGTTATCTGCTTTCATATCATCTTCGTCTGGACCAGTTTTTAGTCAAATTGGTCAATCTGGATTGTTTGGAGATGAATTAGATCATCTAGATGAAGATCAACTGAATAAAATCGATCTGGAATGGCAGTTTGCTATGGTAGTGGACAGAGGAAGGAGATTCATGAAGAAACATGGCAAGACATCTATTCTTCAAGTTGGAAAGCTTGGTTTGTATAAACGAACGATTAAATGTTTTAAATGTGATAAATATGGACATTTTGCTCAAGATTGTCCTAAATCGTCATCTGACAAGGGTACTTCTGATAAGAATGTTCAAGATAATGAAGTTAAAGCTATGATATCTCAAACTGATGAAGGTTATGATTGGGCTAAAGATTTTCCGGATGAATCTGCTTTTTTGGTACACTCGCTAGAATTTATGCATTGATGGCTATTGTGCAAGTGGACTCAAGTGATTCTGAGATAGAAGTGAGTGGTTATGAATCAGTGTGTTAATTTTGTTCACAAAAGTATATTCGAATTCAAAATTTGATAAAGGAAAGTGAAGGTCAAGTTGATGAACTCAAAAGAAAGGATGAAGAATTGAAAAATTATGTCAAGAAATGTCAAGAATTTGATGAACTTTGCAAAGTCAATGAGAAGCTACTCAAAGAAAAGAGTGTGTTGTTGGAAGAATTAGCCGATATTCAGCAAAAATTGTCAGAAGGTTGTATTCAGAATGGTCACCAAAAGTCACAACTTCAACATGAGAATGATGAGTTCATGACAAAAATTGTCAAGTTAACTTCTGCTAATAAAAAGTTGGTCAAGGAGGTTGAAGAATATAAGTCTCAAGCTAAAGATGTGAGTGAAGATTTTGAGAACTTATTTCAAAAATCTACAGCAAGAGTAGAAGCCCTTAAAACATCTAATGTTGAACTTCAGAAAGCTTTAGATGTGGTTACTGCTGAAATAACTCAATATCAAATTGTTCAGTCTGAATTGCAAGATAAGATCACTACTCTGAGAAAGGACAAGATTTTGTTAACAAAAAATGTTGAGATCTATAAAGAATGAGTGGAGAAAATTAGAAAAGAAGTGCTGCTCATGATGGTATGCGAAGAGAAAGTCTTTAGTTAACAGCACATCGGAGAAATTGAATCAGTCAGAAAAGATTGTTGCTGAAGCTCAAAAGACAATAGCAGATTTGAAAATTGAAATCTTAGATCTCAATCGTCAATTGCATAATTTGAAGGATTCTCATTCTTTTGCAAGTTATTTGTGTCAGGATGATAATTTCAAAAAGGTGTTTGGAGGCGATGACTTTAATCAAATTCCACATCTAGTGATTCAAAGGAAGCTATTGTTGATTTGAGTCCTTCAAATACAAAGCACGATTATTCTGAATTGGCTGTTGAAAATTCTGACTTAAAGCCATCAAAGAAATCAAAGAAGGTGATAGAAAAGGAGGAATGTTTGGTTGATAAAACACCACCGTCGTTTGTTTCTCGTGGATTTATGTCAGACGAGGGTGTTATTTCTACTGGTGAAAAGATTGAGAAAGATGAAAAGAAATTGCATGAAGAAGCTATTGCTACAAAGTTGGTTGAAGCTAACAAACTAAAAGATATCAAAGCTTCATTTAATCAAGCGGCTAAAGCTGGGTCCTCGGGTTCTCAAGTTGATCTGACAAAGTTACCAGGGTACAAAGGTTCAGGTTTAGGAAGCCAGGGTATGCAATTTGAGAAGATAACGAAGAAGACCATGCCAAAGAAGCTTAAGAAAGAAAAGAAGGATATAAGTTTAGATCAAATTTATCATCTGGCCCAGGTGTTTATTTATACAATGGAGAAGGGATTAGGGGGAAAGCAAAAGAAGAGGTTTTCGTCTGAAAGTTTTCCAAAAAGATCTTCTTCATCTGGTTCTAATGCTACACCTCAAAGTCCTACATCTAAATGGGTACATTCTAATCGATTTCAAGTTTTTGATGATACTTCTGATGATACTAAGTTCCCTTCTACATGTCATCCAGTCCAGGACAAGCTACATTCTAAACGATCATATCGTTTGTGCTACCAATGTCGTCGAAAGGGACATATGGCCCATGATTATCCTGTAACTGCCAAAAGAATGTTTTCTGGGAAAACTGCCACAATAATTGATGAATCATGCAGAAATTTTACTAAGTCACCACCTTCAAATTTTAAATCGAAAAGTAAATGAAAATGCTAGAGCGTAGGATCGGCTTAGTTTGACAACAATTGTGTAATAGAAACGAGAACAAACGGTGTAAATAACAATGCTCAATCTCTCATTAAAATCGTAACAGATTACAGAGAGAATCAGAACACAAAACACACAGTTGCTAAACACTCGCTCAAAACTCTACTAAAAAACTAGTTACAAAAGACACAACTACAACCTATATATAGACATCGGCCGGCCAAACTCCTAGGCTTGTCGGAACCTCTGGTCCGGCCAAGGTTCGGCCGGGGTTTGGCCAGAGTTTGGCCAACAGCAAATTAAGTTGTAATCTTCAAGTTTTCAACTCTTTGTCTGATCCAGCTCGTTGCCACATAATGTATCAACAAACTCCCCCTTGGCAACAGCTGGACCGTTCTTTATTAGCCTTGTACTTCAGCAGCCTCATCTTCCTTCCAGACCATCTCATGACTATGCCCAGCATATATGTTAAACGCAAAACAAATCCTTATCACCCTCTGGAACAACAATGCCTGGTCCATATAATCATGATGATACATGATTGGATTGTAATAAAGCTCACCTATATCAGCCTTGGACAAATTGATCAGCCACATCGGATCATAAATCTTCACAACTCGGTTCTGTTCTTTCAGCATAATCACAGCCTCACCAGTCTTCTCATTATAGTACCACCACCTCAAATCCTTGATGAAATCAAGCTCCATTTTCATTAGTGGTATCTTCTTCATCACATCAGGTTTCTTCTTGAAAACTAGGATTATCAGCTTCTTTCCAGTTCTTGCATGAATCCTTGTTCGAGAACGACGCCTTTTGGGTTTCTGAGGATCCAAAAATTGAAATCCTTCACGACATTTTTTTTCAATAGTCTTCTTGAAGTAAAAACCCTTCCAATCAGTGCCATAATTGCAGAAAGGCTTTCTGGTCAGTTCACGAATATCCCAAACTGGCAGACTGCTAAAATCACTAGCACATTTGAAGTACTGGACTCCGTGTTCACGTTTAATCCCGTAGAACTTCAAACTGCTAGAATACATCCAGCTGATTATAGCACCTGAAGCTTGACCCTTAAATTTAACAAACGATCTTTGCTCAATTGGCTTCACAGGAGGAACATAGTTGGCATGAAACGTCTTCATAAATTCATCAAATGCCCAACGTTGTTCTTGTTCCTTAACCTCTTTAGCAGCCGGATCTTCAGGCTTTTCTGCTTCTTTCTTCTTTAATATTTCTTCAGCCTCAGCACCTTTTTCCTTAGGAAACACTTCAAACTCATCACCAGAATGATTGTTGTTGAAATTTGAGTATAAGTCTGGATATTCTTCTTCTGTAATATCTTCTATCTCAACTTCCTCCTCAAAAATATCTTCAACATCTTCATCAGATTCTTTGTCAGATGATTCATATTTCCTTGGTGCTGATTCAGAAGCTTTTCTCCTTTCCCCATCATTCAGATCAAACACAGCTTGTGACTTTTCTGCCGTCAGATCACCAATAAATTCACCCTCTTCTAGCGTCTACAACATCTGTTCGAATTCACCCAGATGGAACTGAAGTAATCGGCACTGCTTCTCGAGAATCTTTCCCTTGGGAAGTAGATGTCCCAGCACCCAAACCAGTGGTTCTGGTCAGGCCTGATCCTCCACCTACATTCCCTTCAGGATCATCTTGGTCGGGATCATCATTTAGATATCTCATCGGATCTTCATTACAACCCGAACTATCTCCAATCTCCCCCTGAGCTTTAAATTTCTTCATCAATAACTTTATCTGCTCATCCATTTCAAGAAACAATTTGCTCTGAGTCTGACTAGATCTGCTCAACCGCAGAATCTCTTGATCTTTGGCTGCGTCCCAACTCTGCAAGACAGTGATCTGTTGACTTTGAGATTGATTTTGAGCTCGTAATTCATCATTACTTGTGCGAAGCTCAGTAATCATCTTCTCTTGCTCCTCAATCTTAGTCTTCAACACATCAATCTGAGACTGTTGATCATTTAACGCACTTTGAAGGATACTAGCTTGTGAGAACAACACAGAGCTCTGTTCAAAGTTGAAGTTAACCTCTGGTGTAGAATGTGAAGACGCTGCAGCGGCTGTTGCTGTCGAGAACACCGGAGTTGTGGGAGTTGAACCCATCGGCTGATTCACAAACTGCGCACCAGCACTTGCTGAAGGTGTTGTGCTAACAGTTGTTGATCTGTTGGCATTCATCAGATCTTGCAAGAAGTCATACTGAACATCAGACACCGAAGTCTGAACAGTTGTAGACACATCTGGCAAAGACTTTGCTGGACTGGTTGATGAAGATACACCGGAACGAGGCTTTAGTATAAACTGTGACGCTTTTTGTCTTTTACCTCTTCCACCAGCAATTGACTTCTTCCTCTTTTGTAAAGAACCAGAAGCTTTCTGCTTTCCTTTTCCATGAACTACATCGGTTTCAGGAGCATAATCTTCATCAGACTCAGATGAGACTACATCGTCGTACACACGAGCCTTGTAGCGATCTTTCCTCTTGTTTAGGCTGATTCGGTACACGAAATGTTCATCGCTAATTTTTCTGAGCTTTACATATTTTGAGTTGATCAAGACACGCACAAACGGATTGTTTGTGTCAGACAAGTCTTCGGAGTCAGCCCCAACATTCATAAACTCCTCATCATCATCAGATTCATCTTCCAGGGTATTCACCGCAGGTGTCTTAGTCACACTGAAAGCTATAGGAACTTCCTGTGCTGAGACCACCGGTTCAGAAAGTGGCGGTTGAGAGACAACAGGTTCAGGCACTGGATTTACTGGTTCCTGTACTACTGGAATTTGTCTTTTAGGTCTTTTCACCCTTCCTTGTTGTGGAATTTGATTTTGTTCCACGATCCAGCTGTAATCAAGTTCCTCTGAATCACTACCTTCTTCATGACGAGGTGCACCCTATGCTGGTGCCACGTAATCAACATTTACTAAATAGCTAATCAAACGCTTCAATTTCGGCTGAAATTCTGGTGCCTTCTTTTGATAAGACGCCAGAGCACCCACACTTGCTTCTGTCATATGTTTCAGTTCCATTTTCTGTGTTTCAAGCTTCACCAAATCTGGATACCGGTCATTAAGGATCATCTGAAGAAATCTTGGATAGATAGCTGCTTTCTTTTGCCTTAGAGTTAGGTTATCTCTCATGTAATGAAAAATCAACCCGGCAACATTAAATGGTCGGTTCATCACCAAATCATTCATCAAAGACAACATTGTTTGTTGAACTTCACCGTGCCGGGATATTCTGTGACCCAGACATACCAACAACACATGCGCCAAGTATTTGTATGGAAGGCTCAGCGAAGATTTGTAGACCCATTCTTTACTTGGATCATCGGTGTACCAAATTCACTTCAGAAACGCCACGTTATCTTCAGGAGGAAATTCCAAAGGTGCAGTTGTTGTATCAGTTTCCAACTTCAAAACCCTTCAAATATCCGCTTCAGTGACTTCAACTGGTCTACCCTAAACGGTTGTAGCCATTCTGATTGGAACATCAGTAATCGTTCTCGCATTACTCCAGAACTCCAGAATAATATCACGATATACATCACAAGATTGAGTGATAGCATAGTGAATCCTTGATCGCTTCAGAAACTCAAAAATCCCGGATCCGCCAAATTTATCAAGCTTGCCTCGTGCAAATCCAATATGTGCACAGATGTTGTGTTTGTCACCGATCTTTAGTTCGTTTGCCATATCTAAAAACACATAAGATAAAACATTCATTAAATTCCTTGTAATTAACAGTTATAATCACCGAT
>JBCNJP010000008.1:16398007-16471272 GCA_039602395.1 Deinandra increscens subsp. villosa
TAGGTTATATTTGCTTTATGATTATTTTTCATTATTTATCTATTTTTATCTGTTTAAAATTTTAAATTTTATGATCAAGATCAGGTACTCGGGGTATGAGTCTAAGGGGAAGTTTTGCAATTCTCAAATTTTCAAAATTAACAAACTTTTCAAGGGTTTATCTTATAAATGAAGTTTGGGAGATTTTTAAAATGTTTTAGAAAGTTTGGGGGGGGGGGGGGGCATTTTGAAAATTTTAAATATCAAACCTTTAAAAACCCTCATTCCCGATCCGTTGTTTACGATCCCCATTCTCTGCTCTCTGTCTGCGTTTACGATTCCCCTCACCGAAACCCTAACCGCCGCCTTCACTCGCCGGAAAACTGTCCCGACCATCTCCGACCTCCTTCGTCTAATCCGAGCACTTCTCCACTTTTGTCTTCGTTTTCCGACCACAAAACCCTCAAAACCCCTCTTCGATCGACTGTGTTTGTCGGATTTTTCATGATTTTTTTGAGTTCAAGACCTTTTTAGGTTTTCTTGTGATTCTGTGTAGAATTCTCGTGATTAGAAGTCGGATTCGTGTTTTCAACCATTAAAAGGTAGTAATCGACATATAGATTGCTTGATTTATGTGGTTTGACGAGTTTACGAGTTTTTGCAGGTTTAAAAATGGAGGATTCTGTGTTTACGATAATCGAGAGGTTGAAGACGACTGTTCGATGTTTACGATCGTTGATTACGATCCGAGTTTACGATCCTTTTTTTACGACTATGTTTACGATTGGGCTTAGGGCTGTTTGGTGTGTTTACGACTGGACTTAGTGTTTCCAATTGGACAAAATTTGACCCGATCGTGAACCTGTTTTAAATATCGTAAACCCATAATCAGGATCGTAAACTCATAATAAAATCTTTTACATCTAATTTTTTTTTTGGAATCTCATCGAACTTGATCGTTTTAAGTTAAAATTAAGTGTGTTTGTCAATCTGTGACTCTAAATCAAATCTTTTTCTTGAAAGTTTGAATTGAGATTTTTCCGAACTTAACAAGTTAAATGTGATAATCAATTGAACTTCAAGAAGGTGTTGACAAACATAATTAAGTTTTGATGAACAAATCTAATGCATTTGTCTTGATTTTCTCAGATGATAGACGATATGCTTGATGAAAAGATTCATTTTGAGAGAGATCATTGCATCCCGGTCTATCTTGATGACCCACCAGAGAGGCATATGCAGTTATTTTACTCCTTGGTGGCAGGGCTGAATGTCTGCAAGATAAATCATGCTCTGAGAACAAGCGTGCTGATTGATGAGCAGCTTGTAAGGGAATTCTGGGGAACTGCTAGAGCAAGTGAAGATAAAACGAGGATCACTGCAACTATTCAGAACAGACAGATTGTGATACTTGAAGAAGACATCAGAAAGGGTTGAACATTAATGATAGAGCTGCCGATCCAATTGAGTATTCAAAGACTGTTGTTTTAGAAGGTGCTCAATCTTTAGGGTATGAAGGAAAGTTCCCTCCCATCTTCAAGAAGTTATTGCCGCACTACTGGAGGTGTCTTGCTCACTACATGCAGAAATCCTTCCTGGGGAAGAGAACAAGTTATGATCAGCTAAACAAAGTGCATGGCACAGCGTTTGTTGCATTGGCCTTAGACTGGAAATTCAATTTCTCAAAAATGATGCTGTTGGATTGGATAGGCAATGCTGATCTGAGCGCCAGAGAACAGTTCCTGATGACACCAAAATTTGTGCAGATGGTGGTCATGAAGAAATATCCCATGATTAAAGAAAGGATAGAGAAATTGGATATCAAGTTCATGGATAATGGTGTGTTCGGCCTGTAAACACAAGACAGAAAGAGAAAGAGCAGCTTTCAAGGGAGGCTTGAATGGACCAAAAGAGGTGCCTTTCCTGAAGTTCCAAGGGAACAAGAACAATAAGAAACTGATTCTGAGGCTGAAGTGCATCCGGTGAATGCATCACTTGCTGAAGACCACGATGTGACAGCAACTGTGGCTGTAAATGTTCTAGAAGAAGCTGGCATTATACCTTCTGATGAAGAGAACGTGATGGACAACATTTTCCCAGAGCATGTGAATCAGGATGACGACATATATGGGGATCTGGGGCCCATCAGTCACAAAAGAGCTAGGAATGACTTAAACTCCTCTTCCAGCAGTGGTTCAGTTCCACAAGAGTTAGATGTCCAATTTGAAGTTGAGGATGTTCAAGAAGAGCCAATTCCTGTGCGTGAGCCATCACCAAGGAAGAAGTCAGATCCCAGAGCCATCAGGTTTAAATTCCAGAAAACTACGTCAAGCCTGATGGTATTTGAACCTACACATGCCAATGCACAAGATGTTGATGCATCTGAACCTTCCAATGAAAAGAGCACACCCCAGGCTGATCGTCAGGTTGATGTACCAGAATCAACTACCATACAGACTGAAAGTCCTATTCGGAATGAACATAGCCCAGTTCATGATGAAAGGCAATTCTTTGATGTAGACAGCATGATTATAGAGCCAAGTCCTATGAGGATCAATCTTTCAACTAAAGCAAGCCAGCCTCCTGTTGTTCCAAGCTTCCGACCTTTTCAGGCTGTTGTGGGAGCATCTGATCTCCCTATTGAGATAAGGTTAAGTGCTGATCCATAGATTAATTATCTTTTGTCTCAAAACAGAATTCGTGAAAATGAGACAAAAGCACTTAAGAATAAAAACAAGACTTTGAAAGAGAACGAGGCTGCTAACAAACTAAGGCTTAAGTTCTTGTATGAAACCTTGATGGATCTGAAGAAGAAATATTCAGAGTTGAAAGGTGTTATTGAGTCAAAAGCATCTGGTGAACATGGTCAAAGCTCATCTCAAGGAATTCAAGATGTAAGTGCAATACATGAAGATGAAGGAGATGACACAATGGAGATGTCTGAGTATGTTCGTGGTGGAAGATTTATTTCAAAGGCTCCTGAAGGACAAGTCAATTGGTTCAAAGAATTCTTCAAAGGTCCTACCCCTATGTTGTACTCCATAGATGTGGGAGAGAGTGAATTAGACAAGAAGGGAAACCGAGAACCAATTCTATGTTGGTTTTATGATGCTGAAAAGGAATTATTTGCTGTGGTAAGAGATGGATACAGTCCAGTCGAGTACTACCGATCAAGAGGTCAATTCCACTCATGGACTGAAACAGAGTTGAGAAACTTGCTGAGGGCACCATTTATTAACAGGTGGAACAACAATCATGGTAATCTAGTTCGCAACAATTTGATAGCTCAGAATGAGGAAAACTTTGTAAACTTTGATCTGAAGGCTGCAAAGTGGGTTGAAACTGGAACAGATCCTGTCACCGATGAGCCAATTGGTGAGATGAGGTGTCCTCCCACCAAACGAACCCGAGTTATCAACATGCTCGATGAAATAGAAGACCATACACTTGTAAAGAACTTTGATAGCTGGTATTATGATCCTACAACGTATGAGGTGGTGGTTGTGTGCAAGAAGATGAGAGAGTTCCGCATGTATGATCCCATTGATTTGCTGAGATTCGGAGAGAATGATATCAAGCTCCTGGCATCCCGTCCAATACTTGGTGATGAACATGACATGGCAAATGCTATACGGGTGGGTATGTTTCATGGCACAGCAAATCTAATTGTGGAGAAAGGTTGGTGGTAGGGGTGTGCAGAAATAACCGAAATCTGAAAATATCGACAAACCGAACCGTATCCGTATCCAAATAAACCGATCCGAATTATGAATTCGGTTTATGGTTCGGTTTTAAACTGTATCCGAATTGTGAATTCGGTTTACGGTTTGGTTATGGTTTTGGATTTTATTTTTATTTGGTTTATTTGGGTTATTCAATTATCCATTTAAACCGAATAAGATTTATATATATACATATAATATATATATATATATAATTTTTTTTTGTAAATCGTTTAATAATAGGTTTTTTTAGCCCACTTAAAGAGTTAAAAGTTAAGCTCACACAATGGTACAATCAAAAAAATTGGGGTTAACATTTACGGTTGTTTAAGCAATCGTCATTGACGCTTCGTCCATTGCAATCCATTCGTCGCATGTATGTCTTCCCTTCCCAGAATAAAAAATCTAAAGCTTGTTTGTTTAAACTATCGGTATTTTGGTTGTATGTCGTATATATGCAAGAAGAAACTTCATATTTGTTTTTGTTCACTTCATGTGATACTTTTTGGTTGTATGATTAATAATATGCAAAATATGTTATTCCGTTGAATACGGTTTGAATATGATTTATTCGGTTCTGAACCGGAACCGAACCGTATTGAATATGGTTTATTTGATTTGGTTTGTAAGTTTTCCAATACGGTTTGGTTTGGATATGGATGTGATAAAAAATAATTACAAACCAAATAAACCGAATCGAATAAACCGAATAAACCGTAAACCGAACCGTTGAACACCCCTAGTTGGTGGTCAAGGAAAGAAGCTCATACATTCAGATTTGATTTATGTCTTCCTTAGACAGTCTAATGGTTCATGCCTAGGGGAAGATTGTTGGGCTATTCATTTGAGGCATGCCATTAGATGTGGGCTTACTTGTTAATGGGCTTGGTTTTCACGATTTGGGCTTAGAGAGTTCACGATTTAGAGCTTAGTGGGCCGGTCTTCAATGTGTTTACTATTGGGCTTAGGGTTTTTGTAAAGGGTACTATATAAACCCCCATAGTTAATGATTACCTAGTTTTTGGTTTACGATTTTGCCTCCTCTCTTGTAATTACGATCGGAATCATTAATTCAAGAAAGTTTGATTATCATTTATGATTTAATGTTTTGTTGTTTATCACTTCATCAAATCTATTTCATCTACTTTCTTCTTGAATCAATCACTTACGAGGATTCCGCACTCGTTTGTGATATCAATATCGTGTTTTGGTAGATTTTCTGGACCAACAATAGTAAATACAGTCCGAACGTCCTCCGAACTCTCAGTCTTCTTTGAAACACAGTCAAACCTCCGAACTCTCAACGATCTACCTCCGAACCCTCACCGATATACCTCCGAACTCTCAACGAAGCAGAAATCTTACCGAACTCCTTCCGAGTGAGCTCCGAACTCTCAACGAACGAGAAAGATGTCCGAACTTCACACCGAACTTCGGGATCGGAGCAGTTACACCGAACTTGAGGTTCGGCCGAACGAGAAAATTTTGGAAAATTTGAATCTCATAGAAAAACACAACCACTCAAGCTCAGGACAATCAATCGAACGAAAACGGACATAAATAAGGAATTTGAATGTAAATCATGATGTTTTTGACGCAGTTTTTCAGAAACGAAGATGAAAAACGAGTTTTGAATCACACAATTGAACCAAATCGAACCAATCGATACCAGAAAGCTCTGATACCACTTGAAAACGCTGGAGCGTCAGGATCGGTTTAGTTCGATATCAATTGCGTAAACGAGAATGTAAACAACGATGTAAATATCAATACTCAATCTCTCATTAACGATAAGTACGATTACAAGAGAATCAGAGTACAAAAACACACTCACTCTCAGATGTTCGCTCAAAACAACAACTACTAACAAAGACAAAAACTACAACTATATATAAGCTATCGGCCGGCCGAACTCCAAGGCTTGTCCGAACCTGAGGTTCGGCCAAGGCTCGGCCAGGGTTCGGCCAGAGTTCGGCCACCAGAAGTAAGTTGTAATCTTCATGTCTTCGATTGCTTTGTCTGATCCAGCTCGTTGGCACATCATGTTTTAACAAACTCCCCCTTGGCAACAGCTAGACCGTTCTTTATCAGCCTTGAACATCTGCAGCTTCATCTCTCTTCCTTACCAATTCATGATTATTCCTGGCATAGATATTAAATGCAAAACAAATCCTTATCACCCTCTGGAAATTCAGCGCCTGCTCCAAGTAATCAGGATGATACAGGATTGGATTGTGATAAAGCACATCTATATCAGCCTTTGAAAGATTGATCAGCCACATTGGATCGTAGATCTTCACAACTCTGTTATTTTCCTTCAGCACAATCACAGCTTCACCTGTTTTCTCATTATAATACCACCATCTCAACTCCTTAATGAAATCCAGCTCCATCTTCATTAGAGGAATCTTTTTCATTACATCTGGCTTCTTCTTAAAAATCAGGATTATCAGCTTCTTTCTAGTTCGTGCATGAATCCTTGTTCGACATCGACGCCTTTTGGGTTTCTGAGGATCTAACAATTGAAACCCTTCACGACATTCTTTCTCAATTAGACTTTTAAAATGTAGACCCTTCCAATCAGTTCCATAATTGTAAAAAGGCTTTCGAGTCAATTCACAAACATTCCAGATTGGCAGACTATCAAAATCCTTGGCACACTTGAAATACTGAATTCCGTGTTGGCGTTTAATTCCATAGCATTTCAAGCTGTCAGAATACATCCAGCGAATAATATTACCTGACGCTTGACCCTTAAATTTGATATACAATCTTTGTTTGATTGGCTTTGGAGGCGGAACATAATTGGCATGAAACATTTTCATGAATTCATCAAATGCACAACGTTGTTTTTGTTTTGTCGCCTACTTAACCACCGGGTCTTCAGGTTTTTCTGCCTCCTTCTTTTTTATTCTCTCCGACAGATTTGAATTCTAAAATCAGTGAAAACGACCAAATAAGATCAAAAGATTTAACACACTTGGTCGGTTTTTTATTACAGGCACATAGGAACCACTTTTAAGCATTAAAAACAAGTTTTAGATAGTTAAATTTCAGATCTAGGAACTGGTAACAGTTCGAACGAGTTTTTGAAAAAAAAAATCCACAACAAATGAATGAAAAACAAATCCAAGACTACCAGTGTACTCGGAATCACATTTCCTACGTAGAATATGTCTCAAAACCGTCAATTAATCACTAAAATGAAAGTTGAAATTTTGGGCAGCCGTTTGGTACTAGTTCGGAGAAAGCAGTAATAAGTGAGCTCTGAAATCCAAGTTAGGAGTATTTATAACCCAAGACGTTCGGACCTCCGAACGTCCTCCGAACTATATGTTTGGACAAACTATTCCACCGAACCCCAACTTCGGCCTCTCCAAACCCTGTCCGATAATGAGCTTCGGACCTCCGAACTCCACATTCGGACCATCATTTACTCTGAACTCCACATTCGGCCTCTCCAAACTTTGTCCGATAGTGAACTTCGAACCTTCGAACTCCAAGTTCGGTCTTCCGAACTCCAGGTTTGGAGATTTCAAAATTTTTCACATTTACCACTGATTTTGATGAATCTTCAAATTGAACCCAAAAGTTTTAAAATTTAACAATTTTCCTCAACCTTCGTTCAATTCAACGATGAGGTTTCTGAAATCAAGCCCGTTTTGTTGTCTCCGGCATAATTTTGGAATTTTTCACTAACGGTTGATCGAAAATAAAGAAGAATCAAAATCATTTTGATTTTAGTAAAATATTCAAACACACCAAAAATCTTTTTGTATTTTTACAAAATATGCTAAAACAAGCCTAAAATCTTTTTTGAGATTTTCATATATTCATTCAACAAACCATATAGAAATGAAATAAAATTACAGAATTAAACCTAATATAACTTAAATGTTTTTGCGAGAAAGATCCAGACGCGAGATCATATCGGCTAATGTGCATCAGACACACTTCAATTTCATTTTTAATCAGCATGCAAGTCAAGTTGACAGCAAATACAAATTTTCAGTTTATTTCAGTTTGGACATATCAATTATTATAGCTTTCTGATATGTTAAGATATGATTTAGCATGCATTGATAATATGATAGCCCACACAATCAGAAATACTGGTAATCTGGCTTATTCTATTTTTGTATTTTACAGAATCTGATTTCCATTGAGATTTATCGTCCATGGTGTTTCATGCAAAAATAAAGTAGAACCCTAAACAAACAACAATCAGGTCGGCCGGTGGGAACGTAGAGAAAGTCTGATTGTTTAGGAAAATAAAAAATAGAAAATAAAGCAGAAACTGTATAACCCAACAACAATCAGGCCGGTGCTCCCGCACACGTAGAGAAAGTCCGATGAGTCATACGAAACACCAAAGAAAATAAAGCAGAACGTCAAACGAACACCAATCAGGTCGATCTTTCGATACGTAGAGAAAGGCCGATCGTTTGACAAAATAAAGAAAATCAAACAAGTTTAAATCTTTGCAAAATAAAAGCATGCATACACCAGAACATCTCTTATTCTGTTTTTGCTTTTTCAGGTTATTTAATGCCAAGATCACACGACATCCGTCATGATGTTCCTTACATGTAATTAAGCAGTTTTTTTATATTTATATCATACTAGCATATATCAGATTTGCCCTTACGCATTTAACTAACCAAACAAGTACCTACAGCTTTTCATTTTTACTTTATCCGTGGTTGATAACACATGCCAATGTAATATCACTTCTCGCTTGGTCGGATCAATTTCTCAAATTTTTAATTTTTCCATTTTTTTTATGCTTTTTGCATTTTTCCATTTTTTATGCTTTTTGCATCTTTCCATTTTTTTTATATTTTCTGATTTTCTCCGCCTAAAATACAAAACACTCTATTTTTGGATTTTGCGAACAAGAAAAGAAAAACAGACAAAAAAGGTAAACAAAGAAAAATGATCAACCGAAAGTTACTCAACAGGTAACTTTTGTATGCCGTTGATCTGCAAAAGATAACGAAAGCGGGTTTTGTCAAAAGCTTTCGTAAAAAGATCCGCTTTTTGAAAATCAGTATGGATCTTTTGCAGATCAATCAAGTGTTTCAAAAAACAATCACGTATGAAGTGATATCGGATGTCAATATGTTTCATTTTAGAGTGGTGAACGCGGTTTTTAGTTATGCAAATGGCAGCCGAGTTATCTATATATATTGGAGTAGTAAGAAACTTCAAACCGTAATCCCGCATCTGCTATTGTATCCATAAAACCTGAGAATAACAACTTGCAGCCGCTATATATTTAGCTTCAGCCGTGGATGTAGCAATGGAAGTCTGCTTCTTACACTGCCAAGATACCAACCGGTCGCCTAGAAACTGACATCCGGCCGTGGTTGACTTGAAATTAATCTTGCAATCGCCGTAGTCTGAATCCGTATAAGCCGACAAGTCGAACTTATCATCACGAGGATACCAGATTCGAGATGTGAATTACCCTTCAGATAAGCTAGAATTCTCTTAACCGCTTCCATGTGAGAAACCCGAGGTGCTGCTTGGTACCTGGCACACAAACATACATCAAACGTAATATCAGGTCGACTAGCTGTAAGATACATTAAAAAACCTATCATTGCCCTATAACGAGTGACATCGACTGTTTCACCGTCTTCGTCTGGACAGAGGCGATGTGACAGCTGAATAGGAGTTCCAAGAATGCGAACATCTTCCACTTTGAATCGACTCAGGACATCTCTCACATACTTTGTCTGATGTATGAAAATTCCCTTGTCAGATTGCTGAACCTGTAAGCCCAAGAAGAACGACATTTCCCCATTGAACTCATCTCGAACCTGGTTTACATCAATGTCTCGAAATCCTTCGATAATTCTTCATTTGAGTAACCAAAACTGATATCATCTACATAAATTTGTACCAAAAGAAGATCCTCCCCCGATTTATGAAAAAATAAAGTAGGATCAACCAACCCACGCTTGAATCCATTGTCAAGTAAATAGGTGGACAACGTCTCATACCAAGCCCGAGGAGCCTGATGGAGACCATATAATGCTTTGTTCAGCTTATAAACCTTCTCCGGATAATCAGGATCGAAGAATCCCGGAGGTTGTTTGATGTACACTTCTTCCTTGACCTTGCCGTAAAGAAACACACTCTTAACATCCATCTGAAAGACCTTGAATCCACGATGTGCAGCTTATGCCAAAAAGATTCGTATAGCTTCGATTCTGGCAACTGGTGCATACACCTCGTTAAAGTCGATTCCTTCTTCCTAAGAAAACCCTTGAACAACCAAACGAGCCTTGTTACGGACTATTACTCCGTGATCATCTCGTTTGCATTTATACACCCACCGTGTTCCGCACGGTTCTTTGCTTCCAGCTGGTAAATCTTCCAGGTGCCACACTCCTAATTTTTGAAATTGTAGTAACTCTTCCTGCATCGCTTCTACCCACGAACCATCAAGTAAAGCTTCCTTAACATCTTTAGGCTCGATCTGGGATATAAAGCATGAATGGAACACTTCATCCTGAATTCCAGATTCCAAGATTGTTAATAATGCATTGCTCTCGATCTAATGTCTCGTGCGCACTCTTTCACTTAAATCACCAATAATATTGTCTTGAGAATGAATGGTGATTATCCGGAGTGTCTGATGAATTGGAACAACGACCGTTTCAGCGAAATCAGAAACATGATCTTCCTCAACCACCACGTTCTCAGATGAATTAACAGCAGCATCACTTGTAGTCGCTTCAACTTGTGGATCAGATTCTTGAACAAATCTCAACCTGATGTGACACAACTTCATGAAAGTCATTGTCGTCATCAGAAGACATCGCAGCAGCTCAAATTGTCAAATCATTTGATGTTTCTGTCAAGTAATTATCAGCAACAGGCACTTCTGGAGTCTGCAGAGTTTGAATATTCAGAACCGGAGTATCGTCTTGAAGATCAATACACACACGAGTAAGCTGATCATCAGACATCTCTGGTGTTGATTCAAGAATTTCAAAAAGAGATTTATAATCGAACATCCAGTCCGGTCCAACACCTTTGGGCGGTAAAGTGTATGATTGAAAATCAACATGTAAGTACTCTTCCACTGTACCAGTCTGCTTGTTAAAAACTCGTTTCTTCAGATTTGAATAATCAACAAACAAGCCTTCAAACACTTTTTCGTCAAACTTACCCGCAGACTGTAACACGGTACATGGACATCCAAACGGCTCAAAATAACTAAGATTTGGCTTATGATTCTTGAGAAGTTCATAACATGTCTTCCCCAGCCGTGTAACCGTAAGCACTCGGTTAAGCACATAACAAGCCATGTTGACCGCTACCGGTAATTGAGCGTCAGCCAACATTGTTCGTGCTGATTCAATGATTGTACGATTCTTTATTTCTATCACACCGTTTTGCTGAGGAGTGTATGGCGTACTAAATTTGTGTACGATTCCTTTCTCCATACAAAACATCCTCACGGTGGAATTCTTAAACTCTGTGCCATTGTCACTGCGAACTCTTCGTACCTTCAACTTGTATAATGATTCAAGAGTAGTAATCAAGTTGAGAAGAATTCTAGAAGTTTCATCCTTAGAGACCAGAAAATCAACCCATGAGTATCTTGAATATTCATCAGTTACCACAAGACAATACCAATTCCCAGAAATACTTTTACGATTCACAGGACCAAATAGATCTATGTGAAGTAATTCCAACGGGACTTCAATAGAATGATACTTCTTTAGTGGATGTGATTTTCTCTTTTGCTTTCCATTTTTGCAACTCACACACACATCATTGAATACAAATTGCTGTTTTGGAACCCCTTTAATAAGATTCCTACGCACCAATTCGTTCATCTTGCGGTAATGGATGTGACCCATGCGACGATGCCATAGAATGGAGTCTCTCTGTCTGAAGCTTTTGATAAGAAACATTGACCCACAACCGTTGCTTTGGCTGAATTCATGTCGAGCATATACAAATTTGAGAATCGAGGTGCTCACATCACAACAAATTCGTCTGGAATCTAATATTCAGGCTTCAGTATCACACATTCACTCCCCGTGAAAGTAGTTTTGTATTGCTTGTCACAGATCTGGGAGACACTAAGAATATTATACTCCAATTCTTTGACATATTCAACCTTCTCGAATGTGACTGCACTGTTAGACAATTTACCAATGCCAGTGACTTGACCTCCCTTGTTTCCAGCAAATGTAACTTTACCTCCATCGAAGTACTTCACATCATGCAACAAAGAGATATCACCAGTCATGTGCCAAGATGCTCCGCTATCAACAACCCAAATATTGTTCATGAGTTGTCGCGAAGATCCCTGCATAAATTAAAACAGAAGATTAGTTTCGGGACGTACCCAAGCTAGAAGCTTTGGGTCGATCGTCATCTTCCACAAAATCATCACCAGCCATGGAAGAACCCTTAGGTTTCCATGCTTCACTTGAAGAGCCTTTGGATCCAACAGTAGAGTTTTTAAAAATTGATTTAAGTTTTCTGGAATCATTCTCTGAATTCTTTTCAGTTTTATGTTTTTGAAATTCAGATGGCTCGTCAAAGAAATGAACTCTACCCTTGTAATCCACAAATTTGACTTTCTTTTTGAAAATTGGTGTTTCTGTTTGATATCCTTTAGACATTTCATCTGATTACTCTACATCAGACTTGTCAGATTTGGGCTTCTTTAGTGGACAAGTTCGATATGTATGGCCACGATTTTTGCATTTAAAGCATTTTCGTTTATCAATCAAAACTTTCTCAATCGTCTCACCATCCACATCGGACTCAACAACAGGTTTTAGTTGTTTTTGTGTCTTGGGTTTCAAATTCTTTCGGTTAGACACACGATGATTGCTAGAATCACCATTACTTCTAGAATTATAACCCGTTACCCTCTCCAGAACATCATCACAATACATGAATTGACTTCTAACATGTGAATTTCCAGAATAAAATTGATCCTCATAATTATGATATCTGTTTCTCCTCCCACCAAATCTTGGACCAACATCATTTTGACAATCATGATCAACCCACTTTGGACCCCTTCCAAAGATAGGTTGATTTGGTCCACAACCAAAATCATCATAAAAACCCTCATCATTGTAAAATTGTGACCTTTTGACGTAAGGACTCGGTTTTTTGAAATTTGGTTGCATTTGTTTGTGAAAAACTCTTGGTGGTGATTGAAAAGTTGATTTTATTAGTTTCTTGTTTACAAACTTTTTCATCCTGTTAACCATCCCAGATTCAGAATCAGAGACAAGTGTGTCCATTACATTAATATTTCCATTTCCCCCTTTAATGCTCACACTCCTCACCTTAGGATCATAAGCAGGATCATACTCTCCCGCAAAGATCTTATCTATTAAATTGGGATTGACCATATCCAAAGGAATGTCTTTATCGCTATAAATCTTATCAGATCCTTTTAAGTGATAATTCACCCAATTCTCAGATGTATCAAATTTGAGTTTCGAAGTGGGATTGCTAGCCTTGCTTTTTCAGGTTTTGAAACCTTAGATGAAGAACCTTGTTCAAAAGATTTTGTTTTGGCTGGAGGCACAAACCCAACTCCACCCTGTTTGACCTTTTTACCTTCAACAGATTTGCTTCTAGCAATCTGCTTTTGTTCAAACTCACTCAGTTTTGTCAGCTCAGATTTGATGTTTGAAAATCATGTTTTGAAATCAAATTTTGATAATCTGGCTTAGAAACATTTGTACGAGTGGGTTTGGAACATTCAGCTTCCGTTTCAGATATGAGATCATCAATTTTATCAAAATCTGAGACATCATAAAACAGTTCATCAACCGTAGAATCCAAGATAGATTTTCTGATTAAAGTTTTGTCAGACTTCAAATTAATTGATTGATGATTACTCTGTGTGGCATAAGAAGAAACGTTCACTTTTTCCTCAGACGAAGGACCATTGGTTATAATGACAGGAGGTGGAACTTGGCTCAATTTACCAGAATCAGTTTCCTTTCCAGAATTATAAAGAAAATTGGTAAATGATGACGAAACTTGAACATAATCAATCTTTTGTTTTAGCTCAAAAATCTCAATTTTTAAATCTGCAACAAGTTTTTGACTATCAGCCAAGTCCTTTTGTTCGGACACAAGCAGTTCAGATTGGTTTGAAAAATCAAATTTTTGTAAGCGTAACTGCTCATGAACCGATAACAACTCCTTAGTGGTTCCTTCCCATCTTTCCTTATGAATATTCTTATCTGCTCTTGCTACCGACAAAAGATCATTGAGTTTTGTCTTTTCATCTAAGAGCGTACTCTTAGGGGTAGCAAAATCATCACAAGATTTGCCTATTGGAGGATAAAAAACTACCTTAGAAGAATCTGCCATAAGAGCAACTGATTTTGTGATGTTGTTTCTCTATAATGTACCAACCTCCTGCTTCAGACTTTTGTTTTCATCAGTCAATGTCTACATTTCCTTTTGTAGTACAATCATCTTGTCTGCAATCTCCACAGCCTTTTGTTGAGCCCTCTCATATTGTTGCTTTAAAGGAAGACTCTTTTGATCTAAGTTCTCAAAATCATTGGCTGTGTCAAGTGCTTCAGCTTTTGCAGCTTCACATTCACGGATCAGTGCTTCCTTCTCCTCAGTTAGAACTTGAATTTGTTTCTCCAACAAAAGAACAGCATCTGATTCAACTTGTTCAGACAAGCTTGCCATGAATGCATATTTTTCTTTAGAAAAAGATTGATGATCATCCTTTGATTTAGATACACTTGCTTCACTAGTAACATCAACTTGAACTCCATCAATTGCTTCACCATGAATTTCATCGTCATCTTGAGAAGTTTCTGTCATGGTGTCTTCATCCTGCACATGTGTCACAATCAATGCAGATGAATCAGCAAATTGATTACCCTAGTTATAAGTTTTGTCTTCTTGAGACACTAGGGCTTTTGAAGATTCAAAAGTAGATTTAGAATTTAAAGAACTCCCTGAATTTGATGTATTGTTGGTGCCAGAAGCATTAGACTTGGGAGCAAACTTTTGGTATTCTTTCTTTTTAGGTTGAGAGCATTTCCGAGCGAAGTGTCCGATGTTTGAAAAATTGTAACCCTCACCTTTGACTTGTCAAAACCAATTCTTCCTCCAGAATTCAGGTCTTTTCTACCAGTCTTTTTCAAAAACCTCTTCACTCTTCTTGCAAGCATGGCAAATTGCCAATTAATATCCATCAACTCCAAGTCATCTGGATCAACCTGATCATAATCCTCCTCAATCAGTTCTGCATTACTTACCTTCCCAGTTATAAGCCCATAATATGATGATACCAACGCAGATACAAGAGCCATATAATCTTCGGTAGTTGAAACCGACATGGCCATTTTACTAGTACTCATCAGATTACTTGCTGGAACCGAGATATTACACCCACCAGAACAATAATTGTGATCATAGCTATTCGAACCCATTCCAGTTCCTGAGTTTGATACATTTCCAGGTAAATTTCCAGCTACGAAAGCCATAGCTGGTGCAAAACTTGTAATCTTACCCGATTTACCCGAAATTATTGCCGCGTTTAAACCATAGTATATTCAGGATTCTGGACTTCTGCAGGTGTTGTATTAACATTTTTCATCTCTAAGTCTCATGCTTGCAACTTACCCAACAGTTTCACAAATGTCAATTCTGGATAATCTTTATCATTCATAATTATCAACACATAAGACTCCCACTTTGATGGCAAACCTTCAAGTAATTTTTCCTTAAGCTCCTCATCGTTCTTCTTGATTTGAACGTTATCCATTTCAGACAACAAATGGCAATATCTTGAAATCAAATCCGGAACGCTTTCACCATCAAAATGTTTGAAATTATCAAACTCCTTATTCAGAACCTTCTTTTTACTCTTCTTATATTGTTCGTTGCCCTCACACCGTTCTTTTATTGTCGTCCACAATTCATGACAATGTTTACAACTCTTAAACTGGTGTAGCAACTCCTTAGGAAGTGCTTGAGTTAAAAGACCATATGCTTTTTGTTCTCTTGTGTAATCCGTCTTTTGATCAAGATCTAGGTTTCTTTGCATTATGGGCACATTGTTTAGTCCAACATGATATATGTATGGTGCATCCAATGCAATCCATAAGTCCGGATCAGTCATAACAATATAAGCTTCGAACCTTTTCTTCCAATTTGCATAATCTTCAAACTTGAGAAGTTTGGGAACTTTCTGGGTCGTCCCAATTTCATTGTCGTAGTTTAATAAAGTCTGCATCTGAGACTGAATTGTAGCAAATGCTTGATAATCCGACATCTTGAAATTTCAAATTTCTGACTTGGCCGAACTAGCTCTGAACCTTCTCCGAACTCAATTACACGTCCGAACGTCCTCCGAACGTCCTCCGAACCTGTCACCGAACTTAGGCTTTTCTGAAACAAGACACAAACTCCGAACTCTCACTAATAGACCTCCGAACTTTGTTCGAACTTTCACTGAAGTTTAAATCTCACCGAACTTGGAAATCGGAGCTCCGAACTCTCGACGAACGATAAAACTGACTGAACGTTACTCCGAACTTGGAAATCGGAGTAGAAAACTTGGAAATCGGAGCAGTTATCACTCCGAACTTGACAATCGGAGCAGTTACGCCGAACAGGAGGTTCGGCCGAACGAGAATATTTTGGAAAATTTTGAATCTCACAGAAAAACACACACAAACGAGCTCAGAACAATCAGAGAAACGAAAACGGACAGAAACAAGGAATTGTGACGTAAATCATGGAGTTTTGAACGTAATTTTTCAGAGATGAAGATGAAAAACGAACTTTGAATCACACAATCGAATCAAATCGAACCAAAGAATACCAGAAAGCTCTGATACCACTTGAAAACGCTGGAGCGTCAGGATCGGTTTAGTTCGATATCAATTGCGTAAACGAGAATGTAAACAACGATGTAAATATCAATACTCAATCTCTCATTAACGATAAGTACGATTACAAGAGAATCAGTGTACAAAAACACACACACTCTCAGATGTTCGCTCAAAACAACAACTACTAACAAAGACAAAAACTACAACTATATATAAGCTATCGGCCGGCCGAACTCCAAGGCTTGTCTGAACCTGAGGTTCGGCCAAGGCTCGGCCAGGGTTTGGCCAGAGTTCGGCCACCAGAAGTAAGTTGTAATCTTCATGTCTTCGATTCCTTTGTCTGATCCAGCTCGTTGCCACATTATGTATCAACAGCTTAGTTCGACAAAAATTGTGTAATAGAAACGAGAACAAACGGTGTAAATAACAATGCTCAATCTCTCATTAAAATCATAACAGATTATAGAGAGAATCAGAACACAAAACACACAGTTGCTTAACACTCGCTCAAAAATCTACTCAAAAACTAGTTACAAAAGACATAACTACAACCTATATATATACGTCGGCCGGCCGAACTCCTAGGCTTTTCCGAACCTCTGGTTCAGCCAAGGTTTGGCCGGGGTTCGGCCAGAGTTCGGCCAACAGCAAATTAGGTTGTAATCTTCAAGCTTTCAACTCTTTGTCTGATCCAGCTCGTTGCCACATAATGTATCAACAAACTGAAAACACGATTCGTCCCAATCTAGTGAAGTTATACACCGAATTTGGACCGAAACAACACCGAAAATAACCGAAACGAAGAGAACGAATCAAGTAAATATAAACTCTATTTATAGCACGAATTCGACGAAGGATTACAATGAATAAACTCGATATAGGATACGTAATCTGAAGATCAAGATCAAATGCTCTCCCTTCTAAAATCGATTCTCAGGAAACAGTTATCGTGAGTTCTGTCCTTCATTTGAACTTTAAAACATATATATATATATGCACATAAGTTCAGAGCCCCCTTAGGTCAAGTTCGGATGATTTTCTTTTATGCTAAACCCTCAACTATTTGATAATAACAATATCTACCCTCTAACAAGATATAACTAATCTAACTAAATCAACTAACAAAGCTAACGTGACTAACTGATACACACACGACACACATATTTTTCACCAACAAACTCCCCCTTAACGTGTGCTGTATCAGATCTTTTAACTCTTTGAATCCGTTGTTAGTTGATATAGGGTAGGCATGGCAGGAACAAGACTAAGTCAACTGAACAATTTCTGAAAGTGATAAACTCTTTGACAACTTTGCAACCATGCATGAAATCCATTCTGAGATCTTTATCTGAAAGACTTTGATGATTTCAACCTGCAACCTTTAGAAGACAAAAGTGCGGTTTCTCTTTTCCAAACATAACTTTAATCTTGGAAACAAACCTTCTCCTTTGGAGAAACCAAGACATTTAGTTTTGAAAATTTGTTGTATCCCGTGTCGATCAGATCAAAAAGAAAGAAGAAAGAAAATCTTTTTGGATTTTACAAAGTTTATATCAAAACACACTGAAAATCTTTTTGATTTTTCATAAACTGAAACATAAATGCAATATAGAATTAAACTCTATTTTTTGTTTTTGGTAAGAAAAATCACAACATGAGATCATATCAGACATAACACATCATACACACTGCAATTTCAAAATACTAAGCATGCAAGCCAAGCTGACTGAGAATACAACCATTTGGTTTATTTCAGCTAAAGGAGGTCATTGTCTATAGCTTTCTGATATGAAATTAAGTGTATTTATCGAGCATTGATAACATGGTACCCACACAATTAGGAATACTGGCAATCCGCTTATTTCATATTTTTGAAATTTTCTTTTATTCAAGCCAAGTTACGCATAGCAGATTTCTCATACTGATATTGTAAACTTGCTTATACAGAATCAAATGCCACGGAGATATCAAGTTCATGGTGTTTCTTGCAAAAAGAAAGCAGAAGACTCAAATACTTAGCAATCAGGTCGGCCTTGTGAGCACGCAAATAATGCATAAGTATTGAGAAAATAAATTAAAAGAAATCAAACAAGTTGAAGTTGTATAACCCAATAACAATCAGGTCGGTGCTCACGCACACGTAGAGAAAGTCCGATGGATTATATGAAACACCAAAGAAAATAAAGCAGAACATCAAACGAACAACTATCAGGTCGATCTTTCGATACGCAGAGAAAGTCCGATCGTTTGACAAAATTAAGAAAATCAAACAAGTTGAAATCTTTGCAAAATAAAGCAAGCGTACACTAGAACATCTCTTTATTCTGTTATTGGTATTTTCTCATTTTATTTTACCAGATATGCACAGTACCCATCATGATTTGTAACCACAATTATCAAGCAAGCGTTATCTTTATATCATACTCGCATATATCAGACTACTCAGCACATTCAGTCAAGTCAAGCAAGTACCTACAACCTTTCTTTCTACTTTATTCATGGCAGATAACGTATGCTGATGTACCATCATTTCTCATCTTATGTTGGATCAATTTCTCTTTTTGAGATTTTTCATTTTTTTAGTATTTTTCATAAAGGAAACAAACATCGCACTATTTTTGTGTTTTTCAAATATTCTCCCCTTAAAATTCAACAAACTCTATTTTTGAATTTTCCAAAATTTTTCCCCGTAAAGATATGAAAGAAAGTAAAAGGAAAGAAAATAAAATTGATCGATCAACACTTATACCTCGCATTTTTAGATTTTGAAAACCAGTTTCTCAAAAAAAAAAAAATTGTGAAATATAAACTCTGTTAAGCGCTAACTTAGGCAAAATGCTCCACTATCAGCAACTTTGCAATCACTAATAGGTCTTCTTGAAGTACCTACACACAACCTCAAATTTTTTTTAGTTAAATACGGGAACCCAAACCGGCTTGGGTCGTCCCGTATCCTCAACAAAATCGTTTCCCTTCGAGGTTGCCATTTTCTGTTTCCAAGAACGAAATATTTAGACGATTTCGCCCGATGCGAATCAGAACCATTGACATACCGTGACAAGTTGTAAAAAATATTTAACAACTTACCAACTAACATTTTCTCAGATTTTGGATGATGTTGGTGATGCTGTCTAGGCCCATAGTAAGAAGAATCATTTGAGTAAGCCATTTTAAACTCATTTTGGAAAAATTGTTTTTGTTTTGAAAATCGTGGTGACCAATCATCATAATTTGAGGTTTTACCAACAACCAGCTTTTCATAAGCTGGTTTTCATTGGTTTTGCTGAATTTGTCTAAGAGGTACCTCATTGAGAATCATCGAATCAGATGATGGTGATCGATATGAACCACGTGAAAACCTTTTACGAGTAGCATAATAATGAATCACATGTCCCGTCTTGTTACAGTAAAAGCAAGCTCTCCTATCAACCGACATAGGAGATGACATGGATTCTGTTGACATTGTAGAATGTTGAGAAGAATCACTCTCTAGACTCTCTAACTTAGAATTCGTTGACAGAAAATCAGCATTAGGTTCACACTAGATATGATTCTCAAGTGGAATCTCCTTTTCTTTGTGAACCTTGATATCCTCCACAATTTCTTCTATCTCAAGCACATCTTGGAGATCATTTCCAACATTCATATTCTCGTCTTTGCTTTCATATCCCATACCACCATTCTTTTTAGATTTGTCTGGTACCGACTTAGGTTTCTCATGACTTTGTGAAGCAAGTCAAGAAAACTCATCCTTGATGGCATTTAAATCATTTTTATTGGAAAGCAAAGATTCATCAATCACAATCTTCGAAAATTTGTTGACTTTCACTTTTCCTGAATTGCCGTCAAAAACCTTTTCCTTACCAAGCAATATGGAACTTGAAACAAATTTAATTCTCTTGTTAGCATCAAAATTCTCTTCATTTTTCTTCTGTGACTTTGACTTTTTCTTATCAGAAGAATTATCAGCAAACTTTGAATAATCATGAACTTCTTCTGTTGCTTTATAAGTATTGATAGAATTTTCGATAACCACGGGAGGTGGAACATTTTTTCAGAATAACATCACCAAAAATCTGTTGAAAATTCTCCTTTTTGCACAAAAAATTTGTGAAAGACGATGAATTATTGAGATTATGCAACTGTCTTTTGAAATCACGAACCTCAATCTTCATGTCTGCATTTTTCTTTTGCGCTTCAGCCAACTCTTTTTGTGCTGCAATAAGTTCTTATGTTGTTCTATTAGAGTAAACTTTTCTCTCCTCAATTGATCATGAGCATCATATGTTTCTTGAACAACCTTTTCCCATTTCTGTTTATAAATCTCAACATTTTGCTTCAAAAGCTTGTTTTCACGAAACAATTCAGCTTTAGCATCTAACAGCTTCGTGTTGTCCTCTTGATGACTTAATTCTTTAGCAGTAAGATAAGCAACTTCCATTTCTAGACCTTCAAGTTTGATCTTTGATTTGGCAAACAAATCATCAAAAACTACAGCCATATCATTTGCTTCTTTCTTCCATTTCTCAAATTCCTTTATCAAATCATCATTTGTTTCATTCAGCTTTAAAACTTTTGCAATCAACTCCGCATTCTCATGCTTAAGCTTCAATTCATTTTTAGAAGCTTCACATTTTGAAGAACCATCTTTTTGAACTTCTTCAATTGGAATGTCTTTGTTTTTGTGAACCTGGACATCCTCAAACACTTTTTCTATCTTGATCTTTCTCCTTGTCTTTTTGAATACCATTGGCAAGTCAATCTATTTTCTGAAGAATTTTTTTCTATTTCAATGCAATCCTTTCAGAGAATGTCAATGATATGTCAGAAGATGACTTTTGAGTTGGAAACATCATTGTTTCTAGAATGACACCTTTTTATCTTCTCGTTCTTGATCTCAAGCTTGACTTTCAATTCTGACACTTCTTTTGTCAAAGCATCAATTTTCTCTTTGTATAATTTTTCATCCTCCAACAATCTTTTGTATGTTGAACTCATATTCTTCAGATCAGCAAACAAGTTTGTGTTTTGTTCTTGATAACTGTCAAGTTTGGTAGTATATTTAGTACACGTTTTTGTCAGAATCTTACAATTTGCACAAGATTTAGATTCCTCAGAGTCAATCTTCTTACTGGATTTATTCATTTCAACATATTTCTGAGCAAGAACATCCCATAATATTTTAGAATCCTTGCAAGTCTTGAAGTGAGACAATAATTCTTTTGACAATGCCATTGTGAGAATATCATAGGCTTTTAATTCTCTTTCATAACATTTCCTTTCCTCAAACGAAAGATCTCTTTGAAATTTAGGAACACCATGCCAATCAGTCGGATATGAATACTTTTTATCAATCGCCTTCCAAAGTTCATCAAAGTTAGCGTTGATAAAAATCTCAAAATCTTTTCTCCATTATTGATAATCTTCATATTTTAATAATTTGGGAACCACCGAACTCGCTTGAACTTTACTCATTATGATTCCACCAGAAAAATCAATCGTTGACCCTTGTATCTTCAACTTTCAATTTTGTGAAATCACCGAATTGAAATCCCAAGGCCAAGTCCTCAAAACTATTTTTGTATATTTTTTCAATATTGTTTGTTTTAAGAAAAACAAATTTTGAAAGACAAAATTTTTTTGTTTATTTTTTAAGGAAAACAAACTTTAAAAGATAAAAGTTTTTGTTTTTTTAAGGAAAAAAAAAATAACAAAATAAAAAGTTTATAGTTTTGGTTTTGATTTTTAGAAAAGAAAACTAAACAACGAACAATATTAAAGTAAAAAGTAAACAAAAACAAAGGAATTTATGTTTGTTAACCGATTCACTAAACGCAAAAATATTTTGCGTTCACGAATCAATTCAACGAACACAAAAACTTTGTGTAAATTTTTTTACTTTTTATTTTTTATTTTTTATTTTTTGAAAAAAAAATTTTTATTTAAAACTAGTGACAAAAATTTATTTAAAACTAGTGACAATTTCTTTTTCTTTTAATTTATTTTATTTTGTTTAGAAAACTTTGTAGTTTTTATTAAAATTCTTTTTAGTTAAGACTTTGTTGTATTTTCTAAGTATGAAACCTCTTTAAAAGTTTTCCGGCGAATGAAACCTAGAACCACCTCAAACTTCAATCAATCATATCTTTCTCAATTCTTGACGAAAATTTATTCCGAAAGTTGCTACGGATTCGTGACGACGAGACGATTCAAACTAACACCATTGTTGCTAGGTTTTGATCGACGAATCAGGGTGAATGAGTGGAAACAAAATTGCGAATTTTTGCTTAAAAAAACTTGATAAATTTGATTCCCAAACTCAATCAAACTTGTATAATACTCAAAACTGATTGTAGCTATGAGTTTGTTGTGTAAAAAGGAACATGTAGCAATGAAAATCACTCAAAACCGTTGAGAATTAAGAAATCCACCATTGAAGCATCTTTGAACGAAGAACACTTTCTGTGATTTTTCGAATCTCCATAAAACTTAATCAAAATTGATTTCGTGAACTGAATTAGATTCGTATTCACCTTCTGAAACTACCTGTAACAATCATAAACACCAAAACTAAGTAGATTAAACGAATTTAAAGGTCAAAGATATGAACAGTTTGACCGAAAAAGTTAAACTCATCGAATTTGAGCAAATTAGCTACTGAAATCGATCAATAAACGGTGTAGAATCACGCCTGGAATGCTCTGATGCCAATTGAAAACACGATTCGTCCCGATCTAGTGAATTTGTACTCCGAATTTGTACCGAAAATAACCAAAACGAAGAACACGAATCAAGTAAATATAAACTCTGTTTATAGCACGAATTCGACCAACGATTTTAGTGAATAAACTCGATATAGTATACGTAATCTGAAGATCAAGATCAAAAGCTCTCCCTCTCAAAATCGATTAGGAAACGGTTATCGTGAGCTCTGTCCTTCATCCGAACTTCAAAACATATATATATATATATATATATATATATATATATATATATATATATATATATGCACATAAGTTCAGAGCCCCCATAGATCAAGTTCGGATGATTTTCTTTTATGCTAAACCCTCAACTATTTGATAATAACAGTATCTACCCTCTAACAAGATATAACTAATCTAACTAAATCAACTAACAAAGCTAACGTGACTAACTGATACACACACGACACACAAATTTTGCACGAACAGTAAACAAGTTTTTAAAAGTGATTCTAGTGTTGGTGATTCATCACAAGATGATGTTTTCAGTAAAAACTGCACCTGCAAATATATAGTAGCGACCTAAAGTGGTCAGCACGGCTGCTTCTGATTTTATGGAAGACACTGGTCGACCAGAAGCTGTGTGCTTCGGGTCATTTGAGTACTAATCTTTAAATCCAGTGTGCAGGTTTCTTCAAGAAAATATATTAGTGATTATGAAGTTCAAGCTTTAAGCAGTTGCTGATAGTGGAGTTTCCTGCTTAACTTAAATTGACTGCTCCATATTTCAAAATGAAAGTTTTTCTGAAAGCTAAAAACTGAAAGGTATCAGTATCGATCGGTCAATTTTCTTTATGTTACATTCCGTATGTAGTTTAGGGAGAGAAATTTGAAAAACCAAAATGAATCTGTATTGCATTTATGCTTCATATTTGAAAATTCCAAAATGATTTTAGGTGTGTTTTAGCATAAATTTAGAAAAATTAAAAAAAAAATTAGGTTTGCTTTGATATAAAGTTACAAAAAGCCAAAAATATTTTGTTTCTTATTTGTTTTCGACCGACCGATACACGATACAAAATCAAAATTTCAAAACTATATCTTGGATTCTCAAAGAGAAGTCTTGCGTCAAGATTAAATTAATTTTCAAAAAGAAAAAGAAAGCCACGTTTCTGTCTTTTGAAATTGCAGGTTATCTGAGTGATAATACTCGAGCATGGTGAAAGGGAGAGTATGAAATATCTTTCACAAGTGGATCTTGAAGTTCAAAGAGTGTTCAAGATTGATCCAGCTATGCAAGCTCTATTTCTGACAAGAGTTCAAGTTGAGGATCGGACGCAACGATGCTGAAGATTGAAGACTGAAGTTTTCTTAGATAGATAGATACATAGATACACTACACGTTAAGGGGGAGTTGTTAGAGCATATTCCTATGCTACGTTGTGTCTCGTGTATTGTATATAGACTAGAGCGTCTTTGTGAGCCATATAGTCAACATACCAAGATGGTCGTACCATATGGTCCGCCGTACCAGTTGGTACGGGCGTACCAACTGGTACGCAAGGTGGTACGCCAGCCAATATGTAAGTGACTATAAATTCGTGTTAAAGAGAGTTAAGTAGTTCTATCATTTCTCTATCTCTTAACTGTGTGTATTGAAGGTGTTTCTCTCTTTAGCTTGTAACTCTTAGTGAATCAATAAAGCAAAGCTTTATTTACATCCGTGTTATTCCCTATTAACTGAATCATGCAGTAGTAAGATTAGCTTCGTGGTTTACAGCCTTTTCTTGCTGCATGGCCAGTTCATATTTCTTTCTGTAGTATGCGGCATCTTTTAGTCTTTTGTTCTTGCATTCTGAGGCATAGTGGCCCTGTAAATCACATATGAGGATCTTACTAATGCATGATTGTAATCGGATTCAGAACACACAAGGTAGATAATGATTCATTGATTGATCACAAGCTCAATTACAGAGAGAGAGAGAATACAGAGAGTAAACACTGTAGAAAACACACAGTTAAGCGCTCAACCCTCACCACTACTCTCTAACACACGAGCTAAACATATTTATAGTTGACTGCCCGGCGTACGAATTAACCAGCGTACCAGATGGTCCGTTGCTATGTACCACCTGGTCCGCCACTGGTACGCTGGGGACAGAATATACAAAACGATCTATACATTAGACAAAACACCTAGACCTAGCACTAGACATCATAATATGTTTTAACAAACTCCCCCTTGTCTTGTGCTAGTCTTCAGAAGCTTTTGTCTCCGAATTCTTCCAATACTGTCTTCGATTATTTCCAGCGTGAATCCCGAAAGAAAAACATACTCTAATCACTCTTTGAAACTTCAAGGCTTGCTCAGCATTCTCAGCCTTATATCAAATTTCTTTATGCTAGAGTTTTTCAACATCAGTTTTTGACAGATTGATCAACCACATTGGATCAAAGATCCTAACCACCTTGTTTTCTTCTTTAATAACAATCACTCATCATAGTACTCATCATAGTACCACCACCTTAAAGTCTTCATAAAATCTTGCTCAAGCTTCTTTAATGGAATTTTCTTCAACTGAATAGGCTTCTTATATTTCAGCACCACAACAGCTTTCCCAGTTCTTGGATTAACATCTGTCGGATGCTTTGAATATTTTGCTCTTTGAGGAGTTAGAAACCTAAACCTTCCTTGACATTCTTCAAACAACTTGTTCTTGAAAAATTCTGCCAACTGATCACCTCCATAGTTCAGAAATGGTTTTTTCGATAAATCTCGAACATCACAAACATGCAAAGTGTTGAATCTTTTTGCATACTTCAAGTACAGAATTCCAAACTCTTTCTTTATCACATAACACTTGAGTTCTGGATCAAACATCCAAATAATTATCTTCCCAGTAGCTTCACCTTTGTTTTCAAAGAATTTCTTATCAACTTCATTTGTAGGTTTCACTACCAGTAGCTTCTTTGCCCTTTGAGTCTTCAACCATTCATCAAATAACATCTTTTTTTCTTGTTGCTCTGACAAATTATTAGACTCAGTTGCTTCAGTTGGTCTCTCCCAGTTCTTGGATTAACATCTGTCGGATGCTCTGAATATTTTGCTCTTTGAGGAGTTAGAAACCTAAACCTTCCTTGACATTCTTCAAACAACTTGTTCTTGAAAAATTCTGCCAACTGATCACCTCCATAGTTCAGAAATGGTTTTTTCGATAAATCTCGAACATCACAAACATGCAAAGTGTTGAATCTTTTTGCATACTTCAAGTACAGAATTCCAAACTCTTTCTTTATCACATAACACTTGAGTTCTGGATCAAACATCCAAATAATTATCTTCCCAGTAGCTTCACCTTTGTTTTCAAAGAATTTCTTATCAACTTCATTTGTAGGTTTCACTACCAGTAGCTTCTTTGCCCTTTGAGTCTTCAACCATTCATCAAATAACATCTTCTTTTCTTGTTGCTCTGACAAATTATTAGACTCAGTTGCTTCAGTTGGTCTCTCTGAAGTTGCATTCTCTGATTCTTTCTTTTTCATCTCCTTCTCTACCTCTTCTTCATCATCTCTACCAAAGAAATTGAAACCTCCAGATTGATCGTTATCTGAGAAATTTCCATAAACTTTCGGATCATCCGGATATTCTTCAGCAGTCATATCTTCAACATCTACATGTTCCTCCTCAAAACTAATATCATCATCAGAATCTACTTCCTCGTATGGCTCAGCAAAAGGAACTTTGTCTACATCATCCACATTGAGAGACAAAATGGTAGAAAGTTGCTCTTTTGTATATGGATTGATAAACTCCTCTTCTTCCAACTCTACCATGGTAATAGGAGTCACATCATAAACAACCTTTTTAGATGACTCGCCCTGAGATGCAGCATCAGCAGATGTTCCGATAGCAGTAGATGTTTCGGCTGCATCAGTACCAGAACCATCTCCACCAACACCTCCCTCAGAGTCATCATTATCATTCAGATATCTTGAAAAATCATCCTCTTCTCGACATATTTCTTCAGGATTCGGTCTCCTCTCCCCCTGAGCAGGTAAAGCTTTTAACAACTGATTTAGCTGCTCACCTAGAGACATAGAAATTTATTGAAGTCGAGCAATCTCACGATCTTTTGAGTGATCTTGAGATAAAAACTCCTTAATAATATTCTTTAAACCTTTAATTTCATCAGCTTGCTGTCTATTTGTAGATTCTAACTCATCCAGTCTTGTTTGATGTAAAGCAAGCTTCAAATCAGCAGAAGAAATAGTGGAAGTTGTAGAAGCAGCGCTAGTTGAAGCAGAAGCAGAAGAATTTATGATAAGCAGTTTTCTAACAGGTGGTTGAGTTGAACTTTGTACATTAGCAGAGTTGGTGGTTGGTTGATCTGGAATCGAAGACTTTGGATTAACCTTTTGCTTCTTCCTAGGCGGACTGCTCCCAGCCTTTCGAGCATCAGCAAGGAATGAACCCTTTCTTACCATCATTTTAGGTCTAGCCATATGCTTTACATGTCTTTCTGTAACGACCATTGGAGCCTTGCCTTTAGTTGCTTGCCTAGCTGATTCCTTCACAGAAGGAGTATAAGATGGATCATCAACGTCTTCTCGATCAGTAGATCGTTTTGTTAAATGCTCATACTTAGAAGTATCTTTATTTTGTGAAGACAAATATGCCAAATGAGCTTTAGAACCTTTCTTAACCAGGACACCTTTGGTATTATGAAATATCTCAACATAATCACCAGGATCAGAATCTGTATCTGAAGAACTTTCATCATTATTATCTCCAGGAACATCATGCATCAACTCATCATCTTGAACATTAACCATATCAGGCTCAGTAATAGGTTCTTGAACAAATTGCTCTTGAGTTTGTTGTTGTTGTTGTTGAACAGGTACAAAAGCAGCAGGCTGCTGTTCTACGTGTTCTTGTACAGGCACATCATCATCACCTTCTTCATTATCATTATCTTTAACTGGATCTCCATTCTCATTATATACTAATTCATCATCACTACTTTCCGGATGTCTTGGAGCACCGTCAGCAGGAGCTACATAAGTAGGGTTTGCTAGATGACCAATCAGACGTTTAACTGGAGGAGGCACATTTGCTCCTTTTCTTTTCTGATATATCGGCAACTTACCCACAGCCACTTCGTTCATATGCTTCAAAGCTAATTCAGCATCCGGATTCTTTGGAAGATTAGGATGAAGATCGTTTATGATCATTTGCATAAATCGAGGATACATCACACTCTTGTTCTGTTTTACCAAAATGTTCTCCTTCATGTAATCAAAAATCCAACCTGAGAAGTTGAATTCCCGATTCATCACTAAAGCTGTAAAGAATGATAACACCTTCATATAAAATTCCTCATGACCCCTCAGTCGGTTACCAAAACATCTGATAATCACGTGCATTAGATACTTGTATGGAGGAAATAAGTTTGCTTTGAGAAACCAAGATGCATAGATATTGCCATCATACTTTATTCTCCTTAACAAAGTAACCATATCGATCTGATCGAACTCTTTAGGTAATGTCGGTTGATCATTGAATTGCAAAACCTTCCGAACATCGTCTTCAGTTACAGTAACATCAGTTTGAAGAATTCTGGCACGTATCACTGCAGGTGTCACCGAACAATCGACTTTAGCTGATGTCCAGAACATTGTAAGAAAATCAAATCTCTCTCCAAATGTGTTTTCTCCATTTGGCATAAAATACTCTCGACCATCTCAGAAAATCAAATCTCTCTCCAAAGTGAGATCTCCATTTGGCAGGCGCCCCGAGATATGCACAAATATTATGTTCGTCATTTTTCTTTAACGGTGCCATTTCTGAAGCAATCACAAACAACAATTATCATTAAAATCACAAGATATAATCAAAACTACTTCGAACCGACTCTAGTTTGTCTTTAAACGCTCAAACGATGAACTTTGGTAAAAACATCTCAACGGACCACGTAGCTGACCAAATTAGGCAAACGGACCACATTTAGTACGGAGCGGACCAAAATAGTTGACCACGTACCAGATTGGTCAACGGACCAGATACGGACCACATTAGGTCACGTACCAAATCTTGTACGCCGCGTACCATCTGGTACGGTGGTCGAACAGTTCATCCGAAGAGTCTTTTTAGATTTTGACACTTGAATCCGTGTTGTTTTTTAAATCGGCCAACAAGGTTTTGATTTACTTCAAAAACCGACCAAGAATATGCCATCAAAACAGATTAAGATAGATGTTAATGCCTTTAACCAACCCAGTTCCAATTTCGCAAAAAACCCGACACTTAAATCTCAAAAATCAACCAATTTAAAGCATGAAAACCAGATCCAAGTCCATGAGAAAATGCGTAACAACTGTACCTACCTGTAGCAACAAAAATCTCGAGAAAAGGTTCGTTATTCAATGAGAAACCAAGGAAAATACACACAGAGGCGATTTTAGGGTTTTCAGAGTGGTTCGGAGATGGTACGCTGTAAATGCAAGAAACGTACCAGATGACCCTTTTATACCCCGGGTGGTTCGGCCCAACGTACCATATGGTACGCGGCGTACCACCAACTGAACCAAATTTAGGTTCAAAATCAATTTTCAATTTTAACCCTTACCTTTCACATTTATCAATTTTAATCAGAAAAATAAACAATTTTCCAGTTTCTCCCTTTTCAATGAAAATGAGCTGATGTAAATGTTGATTGTGGTTCATTCAACAAAAAGTTGCCGTTTCTGTATTCAGTTGATAAAAAACAATACAGAAATAAAATCTTTTTGAATTTTATCAATTTTATATCAAAACACACTAAAATCTTTTTGATTTTTCGAACTTATGCTAAAACACACCTAAAATCTTTTTGAAATTTTCTGGAATGACAAATCAATAGAAATCAGAATTTTAAATGCAATAATTTATATTTTTGTGAGAAAGATCACAACATGAGATCATACCAGTGAGATGCACTTAACACATTTCAATTTCAATCTAATCAGCATGCAAGCCAAGTAGTTCACGAATACAACATTTTCATGTTTATTTCAGTCACATCAAATCAATTTTTACTGCTTTCTGATATGAATTAGGTATATTTATCAAGTATAGAAATCATGGTACCCACAAATTCAAGTAATTGAGAATCTGATTTATTATTTTTTTTGACTTCTCTTTGTCTGTTATTCATCAATGAATATTTACAGATATAAGTCGTTCATAGTGTTTCATGCAAAAAGAAAGCAGAACCCTAAACAAAAAACAATCAGGTCAGCCTTGTGAGCACGCAGAGAAAGTCCGATTGTTTAGGAAAATAAGAAAGCAAAACAAGTTGAAATTGTATAACTCAACAACAATCAGGTCGGTACTCCCGTACACGCAGAGAAAGTCCGATGAGTTATACGAAACACCAAGAAAAATAAAGCAGAACGTCAAATGAACAACAATCAGGTTGGTCTTGTGGACACGCAGAGAAAGTCCGATCATTTGACAAAATAAGAAAATCAAACAAGTTTAAATCTTTGCAAAATGAACACATGTATACACTAGAACACTTATTTATTCTATTTTTGCTTTTTTCATCTTTTATCAAGATTACCCAATCACAAGAATCATGCTACACCATAGATTTCAAGCAAGCGTTATGTTTATATCATACTGACAAGTTACAAATATTGATTGACACATTCAATGAAACACATGAGAACCTACAGCCTTTCAATCTATTTATCCATGGTCAGTAACATTCACCGATGTACTATCATTTCTCACGAGGTTGGATCACATTTCTCATTTTTTATTTCTTCCATTTTTTATGCTTTTTCATATTTGAATACAACAAAAACACACTATATTTGTATTTTTTTTTCATATCTCCCCTAAAAAGCAGAATAAAAGAAAAACATCACCAGAAAGTAAAAAAAAATGGTCAACTGAACCAGTTTACTTGGCATTCAACTGAGTAACCCCATTGATTTGCAATAAACAATGAAAGCGAGTTTTGTCAAAAGCATTAGTGAACAAATCAGCTCGTTGAAAATCCGTGGAGGTACTCAAATTGGAAATCAATTAGTTTCTTCTCATAGCAGTCACGGATAAAGTGATATCTGATGTCAATGTGTTTAGTATTTGAATGTTGAACAGGGTTTTTCGTGATAGAAATAACAGCTGAGTTATCAATGAAAATGGGAGTAGTGAGAAAATTCAAACCATAGTCGCGTAACTGCTGTTGAATACACAAAACTTGTGAACAGCAACTTGAAGCAGCCACATACTCCGCCTCAGCAGTAGACGTTGCAAATGAAGTTTGTTTCTTACATTGCCAGGACCCTAATCTCTCCCCCAAAAACTGACATCCAGCGGTGGTGGACTTGAAGTTGATTTTACATCCGCCATAATATGGGTCAGAATACGCTGATAACTCAAACTTATCATCATTAGGGTACCAGATACCAAGATCCGGATTACCCTTCAAATAAGTTATCCGTTTTACTGCTTCCATATGTGAAACCATGGGAGCTGCCTGGTACCTAGCATATAAGCACACAGCAAACATTATATTAGGACGAGATGCAATTAAGTACATAAGGGAACCTATCATTGCACGAAACAATGTCGGATCAACATTGTCACCAGACTCATCTAGTTCAAGACCATGTGAAACCTGAATAGGTGTACTCGGGATCCGGACATCTTCAATTTTAAAGGCGAGCCAAAATATCAGATACATATTTTGTTTGGTGCAAAAATATGCCTTTGGCAGATTGATGAACTTGAAGACCCAGAAAGAAACACATCTCCCCCATTAAACTCATCTCGAACTTCGTTTGCATGACACGCTTAAATTCCTTGCATAAGTTGCTCATTTGTGCTTCCAAAAATAATATAATCTACATAAACTTAGACCAGCAGCAAATCCTTCCCAAATTTCTTTGAAAACAAAGTACAATCCACCTTGCCACGTTTAAATCCATCGTCCAGAAAGTGTGTAGAAAGAGTCTCATACCAAGCCCTTGGAGCCTGATGAAGACCATATAAAGCCTTGTCTAGCTTATACACCCGTTCAGGATACTCTGGATCATAAAAACCATGCGGTTGCTTCACATATACTTCCTCATGTATTTTCCCATTAAAAAAGCACTTTTAACATCCATCTGATATACTTTGAAACCATGATGTGCCGCGAAAGCTAGAAAGATCCTAATAGCCTCAATTCTTGCTACAGGAGCATATACTTCATTGAAATCAATGCCTTCAATCTGAGAGAAACCCTAAACCACTAATCGAGCCTTGTTTCTGACGATGATACCACGATCGTCCTTCTTGCACTTGAACATCCATTTCGTTCCACAAGGTTCTTTAGAATTTGCGGGTACATCCACGAGATGCCAAACTCCCATTTTTTAAATTGCTGCAATTATTCCTGCATCGCTTCTACCCAAGAAGCATCTTCCAACGCATGATTAACATTGGTAGGTTCAACTTGAGACATAAAACGTGAGTGAAATACTTCATTCTGAACACCGGAATCCCTAATTTAAGCAATTAATGCATCAATAGAATCGGCCAATTGAGGTCGTGTGCGCACCCCAAAATTCGGATCTCCGATTATATTCTCCTGAGGATGTATGTTATGAATTTGAAGCGTAGTCGAATCAGGAACTTGAAATTTGTCTGCAAGAGTATTTAAAGTTGCATCTGCGTCCTCTGAGCTTGAAAGATCACCAATAGGTAAAGAAACCGGCACTGAAGAACTTGTACTTGGTATAGTAATTGGGCCATCAACTGGTGTTGATTCAGCTTCATGAAACGAACTCTCATCATCATCAGACGAACTCATTGTTTCTAAGTTAGAAACATTCTGACTAGATGAAGTAGCAGTAGAAACACTTGGAAGCTTTGGAACCCATCAACTAGGAGTAAGTATGGCATGTACCATAGCAACACCTAGAATTTCTTCAACAAGCTCATCAGCAGATCCATCATGTGCCTCCGAGAAAGAATCAAACAAGGTCTTGTAATCAAAATCAGGAATATCAACCGATTTGGGTGCCAGAAAAGTGTGTCTTTGACAATCCACATTCAAATGATTCTCAATTGTCTTAGAAGAAGGAAAATAAACCCGTTTCATTGGATACTGATACCCAACAAAGATGCCGTCAACAACTTTGGCTTCAAACTTCCCACCTTCCTTGAGAACCGTGCATAAACACCCAAATGGCTCCAAGAAATGAAGATTCGGCTTACGACCTTTTAGCAATTGATAACTTGTCTTATTGAATCGCTTGACAATCAGGACACAATTGAGCACATGACATGTAGTGTGAACTGCTTCAGACCAAAATTTGACTGGTAAATGTGCATCAGACAACATAGTTCGTGTCGTCTCAATCAACGTTCGATTCTTTCTTTCAGCAACTCCATTCTATTGAATTCGGTACCATTGTCAGTAAGAATATGACATATTTTGTATTTATACATCGATTCAAACTTGGACAACAATTTCTGAATAGTATCTGGAGTTTCATCCTTTGAATGCAGCGACGCCACCCATGAGAAACGAGAAAAATCATCCGTTATCACCAAACAATAGAAACTCCCATCAACACTTCGAACATTCATCGGACCAAAGAGATCCATATGAAGCAGCTCTAACGGAGTTATAATCGAATTAAGTCGTTTGGATGGAGGAGACTTCTTTCGTTGTTTTCCTTTCTTACAGGAAACACACACATCATTGATTGAAAACCGATTCTTTGTAACTCCTTCTACCAGATTATGATTAATTAAGTAATTCATTTTGCGGTAGTTGATGTGTCCCATACGACGATGCCACATAATTGAATCTTTTTCAGTAGCTTTAGAGATAAAAGAAGTAGCAGCTACATCAGACAACGATTGATTCATGTTTAACACATAGAGATCACAAAATATTGGTGCATGCATCACAATCCACTCATCAGAGATTTCAATTCCAGGTTTCGAAATTAGGCACTCAGAACTCATGAAAGCAGCAGTATACTGCTTATCACAAATCTGAGATACACTCAGTAGGTTATGTTGCAGTTCTTCCATAAATTTCACTTTGTCAAACATGACCTTCTCGTTACCCATTTTTCCTTCTCCAGTGATTCTTCCACCTTTATTGCCAGCAAAGGTAACATATCCTCCGTTAATTGGTTTGACGTCTGAAAGCAGAAAAATATTACCCGTCATGTGCCTGGATGCTCCACTATCAACCACCCAGAAGTTGTTGACTGCTGGCTTGCGAGCACCCTGCACATATTAGCAAATAATTAGTGAGAATATGGACCTAAGCTTTCAGCTTTGGGTCGACCGGTATCTTCAGAAAAGTCTTCAGTGTCTTTTGAGGACAATTTAGGCAGCCACTTTGCCTTAATGCTGGGATAGATGAATCAGTAGCAGAGTCACCCGAGAATGAACTTCCAAAAATTTTTTGATGTTTGAAAAATTTTTCTCGTTTAAAAACTGACTTGTTACCACCTTTTCATCTATCTCCTTTGGATTAGAAATGGAATCAGATTGGTCTTTACTAACAGCGGAAGCTCGTTTCTTTGCCAAAATAGGACATCTAATTCTGAGATGACCTTGTTGGTAACAATGATAACACCGCCTACGATCAACAAAGACCCTAGGAAGACTATTTCCTGAATCAGTCGAGGTGTTATCATCATACTTTTGCTTAACAACTCTCCTTGGTGCTTTAGCATTAAATCTGTGAGATTTATGCTTTGGAAGAGATTTAAGCATATGAGTAACATACCCAAATTGGTTATAAAAACCATAGTCATCAACTCCACATTGATCAGCATACCCTTTTGGTTTTATCCTTTGTGCTTTGTTTTGTTCAAACGTACCAAAATCATCATAAAAGTCATAATCATCACAAAAACCATAGGATTTGTAATCAAAATCATTTGTTTTATCAGAAAACCGACCATCAGAGTTGTAAGAACTCTTCGGTGAGTACTTGGAAGTTTTTGGTTTGGAAACAAATTTCTGATTGTTTGGAGTGTTTGACTTTTGAGTATCCTGATCATTTGGACTCGTTCTAAATTTTAGCAACGATCCACTTTCCCCACTACCATGATCTGACTAAGCATTCTCCTCGGAATCAACATAAAACACCTTCGCAGCACGGATTGGATCAAAACAGCACAATGGAAACATCTCATCAGAAAAAACGTGGTAACTACCTTTAAGACAATACATTATGATTTTCTGAGATGACTCACCAGTTTCCATTTTTCCTTTCAATTTCTTATCATTTTTCTGACTAACCTGAGGTTTCTTTTGATTGACCTCAGATTTTTTAGAAACTGATCCATAACCAATACCACTAAACTTGACAGACTTTGGAGGAGCAACCGGAATTGCATTAACATCCGGTGTGGTTGTGTTGCTAGCTGTTACTAAATCTTTTTCATAAAAGAGATCTGAGCCTTTAGCAAAATTTTCTTTTTCAGAGGTTTTCATTTTCTTCTCATTTTCTTTTATCTTAACGGCTTGCTCCAAAGGTGTCAATTTGAGAGAACCAGTTGGTTTATCACCTACAGCATCACTTGACTCATTGGATTTGGGAGCATCCACATTTGCCTTAGACACATGTTTGACATGTTTCTTTTTATAGGTGCCCTTGTGTTTGTCAGAATTGCCCATCAAGTTCTCAGTGAACTTTGAATAATCAAACATAATCGATTTTGGTTTTAGTTTCTGTCGGTTCCAAACCATGCACAATCGGGGGTGGAATTGAATTGCACTTTGAGTCTTTGAACACCTCTTTTAGAGTTTCATTTTTGCAAATAAAACTTGCAAAGGAAGCTGAGTTTTTAAAATTCTCAAGTTGTCTTTTAAGATCTAGAATTTCAATGTTCAATTCATAAATCTTAGCATTAGCTTCTGCAAGCTTCTTTTCACAAAAGATGTAGTCTTTAGTTTTATTGTTTAATTCAATTTTGGTGCTTAAAGTCGAAGCATGTTCGCTTTTCAGCTCAGCTTTAACGGCCTCCCACCTTTGTTTATATATTTTTGTGTTCTCCTCTACTAACATGTATTTATCATGATACATAACTTTCTCATCAGAAGGTTCTTTCAATTTATTAGCAGAGGTCATGCAATGTTCGTAAGGTTTAGAGTCGACTTGAATGTTAGCCATAAAGGCTTGCTGGCCTTCAGCAAAGAAGTCCTCACCTGGAAGTTCAGAATCATCTTTAAGTTTCATATCTCTTTCTTTAGTACACAGCAAGGCAGACTCATCAGGATAATCTGCTCCACAGTCATAGCCTTCTCCAGTTTGAGAAACCAAAGCTTTAGAATCTTGATTCGAAGCATTTGCATTTGAACTTGATGGAGTAGAATTGCTTCCTGATGCTTTTGAACTCTGAGCTGCATACTTCTGAAATAATTTTGAAGTTTCTTGCTTCTTTGCATACTTGCATTCCTTTGCGAAGTGACCATAATTCTGACAATTATAGCAACGAACTTTGGATTTGTCAAATCCAAGCTTTCCTTATGGATTTAAATCTTTACAACCTGTTCTTTGCATAAACTTTTTGCCCCTTCTCACGAGCATAGCCATTGACCAGTTGATATCCATGAGTTCTAAGTCATCAGGGTCGATTTGCTCATAATCTTCATCTGTTAACTCAGCACTAGTCAATTTTCCTGCTACCACTCCATCATATGAAGAAACCATTGCCGAAAATAGTGCCATAAAACCATTTGTAGTCTTAGCTGAAAATGCACTCTGATTGGATGGAGGAGAAGAGGAGGATTGATTCGAATAAACTGGATACGTCACTGCAGCTTTATTAGTATAGCTTTCACTTGAAGAACCCCGAGATATACTTGCATGACCACTCGAAGTATTCTCCACATAAAATGTAGTAGTCGGTGGATTTGAGCTAGCTTTTTCTTTTGCATGCATGGTTGAAGCATTCTCACCAAAATACACATCGGGATTCTGAACTTGAGCTGGTAGAGTTTTAACACGCATCATATCTAATTCCCGAGCTAGCAAGTTCCTTATAAGATCATCAAATGAAATATCATCGAATCCCTTATCATGTGTTAACAACAGGATATAACCTTCCCATTTTGCTGGTAGAGCATCTAACAGCTTCTCCTTCAATTCTCCAGCCTCCTTCTTCACTCCAACAATGTCAAGCTCACTAACCAAATGTGATAGTCGTGAAATGAGATCATTTATGGTTTCATTTGGAACGTCACAGAAATTATGAAACTCCTTTAACAACACCTTTTTCTTGCTTTTCTTGTATTGAGCATTGCCTTCGCATCTATGACACAATGCATCCCATAACTCTTTTGATGTTGTATGCATTTTGAACTGATGTAAGATATCTTTTGGTAAATCCATTGATAAGTTTGAATAAGCTTTCTTCTCCAATTTGAAAGATTCTTTCTCAGCATCGTTCATCTTGTAATATGGCTTAACTTGACCAGCAAATTCACCAGTTGTAAACTTTGGAACTTGATAACCATCCAAGATTGGAGTCCAAACAGTAACATCCGTCAGACCGATATATGATTCATAACGAGTTTTCCAATTATGGAAATCTTCAAATTTCATCAATTTAGGAACTTTGTTTGCAGTTCCTATCTCATTATCGTAATTTAGAAAAGCTTGAACGGTCGTAGACATTGCTGCAAAAGCTTGGAACGTATCCATGATTATAGACTAAAAAACTGATCTGGCGTACCAGAATGTCGATCCCCGTACCAAATATAAGCTCAACGTACCAAAATTACTCCCGTACCAAACACGGACCAGAAAGACAAGCACGTACCACCAACGGACCACTTTACCAACGTACCAAAGTGTTGAACGTACCAGATGGTACGGCGTGACTTCTACAGACCAATTAATAACCGTCACGGACTAAAATAAGAACATTGCCTTCCAGACCACTTGCCACGTACCAAACTTCCGATGAAGATTGATGTACGGACCAACAGCGTACCGCTTTGTTCTTGAGCCGGACCAATAGCGTACCAAGCAGAAATCGACTGATTTTCAAAAATTTTGGTTTTCCGAACGTACACTTGATGCAGAACTCAACGTAGACACTCACGGATCATTTTGGACGTAAAATTCGTATAGATTGGATGTGAAACAGAGAAGCAATGATGAAATTTCGACCAAAAAAGTTGTTTCTCTCTCTAGAAACACAAAACCGATCACAGATCACAGCAAAAGAGCAAACTTGCTCTGATACCACCTATAAATCACATATGAGGATCTTACTAATGCATGATTGTAATCGGATTCAAAACACATGAGGTAAATAATGATTCTTTGATTGATCACAAGCTCGATTACAGAGAGAGAGAATACAGAGAGTAAACACTATAGAAAACACACAGTTAAGCACTCAACCCTCACCACTACTCTCTAACACACGAGCTAAACATATTTATAGTAGACTGTCCGTGTAAGGAAAAATAGAGCTTGGAAGATTTCCGGCTGAAATGCCAATTTTACTAGTTCCGGCTGAAGTTGAAGTTGAAGCGGAATTCATACTTCAAGCGGAACAGGCAGTTCAAGCGGAAAGAAGCAGTTTTGTTTCTTAGCGAATATTCCGGGTGAACTCGTTTATCCACCAGATAAAGAGTTCAACCTGACTTTTCCTGAGAAGTCTTTTCAGAAGTCCAATCCTGCAAAAGCTTCTCGTATGCTTCTAAATCTGATTCAAGCCGCTCTCCTAAAGTAGATTATTGCTGCCAAGACGCAAGTCATTTCGATTGTCGATGTTTATTCTTTTGGTAGTTTATATTTGACTTTTATGTTTACGGTCTAGATTAGATCGCATGAGATCAATGGCTGTCATTGATCTCATCTGCACTATATATAGCATGTAATCTCTTAGTTTACAAACATGGTCATCACTTGTAATAGTGTAGCTTTGAGTTAATGCAAATAGTGCCGAATATTCGATATATCGTTGTTTTTACTATTCTGCAAATCAAGCATTTACATTATACAAGAGCTTAATATCGTTTAAGTAAAGTGAAATATAACTTTAATTCCGCAGGGTTATATTTGCAAGTAAAGGGCTTAGTTTTAGTTTATTCATAACTAATAACGATCCTACAAGTGGTATCAGAGCTTTGGCTCTCACTTTGAAGACTTTCTGTGCTTCAAAGTCGATACTTTACTTGCTTACTTTACAAGCTTCGTTGTTTTATCTTTCTAAAAGTTTTTCAAAATGAGTGATTTCAGTTTAAGTTGCCCAAATGGCTCCTCCAACAAACCACCAATGTTCACTCCTGATGAATTTGGTACCTGGAAACTCAGGATGGAAGGTTTTGTTAGGATTTTGGACCATCGTATTTGGAAATCTTTCACTGAAGGACCCTACTCACCAATGGTTTCATCTGCTGATGATGCAGAAGTCAAAATACCTAAGCCATTAGATAAATATGTTGAATCTGACTACACTGCTCTAGAATTTGACCATAAGGCATACTGGACTCTACAGGCTGCACTTTCTAATTCCATTTTAAGTGGGTTTAAAGGATATAAAACTGCATTTGACCTGTGGAATGCCTTAAGTGAAATGTATGAAGGAACCAGTGAAGTAAAAGAAAACAAGAAAGATGTTTTAAAACAAAAATATGAAAACTTTACTTTTAAATCTGGTGAAACAATGACAAACCAGTACTTGAGATTTGTCTCATTGCTTGATGAACTCCAAAAAGTGGATGTTAAACTAGAACAAGTAGATGTGAACAGAAAATTCCTACGTTCCCTGCCTTCTGTGTGGACAGTTTACACAGTAAGCATCAGGGAATGCAAGAATTTGAAAAAGATGAGACTCAGTGAACTTCATGGCATACTCAGTGCTTATGAAATGGAACTAGATCTTAAACAAAGCTCATCTTCTGAATCAACTCAACTGTTCTCATCTGCACTAGTAACCACTGATTTTAACAGTCAAAGATCATCTAACTCATCATCATACTCCTCACCTATAGTCAGTTTCCCTGAGACACCAAGGTGTCAAGAAAATTTTTCAAACTCTTTTGAAAGTTCTCACAATCACTACTACAAAAACTGGCATTCTTGACGTGCATTGCGCGTCAAGAAAGTGCCTTCTTGACACGCAAATGCGCGTCAAGGATGCGGGGGTCAAGAAGCTTCTTGACGCGCAAAATGCGTGTCAAGAAGCTCTTGACGCGCGAACAATGACACGCTATCCTTGACACTCCATTCTTGACACCCATATTGCGCGTCAAGAAAGGGTGTCGTCTGTGATTAATATATTTTTTATTTATAATATTTTTTTGTGTCGTCTGTTGATGACACGCAGATTTGCGTGTCATGCCTTTTATGACACTCATTCTTGCGTGTCATCCTTGTAAGTGTTTTTTTTTTTATTTTTTTCAAAAATTACTGATTTCCCTGTTAATAAATCATATTTCACAAAACCAAAATACAGAATAGCTGCTGTACCAAAACAATGCATTTCATACAAATAGCAATTGAAAATAATTCGATTTCATGTTCATCATACATGCAATTCGATCACAATGACAAAAGTAAAATGTTCAAAGTTTATATGCATATATATTGGATGACTACTACTACTTCACGTCCGTGTAAATGAAGTGGCAAGCGTAGGTCAACTATTCTTCACGAATCTCATCAAAATCAGCATCTGTGTAAACATTACTATCTCCACCAATCTGTGTAAAAGATAAATTACGAGAAAAAAATGATCATCAAAGATAAAGTTAATTAATTAAAATATGAGAAAGCTTACTTTGTTTTATCCATTAACATAATTTTGAAGCAATCTTGAGACCGTTCGGGCCCATTTGAGCTGTCCAACCCGTTTGACCCGTTAGAAATAGACATCATGACATTCGTATAGAGAACCCAAATTACAACGGCTTAACCTGTCAGATCAGTACATAACTTTATTAAGCATTCATTATAAGTAGTCAAATAAAAATTAAGTCAGCAATAATACCTGGTCAATCTCGTTGACTTCTGCAATGTTATTGAAAGCAAATTCCAGCCATCATGGTTTTTGATCATCTGTTTGTTCTAAACTTCAAATGTTCTTACATCTATAAACTTGATGTTGATAAATACACATTAAACAAATGAAAACAGATTTAAGAATACTGGAAGAAACTTACTTGATTTTAATGATGAAAGCAAAATTAAGTATTTGTTAATGAGGGATTGAGGTGGTTATGAAAATAAAGGTGCACCAAATGCAGCAACTGGGTGATTGGATATAAAAGTCCCAACTTGCAATGAGATTTTGGAACTGTTCAATTGGAAAAAAAGATATTACCATTACATAGGACCACGCCACATGAACCTAATTAATCCACCAAATAAATGTATGTATATTGGAAAATATAGTTACATTCGTCACCAAACTTTTTGTCCACCAATATAATGAACATAACCACCTATATAATACCAAAACCAACCATCGAGTAGCTTCACTCGTTTTCTCTTCATAAAACACTATAGATAGGTGGTCTTATGTGCATGTACTAGGTGGGCTAGAAGCGCCCGTTGCGCGCGACGGTTTTTATAAAAAACTTCATGTGCACCAATTAATCGCAAATCGTTGATCCAAGAAGATCTATTCCGGTGTAATCATCTCAAAGCATACAATTCATGTTGGAAATTAGAAATCATGAACATGGCAATGTAGAGATACTTTAGTGCTTATTACCACTTTATAAGTGGCAAACAAATCCCCATGTAAACCTATTCCAGAAAATCTAAATAACACTTGTTGAGACCTTGCTTTCTACATCATCAGAATGTATGGGTTCCCAAATTATATTTTGACTATTTATATGTATGGTTATAATGAAGTTCATGCAATGCATAATTGTAGTCTGATATGAGAATGGCTTTGAATTTTATCATGCTTAGACAAAAAAAATTAAAAAACAAAACCCAATCTTTCTTTGTCTCCAGTTTTGTGTAAAATTTGGCTTGCCATTTCTCCTATCAACTCTTGAATTTACAAAATGACCTAATTAGAAAATATAGTTTGGTCTATGTTATCAGTCCAAAATCATAAACCAAAAACATAGGAGGGGGAAGATAAGAAATCCTACCTTTATTTAACCTCAACTGCATAAACAGAGAAGATGAATGAAGCTTATAGCATCTGTCATGAAACTAAACTAAATTTAAATAAACTTGTATTGGTGTTCTCAATATGTAAGGTATGAATTACTTAACCATGTCAAGGATAGGCTAGATACTGAATGCTTCAACAAAATCGGTTGACTTCCTGAAGTCAAACCACAAATGTTTAAACAGCATGAATTACTCAAAGAGAGAAAAACAAAACAACAGAAATGACTCAAAGAATGCCGGTTCAGATTTTTATCACTAATTTCGTATGGGTTTAAGTTGTAAGTGGAAGTGAATTTTTTTTATATTTAAAAATGATGCATCACTAAAATGTAAATGTATGCATGTATTTGTAGTTACCATGTAATGAATATGTGTATATGAATAAATATTTCAAGCAATACAGAAGCATTAAATGAAGATCATGTATAAGTAAAGTTTGACTTATAAAATTTGTATTTGGTTATCAGGTAACATAAACATAGATGGCCACAACGTTAAATCAGTTCTGACTTGTGTTGAGCCATATGATTTGAAGTAAAAGATGAAGGATTTGGGGTGTCTATATCCACGTGTTGTGTATATAAGCATGTCCACATTGTATAATATTTGCTTATGTATTAATGGAATTTGGTAGGCATATGGTTGTAATCACATCCTACAATTCATCATATAAGACAAGATAAAATGAAAGTTGGAGGCGGGAAGTTAATATTTGAGGGACTTACAACGACTTGTTCTTGAGTTAAACTTAGGAGGTTAGCCAAAAAAAATTCTTTTGGTCTATTCCTAGAGCAAGCCGCCTTGGAACTACTGATGGTGGGACTTCATCTTTAAATCTGTGCAAATAACGCAGCGAAAATATTAAAAGTGTTATTGAATATGGTTTTCATAGTAATTTTTTTACCAAATATTAACAGGTGTGCCAATCTACTACCACTCGAATAGATGTACACCTTATTCGAAACAAAGACATAACCTCAAGATGTTAATGAAGACGTTAAGGATGTACGGCCGCACATTGGGTCTCTCTGAAAAATTCAAGGTCATCAAATTTCATTAGTTTCCAACAAAAATATGAAGAGTACCTAAACCAACAAACTAAATCATATGAACTTTAAATCCAATTTTAAAAAGCATAAAAAAACACACAGTCATTAGTATCTACAACTAACATTAACAACATACTGAACGAAATAAAATCCAGTGATGACCCTAATGCGAAGTTGAAGGCAACCGCAGAAAATGAAGAGAGTCAAAAAAGAACACGGTGAATCGTAGTCGCAGAGTTCCTAACCTAATTGAAACAAAAATCTTTAAAGAAAATTCAAAAATCAACATGCCCTGAATTTGAAAAAAAAAATAAAGAAGATAAGTGATGAATGCAAAATTGGTAATTAATTAGGCCAAAAGGCAGAATTTACCAAACACTTCAAAATGGTGGAAAAGTCCCTTTATATACCACTTATTTTGTTAGGATTTAAGGTGTCCACTGTTCAGACATTTCAAATTTAGCCAAACACTTTTTTGTAACTTTCTTTGTAGCAACACTATGAAAATTAATGAAAGAAAGCGAATATGTGCTCATTGTAGGATATTAGATACCCATACCTTTGTGTAACGGAAGGGGTAATAAGAACCCTAGGTCACTGTGACTGCTTGAAGAAGAAAACAACTATTGCAAGAAAACACGAAACAAAACAAATCAGAGCCTCAAATTTGTGGCTATCAACCATTTAAACGGGCGGAAAATCGATCAAGGTTTGGGGATTTACCTTAGCCATCACGATCCGCCTCGAACAGGACATGCAATTACCAATCTAAGCCGGAAAGCCTTTATCTCGGTCGAAGAGTTCGCATCAAACAACCAGAGCGATTCATTTCGTATCGAACAACCAGAGAAATCAAAGGGTTCGCATCAAAGAATAAAACATAGAAATAGAATTTCGATACTAAAAAAAATTAAATTTAAGAGCAAATACAAATCCGATGAAAAAACTATGGAATAATAACTTCAGTACCTTAAGTTTTTGATTAAGATTGAGAGCTACCATCACGATTAAAAATCTGTTACCGATTCCGATTCGTAGATGGTCCAACAGCAATGGTTTCGATTAACATTTAGAATGGATAACGGCTGCGCTAGAGGAGAGGTGCGAGAGAGATTTCAGAGCGGCAGATTGGGTTTAGGGTTTGAAGGAAGTCCGAGTGTTTTGAGGGAAAATAGAGGCTGAAAAATTGAAAATTAGGGCAAAATATTGGGGGGGGGGGGGGGAGGAATTTGGAGCCAAAAAATTAAAAGACGACACTTTCTTCTTGACACGCGGTTTTTATATGTCCTCCGTGTTTTTTTTTTGAAATATGACAGAAATTCTTGACACGTAAAAATGCGTGTCATGAATTCTTAGGAATTACCTATAATTGACATTTTATTTTGACACTTCAGTTTTTGCACGTCAAGAATTATCGAGTGTCATCGTTCGCGTGTCAAGGAAGGCAGTTTTTGTAGTAGTGAATGCTCATGTAGCAGCTGACTCTTATCAAGGTTTCATACCTGAAGATCTTGAGTGCATGGGTGCTGATGATTTAGAAGAAATGGATATAATGACCCAACTTGCCATGGTTTCTGTAAGAGCTCAAAGGTTTTACAAAAGGACAGGTAGAACCTACAAGGGAGCAAAAGGTGCTCACATAGGCCTTGACAAAAGCAAAGTCAAATGCTACAACTGTCACCAACTTGGTCACTTTGCAAGAGAATGCTCTCTACCAAGAAGAGAAGGACAGAATCAGAACCATGCTCAAGGGAAAAATCATGGAGGAAGCAACTCAAACAACAACAATTCTGGAAACAACTCAGGCTCACACCCCACCCCACCAAAGCCAACCGGAAGTCAAAACCATTAGAACGTGGTAGCTGCTGTAGCAAATCAAACATCATGTGTTGAATGGGAAGATTTCGTTGCTGAGTTTGAACCCATCAACTATGCTTTAATGGCCAAACAGGACTCCATCACAGATCAGGTAAATTCTATCCCTGAAAAGGTCTTAAAGAATCTATGTAGTCCTGCCTGCATAGAACAAGTGGCAAAATATCAAAATCACAACACTGATTTGATTGATGAAGTTTCAAACTTAAATGAGTTAAAGGAATGTTTTAAGAAAACTGAATCATCATACATTTCAAAAATTGAAAACTTAACCAAAGAGTATGAACAGTTAAAACAAACCAACTCAGTGCTTGAAACACAGCTTGATGACTTGCTGTCAAAACTTGAAAAATCAAGAAATGAAACCAAAGATGCTAAGGCTGAGGTTGATGTTCTTGAGATCAAGCTGAAAGATGCTTTGTTTACTTGTGATAAATTTCAAACAGCAAACAAAAAGGCTGAAAAACTATGGATGGGAGGGATGTATGGTAAAGCAGGTGTTGGCTATAACTCTGTTGAGCCACCAATTGAATACTCACCTGCAATCAAACCAATTGAAGCTTTAAAATCAGAATGCAAAGTTAGTCTCATAGTTGATGACATTTCATCACAATCCAGTTCTGAAAACACTGTTGAGTCTAGCACATCTGCTTCAGCTGACCAATTAAACATTTTGAAACCATCAATTGCTGTTCCTCCACCAACTGTTTATGAACCTAAGGATTCAAAAGTTGGAGGAAAGCAACCTGAGCAACCAAAGGGAAGTCAAACTCAAAGGTTTGGTCAAGTAAACTTTAAGCAAGTAACCAAAATTGAGTCTCCCAGGAAATTTGAAACCAAAATTGTTGAGTGCATGTGCTGTGGTGAACAAGGTCACCTAGCTGCTGTCTGTCAGTTTAACCCAATGAGTAAAGTCAGACCATTTCAAAAGCCAAAACCTGTTTTGAAACCAAAAGCCGATTTTCAAAAGAAGCTCACAGGAAGAATCTCACCTATGAAAAATCACACTTTGAAGCATTTTGGATCTGAATCCAACAGAGTTTTAGTTGGTAATGATAGAAATGGTAGTTTCACTGCTTTAAAGCAAAATCGTTTTCCGGCTGAAGTTCAAGCGGAACATTTTTCCGCTCAAACTCATGTTCAACCGGAAAATAAATTTCAACCCAGATCAGCTACTGCTCCAAAGCAGAGACCTCAAGTTCATTTTGCTGATGGGTTTGAATATTTTGAAGCTCAAGGAAGAAGAAACCCCTCCAGAGGAAAGGTCACCTCTAGAGAAAATTTTTCAAGAAACAGCAAACCCAATCAATTTGAAACTGTATTAGCAAATGGTTCAAGTGGAAATCATTATGTTCCACTTCAGGGGGGGGGAGTTTAAATCAAAGCAAACATTTTCCTCAAAGATTTTCAAAATCACCTGAAAAAACTAAGTTGGTTAATCAAGAAAGTGAAAAACTTAAGAAACTAACTAACAAGCAAAGAAAGTTTAAAGAATATAGGGATAGAAAAATTGCTGCAAAAAGGAACACCAAATATGAAAGGTCTAGTCAAACAAGTGCTCAGTATGAGAACTTCAGTTTGGACAATGATGATCTGTTAAATGAAGCTCCAGTTGTTAATACTCTAGTACTCAAAGAGTACAGGTATAATGATGCTTATGGCAGACCCAAGACCACTCAGGCTTGGGTCCCCCATAGAAATTAATCATTTCTGATATGTGCAGGTGCAAAATAAAGGCCAGAATAGCCTATGGGTAGTTGACAGTGGTTGCACTTGCCACATGACAGGGAATAAGCACATTCTGGAAAATACAAAAAGAATCAATGGAGGACCAGTTGCCTTTGGAAGCACAAAAGGCCATATCACAGCACAAGGTGATGTGACAAATGGACTGGTAAAATTTGACAGAGTCAATTTTGTTGATACATTGAATTTTAATTGGCTTAGTGTCTCACAAATGTGTGACAAGAATTTAAATTTAATGTTTAATGAGAAAGAGGCAATAGTTCTCGAACCTGGTGTTAAAATTCCTGATGAATTGATAATGCTTAAGGCACCTAGGAGAGATGGACTATACATTCTGGATATGTCAGTGGCTACACCTTCATGTGGCACTGCTTGCTTTGTATCCAAGGCCTCAGTTGACGAATCTGATCTTTGGCATAGGAGGTTAGGTCATGTGAACTACAAAAACATGAACAGAATTGTAAATTTAGGCTTGGTTAAGGGTCTTCCTAACAAGCACTTTATTTGTTCTGAAAACTGTGTGCCATGTCTCAAGGGCAAGCAACACAGAACCTCTTTCAAGCCAAAAGTTGAATCTTCAATCTCAAAACCTCTAGAGCTTTTGTACATGGACTTATTTGGTCCAACTAGAGTAATGAGTCTAGGAAAAAGGTCATACTGCTTTGTTATAATTGATGATTTTTCTAGATATACTTGGGTTTTCTTTCTCAAAACAAAAGATGAAACTGCTGAATTGTTGAAAACTCTTGTCATTAGTTTAGAAAATCAATCCATTCTTAAAGTCAAAACAATCAGATGTGACAATGGCACAGAATTTAAAAATCATGTTCTGAATTCATTTTGTGAGGAAAAGGGAATTTTGAGGCAATTTAGTGCTCCTAGAACTCCACAGCAAAACGGTGTTGCTGAGAGGAGAAATAGGACATTGATTGAAGCTGCCAGGTCAATGTTGGCAGACTCTAAGCTCCCTGTGATATTTTGGGCTGAAGCAGTGAACACTGCCTGCTATGTCCAAAACAGGATCTTAATTGTTAAGGGAAAGAATAAAACACCTTATGAGCTTTGGAGAAAAAGGAAGCCAAACATTTATTTCTTTAAGCCATTTGGTTGTTCCGTCACTATTTTAATAACCAATGAGTCTTTGCCTAAGTTTGCTGAAAAGGCAGATGAGGGTTATTTTGTTGGTTACTCTGGTGTGTCAAAGGCATTTAGAGTATACAACAAGAGAACTAAAATTATTGAGGAAACCTTAAACGTATCTTTCAATGAAAAATCTGCCAACAATTTTAAGTCTCAGCCAAGCTGGTTATTTGATATTGATGCACTAACCACTGCTTTCAACATGACTGTTGATAAGCCTGTGAGCTATCTAGTGCAGGAACAAAACTTTAACAGGTCTGCTGATGAACATTGGAAGAAAAATCAAACTGTTAATGAGAAGTCAATCTTCTTCTCTTCAATGAGTTCTGAACCTGTTTTCCCAAGAAATGACAAGAAACTGACTGAAATAATTCAAATTGAAGAAGAAATTGTTCCGCTTGAAGTTCAAGCTGAACATATTTCTCCGGTTCAAGTTCAACCGGAAAATCAAATTTCAGAAACTGAAGAGAATACTGAATCAGAGTCAAATGAAGCTGGAAACTCACATGATAGCACATCAAATGAGCTCAATTCAGATCATCTGATCTACAATTCAGATACCAATTCTCTTGAATCAGTTGGAGTTTCAGATCCTACGTTACAACTTGAAAATGTTGAGCTTGATCACAGACTTCCTCAGCTCAACATACCCTCAAATGGAAGAAGCCATGAATTTCCTATGTTCATTGATAGAAGAATCAACAGAGATCATCCAGCGGGAAATATTATTGGAGAAGCTTCAGCTCCAGTGCTAACAAGAAGTAGATCTGCAAATGCAAATATCTGTTTGCATGCTGCATTTTTGTCTCAAGAAGTACCCAAGAAGGTAGCAGATGCCTTAGAAGACAACAGCTGGGTAGAGGCAATGCAAGAAGAACTATTTCAGATAAACAAGCAAAAGGTTTGGGAATTGGTGGATCTGCCTGATGGAGCAGAACCAATTGGAACAAAATGGGTGTTCAGAAACAAAAAAGATGACAGGGGAATTGTTATCAAGAATAAAGCAAGACTGGTTGTGCAAGGCTATGTACAGGAGGAAGGCATTAATTGTGATGAAGTCTTTGCACCAGTAGCCAGGTTGGAAGCAATCAGAATCTTCCTAGCCTATGCTGCATTTAAAGACTTCCAAGTATATCAAATGGATGTGAAAAGTGCTTTCCTGTATGGCCTCCTGGAACAAGAAGTCTATGTCAATCAACCTCCTGGTTTTGAAGACCCTCACCATCCGAACAAGGTATGCAAGCTAATCAAAGCTTTGTATGGTCTCAAACAAGCCCCTAGAACCTGGTATGAAACTCTTTCCAATTACCTTCTAGTAAATGGCTACAAGAGAGGAGCAATTGGCAAAACTCTTTTTGTTAAACTGTTGGTAATGACATGCTAATGGTCCAAATTTATGTTGATGATATTATTTTTGGTTCATCTAACACTTTGTTGTGCAAGGAGTTTGAAACTTTGATGCAGTCAAAATTTTAAATGAGCTCCATGGGAGAACTAACCTTCTTCCTAGGGCTTCAAGTAAAGCAAACTGCAGACGGAATCTTTCTGAATCAATCAAAGTACATCCAAGACATGCTGAAGAGATTCGACATGTTATCATGCTCAAGTACCAAGACTCCAATCTCCACTTCCCACAAGTTAACTAATGACTTAAGTGGAAAGCCAGTGGACGTGCACATGTATAGAGCAATGATAGGCTCTCTAATGTATCTCACAGCTAGTAGACCTGACATCATGTTCAGTGTTTGCTTATGTGCTAGATATCAATCTTCTCCAAAAGAGTCACACATGCTCGCTGTTAAGAGAATTCTCAAGTACCTAAAAGGGCAACCCAAACTGGGTTTTGTGGTATCCCAAGAACTCTGACTTCTCTTTCAAAGCATACACAGACAGTGATTATGGAGGATGTGATATAGATAAGAAATCAACATCAGGAGGATGTCAATTTCTAGGAGAAAGGCTTGTCTCTTGGCAATGCAAGAAGCAAACATGTGTTTCTACTTCAACTGCAGAGGCGGAGTACATTGCTGCCTCAAGTTGTTGCAGCCAAGTCCTTTGGATCCAAAATCAGATGCTTGATTATGGAATCACATTCATGGAGACTCCTATTCTTGCAGACAACAACAGTGCCATTTCCATCGTTAACAATCCCGTGAAGCACTCCAAGACCAAACACATTGACATAAGGTATCACTTTATTAGAGATTGTGCTGAAAAGAATTTAATCAAATTATTTAAAGTTCACACTGATCATCAACTGGCAGATTTGTTTACAAAAGCTTTCGATGAGGCAAGATTTTTCTACCTCATTACAGCCATTGGGATGATGAACTTTGAATAAAATTTTTCACAACTTTAATAAAAGAAAGAGATGTGCTCAAAGAGTCCGTCTCTTGATACAAAAAGAAAAAGAAAAGGAAAATCTCTTGTGTTAATTGAAGAATATTTTAGTTCATAGTCAATAACTGCTGTTTAAACTATGAAAAACTGACACAAATTTTCAAAATTTATGTGTTTTGGATTTTCCGGTTCAAGTTCAGGTTCAACCTGAAAGAACAACTTTTGAAATTCACCGGGTGAACTTCAACCGGAAAAATGCTTTAAATTTGACGTGGAAACTTATTTTTGAAAACAATTCTTCCAAGCGGAAAACTTGTCCGCTTGAAGTTCAAACGGAAGAAATCTGGTTTTTAAAATAAAGTAGAAAATGAGTTCCGCTTGAACTTCCGGGTCAACAAAGTCAAGGAATCATTTAATTACCCGGAATGCACAATTTACTAAGCGGATATTCATTTATTTTACCCATTTAATTTTTAACTGTTCAATTCCGAGGTTTCAGTAAATTAATTTTTGGATAAGGGCATGCTTTACTGTATAACCCCTAAAGCACCTGTCCCATCCGTCAATGAACCGTCGATTTACAACCTCCCTCCTCCACGTCATCTCCGAAAAGGTAAAAAGCCCTAAATTACCGTCATTTTCCCCATTTCTCGCAACATAACTCAGAAATTACTCCCAAAACCCTCTCAAACCATCTCCGTTTAACTACCACAAAACCGTCGACATTCTCAAATTCCGTCAACAATGGCTCCGAAGGGAAAGGCCAGTGGCAAGAAGCCAGTTGGTGACTCAAAATTTCCGGTAGAACACAACTTGATGGCATACCTGGAACCACCATCCAAGACTGAAATCTACAATGAAATGATCGAGTTCATCAAAAGCTCTCACCTTCATCATGCGCTTACTGTAGAAGCCGAAATCTTTGAAGAGGTGATGGAAGACTTTTGGGTTCACGCTAGGGTTACCGACGAGGCTTGCGGAAGTGGTAAAATTGTGTCAACTGTCCAAGGGAAGGAAGTTGAAATTGATGAAGCAAAGGTTCGAAGGCTGTTAAAACTAAGGGATGAAGATGGTTACGGGGAGATAGATCAGAAAAGATATCTCCGCCTTTTCAGAAACATTGGTTATGGTGGCTCCCTGCATAGCAAAACTATCAAGAAGGGGCAGTTACCATACAAGTGGAGATTTCTTGCACACACACTTCTGGTGTGTTTATCTCCAAAGAAGGGAGGTTTTGATGAGCTCTCCGGTGAGCAAGCCTCTGCCTTCTACGCTGTGGTCAAGGGTGAGAACTTTAATTTTTCCAAACAAATTTTTCAAGCCCTAAAATCCAATGTTCATTCTGAATATGTATACTTGTATCCCAGATTTTTGACATATATTCTCAAAGAAGAGTACCCCCATATAGTATGGCTTGGTATAATTTTGCACCAAAAACTTCTGAATGAGAAAACATTTTCAAATCTTGCTTTAAACAAATCTCCATTTCTTGGAAAGGATACTGACCATCCCTTACCAATTCCAAGGTAATTTCCTGATGAACCTGCTACAGTAGAGGTTCAACCGGAAATTGTAGGAGTGACTGAGCTCCCTGCTCAAGATGACAGAGCTGTAGACCTAACAGTTTCTGATCCCACATCTGTCCCAGCTTCCTCTTCTCTAATAGTTTTTCAATCCAAAAAGAGGAAAGCTACCACAATCATTTCCACTGCCACCTCCTCATCAAACTCACCTCCTGTCATTTTCAAGAGACAGAGAAAAGTGGTTACTAGGTCTCCTTCACCTAGCACCACCAACCAACCTGAAGCTTCAAACCCCGTTCAAGGCAAAAAGCCTAAACGAAAACTGGTAAATTTGGGATTATCTCTTAGGGATGAACCTTCTGTTGAGGGGGAGTCATTAGAAGCAGATGTAGCTTCCCCATCTGAAACTCTTTCACCCCTACAACCCCTATCACCTAGGAGTAACAGTGCTCTCAATCCCGGCTTAAATGAAGGTGTTATTAACTCACCTACCATTTTACATGAGAACATCCTTATATGCCAGGACACTGTAACACTGCAACCCCACTCCTCATCGGAGGTGAATCTCAGTGGTTCTGAAGAGATTCATGCAGAAAGGGCTGCTGCTGCCCAAGTATCCCAACTGGAGCTTGGTGTCAGCAGTAACATAAATAAGACCCAATCTGCGGCAATCTTCTCTGAATCAGCACCCGGAAGTCCTTCATTGGAACCAAGGGTTGTTGAAACAGCAGAAGAGAATCCCAGGTGCCAAGAAGCCATGGGTACCAATGCTGATCAATCTAGGATTGATAGCTTGGTTATTTCCAAGGATACTGGCAAAAAGCCAGTTGAGGATAGTCTTACACTACCTGAATTGACGAAACTGTACCTTTCTCTGCAAGCACAGGTTGAAGCTCTAAACTCAACTGTTGCCAAACTGGTTCAAGCTGATCCTACTCCAACTGAAGTAGGTCCTTCAAACCCTACCAGAGATGCTGAAGAAGTTCTTGTAACTGATGAAGCTGATACTGTCAAATTGGGGGAGAAGTTACTGTCAAAACCTGTCATCACTGAAATCGAAGAGGTAGAAAGGATACCGGCTGAAGTAAGAGCCACAGCTTGCCAAAAGATTGGCATTGAGCCTTTTTCTGTTGAAGAGAGTTGGGTGAATATGAAGTGCAGTCAACTGATTGCTATTTCTCCTTTTGAGGACCCCAACCTCACCGAGCTTGTTTAGTCGTCCATGCTGATTGCTGGTGCTCTCCCTGAGCATATCAACATGATCACAACACTTCTGACAGATGTTATTTTTCCGGCTGAAAGAGCCAGTGATCATGATGTAGGTAACATTGCCTCCACCAGCAAGGCAGCAGTTGATATGGAAGAAAGTACTGCAACTGCAGCAGTTGGTACTATGACTGAAGGAGAAGGAGAGAGTTTGATTGGTGAAGATAAAGGAACTGAGGTACTGGAGATAAATGATAAAGAACCTAAAGTCACCCAACCTCAGGTGGTGACTGATGGTCAATTACTAGTTCAAGCGGAACTTCAACCGGAAGTTCAACCGGTAGTTCCAGGTGAAAGGAGATCTGAATGTTCAACCGGAATAACAAATACCAACCCAGGTGGATGTTCAAGGTCCTAGCTCCTCAATTTTTGGGACTGTTGAAACACCTGTGGTTCAACCGGAAGAGCAAAGAAATGAAGAAGCTGAGGATGTGGCTAGATCACTGATAGCGTTATGGAGTTCAGAAACAGTTCAAACTGAGGAACCTGTTCAAGCTAATATAGCTAAAACCCTTCAACAGGTAACTCAAACTCCTGAAGCTGAGGATACAGTGAAAATGGTTGAAGATGCCAGAAGGGTTGCTGAGGATGAGAGAATAGCCAGAGAGCTCCAAGAAGAATTCGATCTATACATGCAAAACAATGTGTTTGAAAACCTTCTTGAAGAAGCAAAGACCAGGTCTTTCAACTGGAGGTTAAAGGATTATGATTTGGATACAATGTCTGAAGCTAATAGGCAGAGGTTAATTGCTATTGCCTCTCACTTGCCTACCAAGCTGGTAAAGAATGATGAAAATTACCATCTGTTGAAAAAGATTAAGAGGGCTCTTGTGATTTGAAATTTGAAGAAAGAGGCAGAGCTAGCTCAGATGCAGGTTAAAGGACTTTGCAGCTTGATTGACAAAATATTTTATGAGCTAAAAGGAGAAAGTGCTGCTGTCAATCCTAACCTGGTGATGCCTTCACCATCAGAGCTAGTCTCAGGTACTATAACTGCTAATGTTAAACCTGAAATTGATGATATTGCAGATATACCACCTCCACCTTCATTTATCTATAATCCAAACCCAATGCCTACAACAACTTCATCCATTCTACAGTCACTCCCAATCATACCTTACAAACCTCCACACATCCCCAAGAAGCTTGCTGCTAAACTTGCCAATCCTAAGTTTAGATCAGACAACTTCACACCCATCACTCCCTTTAAGAAGAAGCCTCCACCAACTATGGACTTCTCTGACATCTTTCCACCTACTCCACCATCAAGCCCAACTCCTGAAACCAATGAACCACCTCCAAAAACCACCCTGCCTCCACTCACCATAAGAGAACCTCCTTCCTCCACCACCAAACCTACTGAAACTCAACCAGGTCCCTCTTCATCTTCTGCCAAAGGCAAAAGGCCTATTGTGCAAGAATCTGCTGGTGATTCTGATGAAGAGAGGGAAATTAAGAAGAAAAAGTTGATGCATGCCAGAAATAAAAGAAATCAAAGACAAATGAGAAGAGGCCCTCCCAGCAAAAGAAGATTTGCTAGTTGGACAGTGGATGAAGCCACACTTGATTTCACTTTCACCATGGTCAGCGGCATAACTCAGGTGGTGAATGCTCGCAAGGCAACTTCCCAACTCACCCTGCAGCAAATGACTGACATCATTCTAAAGCTCAGAGAAATTATGAAATCTTCAAGAGCAGAAAACATGCTAAGGCTTTTAATTGAGCCTTCTGTGCTGGAATGTGGAATGCTCTATCGAAGCAATTTAGATGATGAATCAGCAGGAGAAGAAGAAGAGCCTACCAGTGAGATCAAATTCATCATCTGGGAAGAAGAAGAGAAGCTCTTCTATGTTCATAGAGCTGATGGCACCTTTACAATCCATGAGTCCATTTCTGTTCAAGAAGAATGGAATGAAACGGACTGGGATTCAATCAAACATGTAAAGGTGACCAAAACAAACACCAGAGAGCTTTCTCGAAATCTTGATGCCAGCATCGGATCTTCTAACAAGTAGGTTTTGGAGAAGAAAATTTTTGGGTACAAGTCAGTTTTGAAGTTAAACATTGAAGACAATGAATAATTTGACAGCATCAGCTTAGGGGGAGATTGTAAGGAAAAATAGAGCTTGGAAGATTTCCGGCTGAAATGCCAATTTTACTAGTTCCGGCTGAAGTTGAAGTTGAAGCGGAATTCAAGCGACAGGCATTCAAGCGGAAAGAAGCAGTTTTGTTTCTTAGCGAATATTCCGGGTGAACTCGTTTATCCACCAGATAAAGAGTTCAACCTGACTTTTCCTGAGAAGTCTTTTCAGAAGTCCAATCCTGCAAAAGCTTCTCGTATGCTTCTAAATCTGATTCAAGCCGCTCTCCTAAAGTAGATTGTTGCTGCCAACACGCAAGTCATTTCGATTGTCGATGTTTATTCTTTTGGTAGTTTATATTTGACTTTTATGTTTACGGTCGAGATTAGATCGCATGAGATCAATGGCTATCATTGATCTCATCTGCACTATATATAGCATGTAATCTCTTAGTTTACAAACATGGTCATCACTTGTAATAGTGTAGCTTTGAGTTAATGCAAATAGTGCCGAATATTCGATATATCGTTGTTTTTACTATTCTGCAAATCAAGCATTTACATTATACAAGAGCTTAATATCGCTTAAGTAAAGTGAAATATAACTTTAATTCCGCAGGGTTATATTTGCAAGTAAAGGGCTTAGTTTTAGTTTATTCATAACTAATAACGATCCTACAGCCCGGCGTACCAATTAACCAGTGTACCAGATGGTCCATTGCTACGTACCACCTGGTCTGTCACTGGTACGCTGGGGACAGAATATAGAAAACGATATATACAATAGACAAAACACCTAGACCTAGAGGATCTTACTAATACATGATTGAAATCGGATTCGGAACACACGAGGTAAATAATGATTCTTTGATTGATCACAAGCTCGATTACAGATAGAGAGAATACAGAGAGTAAACACTGTAGAAAACACACAGTTAAGCACTCAACCCTCACCACTACTCTCTAACACACGAGCTAAGCATATTTATAGTAGACTGTCCGGCGTACCAATTAACCAGCGTACCAGATGGTCCGTTTCTACGTACCAACTGGTCCGCCACTGGTACGCTGGGGACAGAATATACAAAACGATCTATACAATAGAAAAAACACCTAGACCTAGCACTAGATATCATAACATGTTCTAACAGGCCCATTGTTCCATATTTGAAGTACTTTATTTCACTCTTGTCAACTTCAGGTTTGTTGTATCAGATGATTGTTTCTTGCTTTCTTAATTTTTGAAAAAATTATTTCTGGTTGACCAGGAAGGATTCTTTTTGAATCTACCAAACTGTTTGGTCAGTAGTGCCAGTGATTTTTCAAATGACTCATTTTCTATTTCACTCTCAAAATATTCATTTTTTGAGTCACTTAATTCTTTCCGTCTTGAGTAGTTTGACTCTTGTTTGATATTTTTTTTCCTTTTTTCAGAGTACAGGGCCAGTGGATCCACTTTGGATTTTGAAATGTCCATAATTTTAGACTGTTGAAGGTCTAGAATACAGAAGAGATCATTTAGGATTTTTTCTTCTAAATTCAAAGTTGATTGAAGAGTCATGGTTAGACTTCTCCATTCATGGAAAGGCTTTTCATAAATTTAATGTTTGTTTCCTCATTAGTTTTAGAAACATTGAACTTTCTTAAATTGTTAATTATTGTGGCAAAATGATTGTAGGTGTTTAAAAGTGACTCGCTTAGGAGTGACTTGAAAGATTCATATTCGTTTAGTGCTTTAGTTATTTTGTTTCTTTTTATTTGATCCCCCCCCCCATCAAAGAGTTTCTCAAGGGCATCCCATATACCCTTGGCTGAGGTGTTGCAGTCAACTTGACATAATATTTCATGAGGAAGAGCCATGATGAGGACTGTCTTTGCTCTGTCCTCATTAATTTTTTTGGTTTTGTCTTCCTCACTCCACCATTTCCTTTCTTTTGGAATGGTGCGAGCATGGACACCCGCTGAGGTTCAGTTTCTTTTATCTCATGAATGTTGACTGTGGGACAATGGGGTCCTTTGGCTATGCTTTCCAACAGGGAGCTATTAACTTCTTTTAGGAAGTTAGTAATTCGGATTTTCCACTGTGGACATTCCTCCCTAGCAAGCATAGGGGGTTTTGCCAATGAGCCAAGTGATTTTCCATTGTTCCAACTTAAAGACATTTTTGAGAAAGTGTTGTAGAAAAGATGTTAAAGAGCAGGAACTTTGAATATTGATTATTTAATTTGCTCTGATACCAATTGTTGGGTCCCATGAGGGGCTCTTTAACAATGTTGGCATAATTTGATTTAAACAAGATAAACAAGTTGCGGAAAGTAAATTAAATTGGAAGACAACAATTCATAAAAGGGTTATTCTGTATATCTCAAATGTAAATAATGGTTTACATGAGTTTATAGTATCACTATGTATCAATGGAAATAACTTTTTTATGGGAGTAATGTTGTAATTGCTTTGAGAAGATATTGAATTGTATACTATTTGCCTTGCTTTGTTTGGTGAAGTTAACTTGCTATTTATAGGAAGATGTAGCAAGTTTCATAGGGTAAGGTGGTTGAGGACGGTTGAATTTGGAGTGTGTCAGAGTATATAGAGATAAATTGAAGATGTTTAATTTATCTCTTCTTCAACTGTCGTTAACTGTTTTGATATTCAATACAAAGTTGGTATTCAAATTACTTGTTCATCACACAAAGGCAGAATGTGTTCTTCTCGTAATCTTTATCTTCTGATGGTCCAGAACTCCTTTAGGACTCTTCTTTGAAGACTATTGATGCTTCCCATTAGAAGCCTTCTACAAAAATGAGGATTTCTGTAGAATTTGGTCTGTACAGAACTACTTCGGAATTTCCGGAGTAACTCTGTTTGAATACAGAAATCTGTATTTCATACAGATTTTCATATCCTTTTGCTCTTTTGAGGATATATCTTATCTTTTCTTCTAATACTTTACTGTTATCCGTTACATTTACATTGTGTTCTAACATCTTTGCTTGCTCTATATTCTAACTCCATTAGTTTTCTCTTCCATTCAATCATGTCCTTATTTTCCTTTGATGTTAGTGCTCTCGATTCTGCCACAAACTCCACTTGTTCAATTTTAGACTTTAACTCGATACCTTCCTTTTCTTCCAGTTCCCTTATCTCCGCCCACCAAGCCTTTATAGCTTTTTAAAAACTGAAGTTTGCCTAGGAACTCCCTATCTGGGCACGGACACGACGACACCAATGCATAGGCTAATTTCACAGCCCTATCAAAGCTATCTCTGTCGAACCATGAATGAAAGAACTTAAAAGGGGTAGGTCCAAAGTCAGCCCAACCACCAACCTCTAACTTTAGCGGGCATGATCGGATCTTTTCCTCGGAAGCATAGTAACCCTAGCCGCCGGCCATCAGTCAAAAAAGTTCCTGTAAAACAGTATTCGATCAATTTTGCTAAGCTTTTCCCCTATACTGTCCATGTATGTATATTGATAACCACCCATCATCGGATAAATTAGCTCCATGGAGTTAATAAACTGGTTTAAATCCCTTGCCGATGTGTTACAGTACTTCGAGTTAATTCTTTCTTCCGCTATTCTAACCGTGTTAAAATCACCGAGCACAACCCACCTACATGGCCATCTGTGTTTTAAAGCAAAAAACTGATCCCAAAACAATTTTTTTAACCTCGGGGCTTGGGGCCCATATACATTAGCTATAATAAGGTCCTCTTGGTGCCCTACAATCTTACCTTTAACAGCAATGGAATTTCTAGTAGAGATTACCTCAGATCTTTTTAACAGATTAGAATCCCAAATGCTAATAAGACCCCCGGATGTGCCAATCGAAGGCACTAGTTCAAACTCAAATACAGATCTGCCCCATAACTTTTCCACTGGAATTGACTCAACATCATTCACCATTGTTTCTTGGATTGCAATGAAAGAAATCGAATTTTCCCTCTTGATTTTTCTCACCCAGCTATGTTTGAGATTACTTCTAACCCCTCTAATGTTTAAGGTTAGACAATTCATTTAGAACCGCCCTTCACCCCCTCATCCCGAATCAATACTCGCACATCCCCCTCAAAGCCGTCCATTTCAATTCCCACAACCCTACCCATACTGATTGATTTTGATATCTCCTTCCTCATCCATTTTTACTTCTCCGATGGGCAACATCCCCCGCCACTTCCACCAATTTGGTCCTAGATGATGAAGACGAAATCCCTTTGGAAATTGCATTCCATATTGCCGACTTGCTGCCCCTTTTCATCATTATGCCTTGAAATCAAATATTAGCCTCTTTTGCCCTTTTGTCCGCCTGTTTTACTTGTCTGATCGGAGGAAATGAAGAGTATCCGTCATCATCCCAGGTTGCCTCCGTTTCTTTTGAGCTCTCACCTTCCTCCTAGTGAACGAATATCCCACCATGAGTATTGAACCGTGGAATTTCCTCCACTGCCACCGATCTGTCGTTATCTTGAGAATACACCTGACTCCCCTCTCCCCCTTGTTGATGGTCGAAGTCGCATGGCCTCTTTCATCAGCCTTGACCTCCTTCTGATTTGAATTTGGGTAATTCCCATTTTTCCTACTCCCATCCAACCTAGAAGAATGGGCCTTCTCCACCTCCTCCACATTAATATGTTGGGCCTGGCCCACTTCCCCCACGTCTTTTGGATGGCTCCCACCCCCATTCTCTACTCCATTACTCGGGTCAACCCCACCTTGGACTGCCCCACACCCTACATATCTGACCCCCATTTGGGTCCATCTAATCCGGCACCACAAAAACATCCTCCTTACCTGTCTTCTCAGGCTTTTCTTGGTAATTCTCCCAAATCGAAGGCATTGATTTCAACGAAGTTTATGCTCCTGTAGCACGAATTGAAGCTATCAGGATATTTCTAGCTTTCGCGGCACATCACGGATTTAAGGTGTATCAAATGGATGTCAAGAGTGCTTTTCTGAATGGAAAGATTCATGAAGAAGTTTATGTGAAGCAACCGCCTGGTTTTTATGATCCGGAGTTTCCTGACAAAGTGTACAAATTAGACAAGGCTTTATATGGTCTTCACCAGGCACCAAGGGCTTGGTAGGAGACACTTTCTACTCACTTGCTTGACAATGGGTTTCAACATGGCAAGGTGGATTGTACATTATTTTCAAAGAAGTTCGGGAAGGATCTGTTGCTTGTTCAAGTTTATGTTGATGATATTATCTTTGGAAGCACAAAAGACAGCTTATGCAAAGAATTTGAGCGGGTTATGCAAACAAAGTTTGAGATGAGCTCTATGGGGGAGATGGGTTTCTTTTTGGGTCTTCAAGTCCATCAATCTGCCAAAGGAATATTTTTGCATCAAGCAAAATATGTGTTCGATATTTTGGCTCGGTTCAAGATTGGCGATGTTCGGATTCCATGTACTCCAATTCAGGTTTCACATGTTATCGAACCATTTGAATCTGGTGCAAGTGTTGATCCGACATTGTTTAGGGCTATGATTGGTTCCCTTATGTATCTGACTGCATCTCGTCCTGATATTATGTTTGCTGTTTGTTTATGAGCTAGGTACCAGGCAGCTCCGAAGGCTTCACATATGCTAGCAGTAAACCGGATTTTTGCTTATTTGAAGGGTAATCCGGATCTTGGCATCTAGTACCCTAATGATAATAAGTTTAAGTTATCAGCGTATTCTGACTCGGATTATGGCCGCTGCAAAATCAACTTTAAATCGACTATCGCCGGCTGTCAGTTTTTGGGGGAGAGATTAGTCTCTTGGCAATGCAAGAAGCAAACCTCGGTTGCAACATCTAATGCTGAGGCAAAATATGTGGCTGCTTCAAGTTGTTGTTCACAAGTATTGTAGATACAACAGCAGTTACGCGACTACGGTTTGAATTTTCTAACTACTCCAATTTACATTGATAACTCAGCTGCTATTTCTATCACGAAAAACCCTGTTTAGCATTCCAAAACAAAGCATATTGACATACGATATCATATTATCCGGGATTGCTATGAAAAGAAGTTAATTGATTTGCAGAAAATTCATACAGATTTTCAACAAGCTGATTTGTTCACCAAAGCTTTTTACAAAACTCGTTTTAAATTTTTGTTGCAATTCAATGGGATTACTAAATTGAATGCCACCTAATATGGTTCAGTTCCTCATTTTTTTATTTTTGTTACTGTTTTTCTTTGTTTTTCTGCATTTTTGGGGGAGATTTATATGAAAAAAATACAAAAATATGTGTTTTTCTGTATTTGAAAAGTGTAAAAGCATTAAAAAAAATTGGAAAATCCAAAAACATAAAAAAATGGAAAAATCAAAATTTGAGAAATGTGATCCAACCTTGTGAGAAATGATGGTACATCAGTTATATGTTACTGACCATGGATAAAATAGATTGAAAGGCTGTAGGTTCTTGTATGTTTCATTGAATGTGTCAATCAATATCTGATACTAGCCAGTATGATATAAACATAATGCTTGCTTGAAATCTGTGGTGTAACATAATTTTCGTGGTTGAGTAATCTTGATAAAAGATGAAAAGTGCAAAAACAGAATAAATAAGTGTTCTAGTGTATGCATGCATTCTTTTGAAAGATTTAAACTTGTTTGATTTTCTTTATTTTGTCAAACGATCGGACGTTCTATGCGTATCGAAAGATCGACCTGATCGTTGTTCGTTTGACGTTCTGCTTTATTGTTGTTGAGTTATACAATTTCAACTTGTTTTTACTTTCTTATTTTCCTAAACAATTGGACTCTCTTAGCGTATCGAAAGATCGACCTGATTTTTGTTTGTTTAGGGTTCTGCTTTCTTTTTGCATGAAACACTATGAATAGCTTATATCTGTAAATATTCATGAGTGAATAAAAGAAAAAGAAATCAAAAATATAATAAAATCTGATTCTCAAATTTCTTGAATTTGTGGGTATCACGATTTCTATGCTTGATAAATATACCTAAGTCATATCAGAAAGCAGTAAAAATTGATTTAATTTGACTGAAATGAACACGAAAGTGTTGTATTCGTGAACTGCTTGGCTTGCATGCTAAATAGATTGAAATTGAAATGTGTTAAGTGCATATCACTGGTATGATCTCACGTTGCGATCTTTCTCATAAAAACATAAATTATTGCATTTAAATTTCTGATTTCAGTTGTTTTGTTATTTCTGAAAAATTCCAAAAAGATTTTTGGTGTGTTTTAGCTTAAGTTCGAAAAATCAAAAAGATTTTGGTGAGTTTTGATATAAAATTTGATAAAAATCAAAATGATTTTCATTCTGCATTATTTTGGATCAACTGAATTCAGATATGACAAATTGTTGTTAAAAGAACCACAATCGTTGCTTAAATCAGCTCATCAAATGTTAATTTGACAAAGTGTGATTTTTTGGATAAAAATTGCAAAGTTAAAAGAACAAGGGTAATATGGTAAATTTTGGTTCGGCGTACCATATGGTACGCGGGACGAACCATTTTTCATATGAATAGGAATTTCTGGTTCGTGATACGCACAACCTGCGTACCAGCCACGAACCTTCATCGAAAAACCCTAAAATTTGCTCTGTGATTTTTGTTTGATTTCTCAAGATCTAACAAACCTCTGCTCAAGATTTTTATTGAAACAGGTAGATTTGAGGATTGTGCATCTGCTGATGGTCTTGGATTGGGATATGATGGTCTAATTCGTGAGTTTTTTTAAGATTAAAGTCTCGTTTTTTTTCATTGAACCGAACGAGGGCTGGTTTAATGGGTTAACATTGGTCTCAATCAGTTTTAAACACATGTATAGAATCGGTTTTTAGTCTAGAACAAAACCCCGTCAAGTGATTTGGATTCAAAAACGATGTGGTGTGTCAAAATAAAAAATGTCTCTTCGGTTAACTGTTCTTCCGACGTACCATCTGGTACGTGGCGTACCATTTGGTCCTTGACCTAAATATGGTCCGTATCTGGTCCGTTTGACCTTATGGTACGTGGTCAACACTTTTGGTTCGCCGTACAAGATTTGATCTGTATGACCAAATTTGGTTCGTTGGAGAATTTTCAAAAAGTTAATCGTTTGAGCGTTTCAAATTGAATTAGAATCAGTTGTAAATGGTTTTGGCTCTATCTCATGATTTTAATGTTTGTTCGTGTTTATGTTTTTCAGAAATGGTGACTTTAAAATCAAATGATGAACACAATATCTGTACCTATTTGAATGCATCTGCTCGATGGAAGCCGCATTTTCTTGGAATTTTTTAGTTCTTGGAAAGATCGAGATTTTTTTATGCTGCCACTCACGAGTGTACTCCATACAAGGATTTACTTTTGATGTTCTGGAATACTGCACAAGTGGATTGTTCTGTGGAACCTTCGGTTATTCGTGCAAAAGTTCATCAAACTGATGTGATTGTTTCTGAAGAAAATGTTTGTAGGGTTTTGAGATTAAATTATCAAGTTGCTTTTCCAATGATATTTGATGAGATTGATTTGGTGGCATTGCTTCGAAGGATAAAGTACGATGGATACTTGTATGATTCTTGGCTTCTTAAGTCGAATCTAAGTCCTCCGTACAAATATTTGATGCACGTTGTCATCAAATGTTTTGGAAATCGTTTAAGGGGGCATGATGTATTTTACATGAAGATTCTATCCTTTTTCTATGCTTTGGTAATGAACCGCGAATTCAATTTTTCGAGATGGATCTTTAGTTTCATGAAAGAGAATATATTGTCAAAACAAAACAAAAGCGTTATGTATCCAAGATTTCTTCAAATGGTCTTAAATGATTTACACCCGAATCTACCAAAGAATCCAGCACATTTATTGGTTTTAAAGCATATGAATGAAGTTGCAGTGGGTAAGCTTCCAGCTTATCAAAAGAGGAAAAGTCCAGAGAATATACCTCCTCCTACTAAACATTTGATTGGTCACTTGGCCAAACATGAGTTAGAGTATGATCATAGAGGTTATCCTGTTGAAGAGGATGAAAATGAGGAAGCAGATCCAGATCAACCAGTAAACCAAGATGCAAATGTTCAAGACCCTATGCAATAAGAAACTCAAGAGCATGTTATTCAAGAGGCTGTAAATGAACCTAAAGTTGTGAATGTTCAGGATGATAAAATGATTCATGATGCTGATGTTTATGGGATGATGCTAGTGAGAGTTCGTCTGATACAGATTCATATTCTCGTGATTATGTCACAATCTTGCATAATACCAGAGGAATTCGAGTAAAGAAGGGTTCTAGACAACATATTGATTACTTGAAGTCAAAGAATCTGGATACTTCAAAGTATGAGAATAGAACCAAACAGGCTGAGGATAAAGATGATGATCCATCTTACACTCCTGCTTTGGAGGAGCCTGTTAGAAAGACAAAGACTGCTGATAAAGGGAAAGCTCCTATGGTATCCAAGGGCAAGCATGTTAAACACATGGCTCAAAGAAATATGACATTGAAAAAGGGCTCGTTCCTTGCTGATGCTCGGAAAGCAGGTCTTAGTCCACCGAGTAAGAAGCAAAAAGTGTCTAATCAGTCTTCAATTCCAGAACAACCAACCACAAAATCTTTAAATGTTCAAAGCTCAGTTAATCCACCGGTTAGAAAGCTTGTTATTCGAAAGCCTTCTACAACTACTGCTTCTACAACGTCTACCATTTCTGCTACTGATTTGAAGCTGGCGTTACATCAATCCAGACTTGATGAGTTAGAATCGGCTAATCGTCAGCAAGCTGATGAAATCAAAGGCTTAAAGAATCTGGTAAAGGAGTTGGTCTCTAGAGATCAGACAAAAGATCGGGAGATTGCTAAATTGCAACAACTTTCTCTTTCTCTTGATGAGCAGTTAAATATTTTGCTCAAATCCTTACCTGCTCAGGGGGAGAGAAGACCAAATCCTGAGGAAAGTTGTAGAGAATATGATGATGTGTTGAAATACTTGGCTGAGGATCCTGACCCGGAAGGAGGAGTTGGTGGTGATGGTTCTGGTGCTGGTGCAACTGGAACATTTTCTGCTGCAGCCGAAACATCTACTACAACTCAGGGGGAGTCGTAGGAGAAAGAAATTTATGATGTAACTCCGATTTCCAAGGCTGAGTTGGGAGAAGGAGAATTTATCAATCCGTATTCAAAAGAGCAACTGGCTGCTATTTTTGCATTAAATGTGGATGATGTTGATAAAGTTCCATTTGTTGATCCCTACAAAGAAGAAAATTTTGATGTTGATATGGATTTTGAAGAGGAACATGTAGAAGTGGAAGATATGACTGCTGAAGAATATCCAGATGATCCTAAGGTTTATGCAAATTTTTCTGATAATGATCAGTCTGGAGGTTTTAATGTCTTTGGCAAAGAAGATGAAGAAAAAGTGGATGAAGAGTTAAAGAAGAAAGAGTATGAAACACAATCTGAGCAACCAGAATCAAATGAGTCTGAGAAGTTATCAGAAGAACAAGAAAATAAAATATTATTTGATGCCTGGTCGAAAGAACAGAGAGCCAAGAAACTGCCGATAGTGAAACCAACAAAGGTTGTTGATCAGAAGAAATATTTTGACAGAAAAGGTGGAGAAGCTACTGGTGGTATAATCAGTTGGATGTATGACTCAGAACTCAAGTGCTATGCAATTAAGAAAGAATTTGGAGTTATGTATTTTAAGCATGCTACAAGGTTTAGTACTTTGCCGGTTTGTGATGTTCGGGATCTATCAAGAAAGCCATTTTTAAATCATGGAAGTAATGTATTGGCTGAGGTCTTCAAAAATAAATTGATTGAAGAATGTCAGGGCAAATTTAGATTTTTAACTCCACAAAGACCGAAGTATTCTGAACATTCAACTGATATTCATCCAATCACTGGAAAACCGGTTGTGGTTTTAAAGTACAAGAAGCCAGTTAAGATGAAGAAAATTCCAGATCATAGAAGGATACTTATTCAGCATTCCAAAACAAAGCATATTGACATACGATATCATTTTATCCGGGATTGCTATGAAAAGAAGTTAATTGATTTGCAGAAAATTCATACAGATTTTCAACGAGCTTATTTGTTCACCAAAGCTTTTGAAAAAACTCGTTTTAAATTTTTTGTTCCAAATCAATGGGATTACTAAATTGAATGCCACCTAATCTGGTTCAGTTGCTAATTTTTTATTTTATTTTTGTTACAGTTTTTCTTTGTTTTTCTGCTTTTTATGGGGAGATTTATATGAAAAAAATACAAAAATATATGTTTTTCTGTATTTGAAAAGTGAAAAAGCATAAAAAATTTGGAAAATCCAAAAACATAAAAAAATGGAAAAATCAAAAATTGAGAAATGTGATCCAACCTTGTGAGAAATGATGGTACATCAGTTATAGGTTACTGACCATGGATAAAATAGATTGAAAGGCTGTAGGTTCTTGTGTGTTTCATTGAATGTGTCAATCAATATCTGATACTAGCTAGTATGATATAAACATAATGCTTGCTTGAAATCTGTGGTGTAACATAATTCTCGTGGTTGAGTAATCTTGATAAAAGATGAAAAGTGCAAAAACAGAATAAATAATTGTTCTAGTGTATGCATGCATTCTTTTGAAAGATTTAAACTTGTTTGATTTTCTTTATTTTGTCAAACGATCGGACGTTCTCTGCGTATCGAAAGATCGACCTGATCGTTGTTCGTTTGACGTTCTGCTTTATTTTTCTTCGTGTTTCGTATAACTCATCGGACTTTCTCCGCGTGTACGGAAGTACCGACCTGATTGTTGTTGAGTTATACAATTTCAACTTGTTTTTACTTTCTTATTTTCCTAAACAATTGGACTCTCTCAGCATATCGAAAGATCGACCTGATTTTTGTTTGTTTAGGGTTCTGCTTTCTTTTTGCATGAGACACTATGAATAGCTTATATCTGTAAATATTGATGAGTGAATAAAAGAAAAAGAAAAATCAAAAATATATTAAATCAGATTCTCAAATTACTTGAATTTGTGGGTATCACGATTTCTATGCTTGATAAATATACCTAAGTCATATCAGAAAGCATTAAAAATTGATTTGATTTGACAGAAATAAACATGAAAGTGTTGTATTCGTGAACTGCTTGGCTTGCATGCTAAATAGATTGAAATTGAAATGTGTTAAGTGCATATCACTGGTATGATCTCACGTTGCGATCTTTCTCACAAAAGCATAAATTATTGCATTTAAATTTCTGATTTCAGTTGTTTTGTTATTTCCGAAAAATTCCAAAAAGATTTTTGGTGTGTTTTACCTTAAGTTCGAAAAATCAAAAAGATTTTGGTGTGTTTGATATAAAATTTGATAAAAATCAAAAAGATTTTCATTCTGCGTTATTTTGGATCAACTGAATTCAGATATGGCAAATTGTTGTTAAAAGAACCACAATCGTTGCTTAAATCAGCTCATCAAATGTTAATTTGACAAAGTGTGATTTTTTTGGATAAAAATTGCAAAGTTAAAAGAATAGGGGCTATATGGTAAATTTTGGTTCGGCGTACCATATGGTACGCGGAACAAACCATTTTTCATATAAATAGGAATTTCTGGTTCGTGATACGCACAACCTGCGTACCAGCCACGAACCTTCATCGAAAAACCCTAAAATTTTGCTCTGTGATTTTTCTTTCATTTCTTAAGATCTAACAAACCTCTGCTCAAGATTTTTGTTGCAACAGGTAGATTTGAGATTGTGCATCTGCTGATGGTCTTGGATTGGGTTATGATGGTCTAATTCATGAGTTTTTTTTAGATTAAAGTCTCGGTTTTTTTATTGAACCGAATGAGGGTTGGTTTAATGGGTTAACATTGGTCTCAATCAGTTTTAAACACATGTATAGAATTGATTTTTAGTGTAGAACAAAACCCCGCCAAGTGATTTGGATTCAAAAAACGATGTGTTGTGTCAAAATAAAAAATGTCTCTTCAGTTAACTGTTCTTCCGACGTACCATCTGGTACGCGGCGTACCATTTGGTATGTGACCTAAATATGGTCCGTATCTGGTCCGTTTGACCTTATGGTACGTGGTCAACACTTTTGGTCCGCCGTACCAAATTTAGTCCGTATGACCAAATTTGGTTCGTTGGAGAATTTTCAAGAAGTTAAACGTTTGAGCGTTTCAAATTGAATTAGAATCAGTTGTAAACGGTTTTGGCTCTATCTCATGATTTTAATGATTGTTCGTGTTTATGTTTTTCAGAAATGGTGACTTTAAAATCAAATGATGAAATCGTGATTGTTTTTGAAGAAAATGTTCATAGGGTTTTGAGATTAAATGATCAAGTTGCTTTTCCAATGATATTTGATGAGATTGATTTGGTGGCATTGCTTCGAAGGATAAAGTACGATGGATACTTGTATGATTCTTGGCTTCTTAAGTCGAATCTAAGTCCTCCATACAAATATTTGATGCACGTGGTCATCAAATGTTTTGGAAATCGTTTAAGGGGGCATGATGTATTTGACATGAAGATTCTATCCTTTTTCTATGCTTTGGTAATGAACCGCGAATTCAATTTTTCTAGATGGATCTTTAGTTACATGAAAGAGAATATATTGTCAAAACAAAAGAAAAGCGTTATGTATCCAAGATTTCTTCAGATGATCTTAAATGATTTACATCCGAATCTTCCAAAGAATCTAGCACATTTATTGGTTTTAAAGCATATGAATGAAGTTGCAGTGGGTAAGCTTCCAATTTATCAAAAGATGAAAAGTCCAGAGAATATACCTCCTCCTACTAAACATTTGATTGGTCACTTGGCCAAACATGAGTTAGAGTATGATCATAGAGGTTATCCTGTTGAAGAGGATGAAAATGAGGAAGCAGATCAAGATCAACCAGTAAACTAAGATGCAAATGTTCAAGACCCTGTGCAACAAGAATCTCAAGAGCATGTTGTTCAAGAGGCTGTAAATGAACCTAAAGCTGTGAATGTTCAGGATGATGAAATGATTGATGATGCTTATGTTTCTGGGGATGATGCTAGTGAGAGTTCATCTGATACAGATTCAGATTCTGGTGATTATGTCACAATATTGCAAAATAACAGAGGAATTCAAGTAAAGAAGGGTTCTAGACAGCATATTGATTACTTGAAGTCAAAGAATCTGGATACTTCAAAGTATGAGAATAGAACCAAACAGGCTGAGGATAAAGATGATGATCCGTCTTACACTCCTGCTTTGGAGGAGCCTGTTAGAAAGACAAAGACTGCTGATAAAGGGAAAGCTCCTATCGTATCCAAGGGCAAGCATGTTAAACACATGGCTCAGAGAAATATGACATTGAAAAAGGGCTCGTTCCTTGCTGATGCTCGGAAAGCAGGTCTTAGTCCACCGAGTAAGAAGCAAAAAGTGTCTAATCAGTCTTCAATTCCAGAACAACCAACCACAAAATCTGCAAATGTTCAAAGCTCAGTTAATCCACCGGTTAGAAAGCTCGTTATTCGAAAGCCTTCTAAAACTACTGCTTCTACAACGTCTACCATTTCTGCTACTGATTTGAAGATGGCGTTACATCAATCTAGACTTGATGAGTTAGAATCGACTAATCATCAGCAAGCTGATGAAATCAAAGGCTTAAAGAATCTGGTAAAGGAGTTGGTCTCTAGAGATCAGACAAAAGATCGGGAGATTGCTAAATTGCAACAACTTTCTATCTCTATGGGTGAGCAGTTAAATATTTCGCTCAAATCCTTACCTGCTCAGGGGGAGAGAAGGCCAAATCCTGAGGAAAGTTGTAGAGAAGATGATGATGTGTTGAAATATTTGAATGAGGATCCTGACCCGGAAGGAGGAGTTGGTGGTGATGGTTCTGGTGCTGGTGCAGCTGGAACATTTTCTGCTGCAGCCGAAGCATCTACTACAACTCAGGGGGAGTCGTCTGAGAAAGAAATTTATGATGTAACTCCGATTTCCAAGGTTGAGTTGGGAGAAGGGGAATTTATCAATCCGTATTCAAAAGAGCAACTGGCTGCTATTTTTGCATTGAATGTGGATGATGTAGATAAAGTTCCATTTGCTGATCCCTACAAAGAAGAAAATTCTGATGTTGATATGGATTTTGAAGGGGAACATGTAGAAGTGGAAGATATGACTGCTAAAGAATATCCAGATGATCCTAAGGTTTATGGAAATTTTTCTGATAATGATCAGTCTGGAGGTTTTAATTTCTTTGGCAAAGAAGATGAAGAAAAAGTGGATGAAGAGTTAAAGTTGAAAGAGTCTGAAACACAATCTGAGCAACCAGAATCAAATGAGTCTGAGAAGTTATCAGAAGAACAAGAAAAGAAAATATTATTTGATGCCTTGTTGAAAGAACAGAGAGCCAAGAAACTGCAGGTAGTGAAACCAACAAAGGTTGTTGATCAGAAGAAATATTTTGACAGAAAAGGTGGAGAAGCTACTGGTGGTATAATCAGTTGGATGTATGACTCAGAACTCAAGTGCTATGCAATTAAGAAAGAATTTGGAGTTATGTATTTTAAGCATGCCACAAGGTTTAGTACTTTGCCGGTTTGTGATGTTCGGGATCTATCAAGAAAGCCATTTTTGAATCATGGAAGTAATGTATTGGCTGAGGTCTTCAAAAACAAATTGATAGAAGAATGTCAAGGCAAATTTAGATTTTTAACTCCACAAAGACTGAAGTATTCTGAACATTCAACTGATATTCATCCAATCACTGGAAAACCGGTTGTGGTTTTAAAGTACATGTCACACCCCCAAATAACCACTAACGGAGTTTATACCGTTAAGGGGTGCGAGCAAACCAGGACCACAACCATTAGTTACAAATACTAAACGAATCAGAGTAAGTCCCAATATATATCATAAAATAAAGTCTCAAAATACGCAGCGGAAAATATTGTCTTAGCACTAACCACGTGCTTTACAAAATCATTGTTTTAAATTCCCAGTTTGATTTAAACAAAAGTAAAATGTCTTCATGTGCCATGCCAACCCGCTCCGGATACTCCTCAGCGATCTACAAAAGTTTAAACCACGCAAGTGTCAACCTAACGGTTGGTGAGTTCACAGTGGGCTTGTCACGCAGTGGCCCGGTCACATAATCATATTTTGTCAACATATACTTATGTAATATTTATTTTGGAAAAGCAATGCTCAGTGACATACATCAGTTTGTAAACATAATAGAATGATTTAGTAAAGTAATGTCCGTAACATACGTTATCGGGTATGTACTAGTTTTGTAAGAATTAAAGTGCTCAACCGATATCGCGGGTAGCTAATCCGTTGTTCCATGCACTAAGGAAGTTTGTACCAAAGCTGACTATTAAGTATTGTAGTGGCATCGCCATCATCTATTTTGTTTTGCGGACATACGTCATCGCGGCTTTGCCTCCCCCGTGTCCTCTCGGGATCACGGTCAGATAGGCTGATATTGTACCTCCGTGCACCTCCAGTGTCACGAGGCGGAGTTTGTCAAACTCTAGTAGATCTACCCAACATCCCCTCGCTTTACAATTAATGGCACAATTTAGTTGAGGACTTTTTCAGTTAATAGGCAATCCTTAGAAATCATGTGATATCATGTGGTTTAGACTTTAACCTACACTAGTCATATTAAAATGGTTTTACCGGATTCTCATGAATCTCAAAATAGTTTGTTTAAGTTCCACAAGTGTTTCCATAAAACACTTCAAGTTTATCAAAGAGGTGCATAGCACTCATAAGGTTTCAAGTTCATAAAGGAGGTGCATAGCACTCATAAGGTTGTCAGCATTGTTTTTCATTTAGTTATTCAGTGTGTCCCAAACGGGCTCACAGTAAACGGGTTAGTGACACTCACCTTTGGTTGCACTGCTACACTTGCTAAATAATCCAAGTATTTTTTGCTTAACGAAGACCTAAGAACACGTTTAGGTCTTAAGTATTAGTTTTGTGTCTAATATTTAACTTACGTCACAATGGCCCATAACATAGCACGTTGGAACTATGACACGACATACCGACACACGACACCGATGGTTGATCATAAACGGGGGTTCACATAACTCAGAATTCAAAGCATGTTTCATTATTGCATAATCATGTAAGTCATGGCATAACATTCAAATAAGTTGCACAAGTTTGGGTTTTGGTCCTGGCTCAGTTTCGCTACACAGTTTCGCTACAGTTTCGCTACGCAGTTTCGCTATGTGCATGGGCAGCACTTTCGCTAGGGAATACCCGATGACACAGTTTCGCTAGCTAGTTTCGCCCGAAACTGATGACACAGTTTCGCTAGCATAGCTTCGCTTGAAACTGGTTTGAACTTTCGTTCAGGGACAAGGTCTATGGTTGTTTCGCTCGGTAGTTTCGTTACTTAGTTTCACCGGCGACACTATAGTTTCGCTACATAGTATCGCTGTATGAATATTCAAATAGTTTCGCTATATAGTTTCGCCCAGAGAACACATAGTTTCGCTGGTTGCAGAAAACTCGATTTTAAGTCCAAAAATCAATCTAACAGCTTCCATACATTCATGCAATTCATTATCTAGCATGCATAAACATTTACCAACATTAAACAGTAAGTTTTAACACATTAAACATGGATTTTCATCATCAAATCACCAAGAACACATTTTAAGCATAAAATGACCTAACTAGCATAAATCTTCATTATGGCATAATTTTATACGTAAAGTTGCAGACTTTATGATAGATCTAGCATTCCTAAGCATCATACTAGAAGATCAAACAATTCCATGAAGGTTTGGTCATGCTTTTTAAGAAAACACATAGAAAATGCATAAAAATGGTTTTGGAGACTCACGGTTCGATCTAGGATCCGAAGGGGTGATGTCAAAA
>JBCNJP010000008.1:16471772-16524187 GCA_039602395.1 Deinandra increscens subsp. villosa
CTAACTGAACTCTCTCTAACACGGACTATTTATAGTCACTTAGTCAATAGGCATCGGATCACCTGCGGACCATCTGGTCCGCCCGGACCATCTGGTCCGGCGGTGCATATGGTACGGCCATATGACTAACTGACTCACACAGAAGCTCTTGTCTAGATACAATACACGAGACACACGCTAGCATAGGAATATGCTCTAACAGGTTCGGCGTACCATATGGTACGCGGGACAAACCATTTTTCATATGAATAGGAATTTCTGGTTCGTGATACGCACAACCTGCGTACCAGCCATGAACCTTCATCGAAAAACCCTAAAATTTCCTCTCTGATTTTTGTTTGATTTCTCAAGATCTAACAAACCTCTGCTCAAGATTTTTATTGAAACAGGTAGATTTGAGGATTGTGCATCTGCTGATGGTCTTGGATTGGGTTATGATGGTCTAATTCATGAGTTTTTTTTGAGATTAAAATCTCAGTTTTTTTCATTGAACCGAACGAGGGCTGGTTTAATGGGTTAACATTGGTCTCAATCAGTTTTAAACACATGTATAGAATCGGTTTTTAGTCTAGAACAAAACCCCGTCAAGTGATTTGGATTCAAAAACGATGTGGTGTGTCAAAATAAAAAATGTCTCTTCGGTTAACTGTTCTTCCGACGTACCATCTGGTACGTGGCGTACCATTTGGTCCTTGACCTAAATATGGTCCGTATCTGGTCCGTTTGACCTTATGGTACATGGTCAACACTTTTGGTCCGCCGTACAAGATTTGGTCTGTATGACCAAATTTGGTTCGTTGGAGAATTTTCAAAAAGTTAATCGTTTGAGCGTTTCAAATTGAATTAGAATCAGTTGTAAATGGTTTTGGCTCTATCTCATGATTTTAATGTTTGTTCGTGTTTATGTTTTTTCAGAAATGGTGACTTTAAAATCAAATGATGAACACAATATCTGTGCCTATTTGAATGCACCTGCTCGATGGAAGCCGCATTTTCTTGATATTTTTTAGTTCTTGGAAAGATCGAGAATTTTTTATGCTGCTACTCACGAGTGTACTCCATACAAGGATTTACTGTTGATGTTCTGGAATACTGCACAAGTGGATTGTTCTGTGGAACCTTCGGTTATTCGTGCAAAAGTTCATCAAACTGATGTGATTGTTTCTGAAGAAAATGTTCGTAGGGTTTTGAGATTAAATGATCAAGTTGCTTTTCCAATGATATTTGATGAGATTGATTTGGTGGCATTGCTTCAAAGGATAAAGTACGTTGGATACTTGTATGATTCTTGGCTTTTTAAGTCGAATCTAAGCCCTCCGTACAAATATTTGATGCACGTGGGTAAGCTTCAAGTTTATTAAAAGAGGAAAGGTCCAGAGAATATACCTCCTCCTAGTAAACAATTGATTGGTCACTTGGCCAAACATGATTATATAGCTCCTACAAATGGTGCTGCCAGACATGATGACAGTTCAGATGATGAGTTAGAGTATCATCATAGAGGTTATCCTGTTGAAGAGGATGAAAATGAGGAAGCAGATCAAGATCAACCAGTAAACCAAGATGCAAATCTTCAAGACCTTGTGCAGCAAGAAACTCAAGAGCATGTTGTTCAAGAGGCTGTAAATGAACCTGGAGCAGTGAATGTTCAGGATGATGATATGATTGATGATGCTGATGTTTCTGGGGATGATGCTAGTGAGAGTTCATCTGATACAGATTCAGATTCTGGTGATTATGTCACAATCTTGCATAATACCAGATTGTTGGAACTTTTAATAAGTATGACTGACGCCATCAAATCTATTCTCGAATAATTCAGTTGAAGAATCCATTGTGATTTGATTCAGAGACGCGGGTTGTGATGCTCGAGGCTTGCAAGTTTGGACCGAAGACGTTTTCTTGAAAAGTCAACCGTTCGGGTCAACGGTCAACTTAAAAGTCAACAGAAGATCGGTTCGAGCGAGTCAAGCTTCATATTAATTAAATCATCTTTGATTTAATTAAAAATAATTATGTCATTTGTTTATTTGTATTTTCTCATTTGTATGTGTGTTAGCTATTAGTGGGCTAGTGAGCACATGGGCTCTCTATAAATAGGAAGGGATAGCTTCATTAGATAGAAGATGAATAATGGATGAATAATGAGTGATGTGAGCTATCATTTTCTAGAGTGAGAGAGTCACACATTGGGTTTGAGCTCAACCCAATGTGACCATGGATTTCCAATGACGAGTTTGTAATCATTCGGTTCGTTGTAATCATTCAGCAATAATCAATGAATCGTTTGATCTTTCATTTCTTGTTATAGATTATCTTTGATTCTCATCATCCCGTCTCCTTCTTCTCACCTTCGTTCTTGCTCAAGATCGGGATTCTTGATGTGAAATCGGTCCTGACAAATGGTATCAGAGCGGGTACCGATCAGATTCATCTCACCGTGAATCTGGTCACTCGAATCTGTGATTTTGAGCTTGAATGAGGTGCTGATTTGAAAAACCCACTTTGGAGACTTTTTCTACTTTTTCTTATTTTTGGAGCTGATTGATGATTTCTGGATGAATCTGATGATAGATTCTTTTTATTGGGTTCATTTAGATATGATTTCATGCTCCATATGTCATAATCAGTGAAGAAATACGAGATCTGAGGCTGAAAAACGAAACTGTTAGAGTTTTCCCGTTTTTGGGGTTTTGAAGTTTTTTTGAGCTTTGATTCTGAGTTTTTGGTGCTAAAATCAGTGTTTTTGGATGAAATAAAGTATGAATCTTGAAGGAAAACGCATTCCGGATCCATTGGGAGCATCAGTTTTGTCTGAAACGCAACGGTTTGGGCAGATCTGGAGAAACACACAGTAGTGTGTGTTTCACGGTGTTCTTCATTTTTATGAAGATTGCATTGGCGATCTCACTGCTGTTGAAGGTGTTCTTGGCGACCTGAGATGTCCTTGAAGATATACTTGGCGATCTCGAGTGTCGTTGAACTTTTTCTTGACGATTTCTGAGTTATTACTTGGCGACTTCGACAAAGTTATTGGCGATTTGGTGGTTGCCTTTGGCGACTTGGGTTTTCTTTGGCGATCTCATGACCTTGGCGACCTCGTATAAGGCTTGGCGACCTCGAATGTCCTTGGCGATCTCGACCGAAGTTGACATCTGGGTTTTTGTTGAGATGTTTTTGTTCGTTCAGGATTGTAGGGTACGAGATTACGAGTTCAAAGACATAAAAATCGCGAACTTTCATCCAGTTTTCACCAAGATACGGTTCATTCACGTTTTTCCGGCGGATATGCGTTTTTCAGGCGAGGTTTCCGACCAGACTAGGGTTACGCAAGGTTGAAGACGAATTAAGGTGACTAGCTAGTGACGTGGCAGATCTCCATTCGTTGCATGGGAATAAATTACTGCGTACTCTCTCTCCTATTGTCGGCTTACTAGGTCAACCCCTCATCGTTGTTGATTCCTGATTGGCGCAGAGAATTGGCACGTGGGCCCCATCTGCTCATATATCCGTTTGAGCCTTCACGTTGTTGACAATGGATTGGCTGAGAAACATTGGTGGGACCAGTGCTAGAATAAACAACCGTTGGAGAATGATAGGTTGTCAGCCTCTCATTGGCTGGGACCAACTCACGCGGATTCAACGATTCCTATCCATTAGATCCCATTTAATCTGGACGGCAGATATTCACTTGTGCTTTCTTTGGCACATCCTGATTGGCCAGCCACCTTTACACACGGATCAACTATCCAAATCGTTAGATTTAAATTTCCTGGACCGTACGATCTGCTTTGAAGAATAAATCTGATTGGTGGATGGACTTGGACAAGGATCATGGAATTTTTTTTAGATTTAATTTCCACTAATTAATTTTTCTGCATTATTTCGTTAAATACGGGGTATTTCTCATCAGTCTTTTACGAGACTAACGGGATAACGTCGCAACGGATTTGTGAAAATATTTTAGTGGTCATGGATTTATTCCGACATATTTCGACCAAGGTTCAAGTTTTTGGTGACGTTAAGGCCACGTTAGCTAACGACCACTAACGGACTGGTTTCGCTTGTCGGTTAAGTCTGCAACTGTTTCGTTATGTCTCACTTCAAGTTGTTTAGCTGATGCAGCGCTGATGTCATCTAACCGAATTAACTGGAATCTCAGTTAAATATTGGAATATTCCGTTAAATCTCTAACGGAAGGCCGTTACTTGAATAAAATTGACGGTTTTCTCAGATTCATTCCAAATTGCACCGTTTGACTCAGATATCTTCACGAAATATTTTTCCGAGCTCGATATTCTTCACCCAAAATTATGAAGACTCCGGTTATGAATAAATTTTGCGTTTACGCTCGAGATCTCAGTTTTTCACCGATTTGACACTTTATTTTTGCATCCAACCTAGTCACGTGGAACAAGTTCAATATTTATGGATCATTCACAACTGTCAGTATCCGGCTTCTGGTTTTTCACAAGATTATCCGATTTCAGGATTTTAGTACCGTTTTCTCTACGGAACATTTTCAGTGATTGATTGGTTTATCTGATTCGGTTTGTTCCGAATTTGACTCCAATGTTCAGCATTCTTAGTATTGTACCCGACCGTGTGAACCGAGTGAACTGCAGCACTTGGATCTCAACTGGAGCAACAAGAACAGAAGATGCTTATTCAAAGGGGGAATCTTTACAACAGAAAGATTCAGGTTTATCAGTTATTCTTCGAAGATGTACGACAGAGCGGTTCTTCACCAGTATGACAGATTTGAAAGCGTCAGTCAAGGGGGAATTGTTGGAACTTTTAATAAGTATGACTGACGCCATCAAATCTACTCTCGAATAATTCGGTTGAAGAATCCATTGTGATTTGATTCAGAGACGCGGGTTGTGATGCTCGAGGCTTGCAAGTTTGGACCGAAGACGTTTTCTTGAAAAGTCAACCGTTCGGGTCAACGGTCAACTTAAAAGTCAACAGAAGATCGGTTCGAGCGAGTCAAGCTTCATATTAATTAAATTATCTTTGATTTAATTAAAAATAATTATGTCATTTGTTTATTTGTATTTGCTCATTTGTATGTGTGTTAGCTAGTTAGTGGGCTAGTGAGCACATGGGCTCTCTATAAATAGGAAGGGATAGCTTCATTAGATAGAAGATGAATAATGGATGAATAATGAGTGATGTGAGCTATCATTTTCTAGAGTGAGAGAGTCACACATTGGGTTTGAGCTCAACCCAATGTGACCATGGATTTCCAATAACGAGTTTGTAATCATTCGGTTCGTTGTAATCATTCAGCAATAATCAATGAATCGTTTGATCTTTCATTTCTTGTTATAGATTATCTTTGATTCTCATCATCCCGTCTCCTTCGTCTCACCTTCGTTCTTGCTCAAGATCGGGATTCTTGATGTGAAATCGGTCCTGACACAGATGAATTCAAGTAAAGAAGGGTTCTAGACAATATATTGATTACTTGAAGTCAAAGAATCTGGATACTTCAAAGTATGAGAATAGAACCAAATAGGCTGAGGATAAAGATGATGATCCGTCTTACACTCCTGCTTTGTAGGAGCCTGTTAGAAAGACAAAGACTGCTGATAAAGGGAAAGCTCCAATGGTGTCCAAGGGCAAGCATGTTAAACACATGGCTCAGAGAAATATGACAGTGAAAAAGGGCTCGTTCCTTGCTGATGCTCAGAAAGCAGGTCTTAGTCCACCGAGTAAGAAGCAAAAAGTGTCTAATCAGTCTTCAATTCCAGAACAACCAACCACAAAATCTGAAAATGTTCAAAGCTCAGTTAATCCACCGGTTAGAAAGCTTGTTAGTCGAAAGCCTTCTACAACTACTTCTTCTACAACTTCTACCATTTCTGCTACTGATTTGAAGCTGGCGTTACATCAATCCAGACTTGATGAGTTAGAATCGACTAATCGTCAGCAAGCTGATGAAATCAAAGGCTTAAAGAATCTGGTAAAGGAGTTGGTCTCTAGAGATCAGACAAAAGATCGGGAGATTGCTAAATTGCAACAACTTTCTCTCTCTCTGGGTGAGTAGTTAAATATTTTTCTCAAATCCTTACCTGCTCAGGGGGAGAGAAGACCAAATCCTGAGGAAAGTTGTAGAGAAAATGATGATTAGTTGAAATATTTGAATGAAGATCATGACCCGGAAGGAGGAGTTGGTGGTGATGGTTCTGGTGCTGGTGCAGCTGGAACATTTTTTGCTGCAGCCGGAACATCTACTACAACTCAGGGGGAGTCGTCTGAGAAAGAAATTTATGATGTAACTCCGATTTCCAGGGTTGAGTTGGGAGAAGGAGTATTTATTAATCCGTATTCAAAAGAGCAACTGGCTGCTATTTTTGCATTGAATGTGGATGATGTTGATAAAGTTCCATTTGCTGATCCGTACAAAGAAGAAAATTCTGATGTTGATAAGGATTTTGAAGAGGAACATGTAGAAGTGGAAGATATGACTACTGAAGAATATCCAGATGATCCTAAGGTTTATGAAAATTTTTCTGATAATGATCAGTCTGGATGTTTTAATTTCTTTGGCAAAGAAGATGAAGAAAAAGTGGATGAAGAGTTAAAGAAGAAAGAGTCTGAAACACAATCTGAGCAACCAGAATCAAATGAGCCTGAAAAGTTATCAGAAGAACAAGAAAAGAAAATATTATTTGATGCCAGGTTGAAAGAAGAGAGAGCCAAGAAACTGCCGGTAGTGAAACCAACAAAGGTTGTTGATCAGAAGAAATATGTTGACAGAAAAGGCGGAGAAGCTACTGGTGGTATAATCAGTTGGATGTATGACTCAGAACTCAAGTGCTATGCAATTAAGAAAGAATTTGGAGTTATGTATTTGAAGCATGCTACAAGGTTTAGTACTTTGCCGGTATGTGATGTTCAGGATCTATCAAGAAAGCCATTTTTGAATCATGGAAGTAATGTATTGGCTGAGGTCTTCAAAAACAAATTGATAGAAGAATGTCAGGGCAAATTTAGATTTTTAACTCCACAAAGACCGAAGTATTCTGAACATTCAACTGATATTCATCCAATCATTGGAAAACCGGTTGTGTACTTAAAGTACAAAAAGCCGGTTCAGATGAAGAAAATTCCATTGAAGAAGCTCGAACAAGATTTTATCAAAACGTTAAGATGGTGGTATTATGATGAAAATACTAGAGAAGCGGTGGTGGTGGTTAAAGAGCAGAATAAGGTGATCTGGCTTTATGATCCAATGTGGTTGATTACTTTGTCAAAAGATGATATAAACAAGCTCTATCACAACAATATTTTGTATAAGGCTGAACATGCTGAGCAAGCCTTGCAGTTTCAACGTGTGATTAGAGTGTGTTTTGCATTTGGAATTCACGCAGGAAATAACCGAACATAGCATTTGAAGAAGACTTAGACAAAAACTTCTGAAGACTAGCACAAGACAAGGGGGAGTTTGTTAGAGCATGTTTTGATGTCTAGTGCTAGGTCTAGGTGTTTTGTCTTTGTAATTAATAGTTTTGTATAAACTGGTCTCAGCGTACCAGTGGCGGACCAGATGGTACGGACGAACCATCTGGTACGTTGGTTAGTTGGTATGCTGGACAGTTTGGTATAAATAGTTTAGTTCGTTTAGAGAGAGTAGAAATTGTGAGAGTTATTGCTTAACTGTGTGTTTTTCTAGTGTATTCTCTCTGTAATCTCTCTCTTGTAAACGAGCTTGAAGAATCAATTGAAGAATCATTTATTTACTCGTTGTGTACCGAATCCGATTACAATCATGTCTTAGCAAGATCATATACGTGTTTTACACATATCCTCCATAGAATTCTTGAACATTTTGGAGCACAGACATGTCCCCTGTCATATGCCTGGAACAACCATTGTCAACCTACCAAAAGTTGTTAACAGTCCTCCGTGGATATTCCTGCATTAAAAGGAGATTATTTAGAGATTGGTACCCAGGCCATAACAGGTATGGGTTTCTTCATGTAAGAGCTACATGAATTAGTGTTTGGTTTTTCTTGGACAGGCTTTGGTTTGTAGACTTGCTGCACAGTCCTGGTGGGATTCTTTGTTTTTGCCATGTTTTTAGGACGAGATGGTGTGTTTGACTTAGATGTTTCAACAAAAATGTTATTAGACTGGTTAGTTCGTTTGTTGTAAACACTTAGTTGTTTATAGTTTCGATTCAGCACCTTGGGAATATTCCAAAGTCACTTTACTCTTTTCTTGAAAACCCTTTTTAGATTTGGAATGTTTTAAATTAGGTGACTTCTGTTGATGGGGTCTCATCATCACAGTCGGTTTTGATGACATTTGAACAATAGGAGTATGTGCCTGTAGATTTGAACTTTTGGACTGTTGCTATTTCTTAAGATAATAAGGCTGATATGTTCTATTCAAACAATTTCTGGCAATATGACTAGGTTTGCAACAGTTGTGACATGATTTTTTCTTTGGATAAGCGGGAGGCTAGGAAAATTGTCGCCCAGTGGATTGCTATTTTGGTTTAGCAGCATGCTTGTGAATCCAATATGTTTTGCCGTCAGGACGAGTGGACAAAACATACTCCCGCTTTATTGGCACATATTGGTCATAAGCATCAGGATAGGGAACGAAGTCTTGGGGTTTAACTCCATTTCCTTTTTCACATTCACAACATTATCAGAATTACCAAACACAAACATTCCAGGGGTTGGGAAACCAGCAACCTGTGGTCCCTTTCCCCGTTTCACAGATTTCACAAAATTATCAGCTTTACCCACTAAAAACACACCAAAAGATATTTGTTCACCAAATACATTAGACCCATAATTTTTTTTTGTCACAGCCTTTGAAACATCCAAAGCAAACTTAGGAAATTCAACACGCTCAGTTTTAGACTCATTCAAAATACTAGAATTATGAATCTTATTATAAGCTACACATTCATTGTCCTACTGTGAAACATCCTCAATGATTACTTTATCTGCACATGAAACAACTTTATTAGTGTGAGTAGGAGAAGCAGAAATTTTATAGGACATGTGGCAAGTTTACTTTCTATTTACATGCTTTCCTTTTTACCATACGTAGCTGTTTTTTCAACAGTAGCCAATTTTTCTTTCTGCTCAGCAGTGAGAGGCAGAGAGATCATGTCACACATTAAAGGGGGGGGGGGGGGCAGTGTGAGTGGATGTTTCAACATTTGCCTCAAAGTAAAGTCCTAATCCTGATTGAGCTTTCACATGTTTAATCCTTTCATTAGAGTTATAAGAATGTTGATTGGCCTTCATGATCTTTTGATGAATTGTCTGATGTTTATCTCAGATAGATTGGGCAGTGCTAGGTTTACTTCTAAGTTCTAGAACTTCTTTACTTAACTCCTATACCGTAGTTTAAGATTTTTTATAAAAACACGTGTAATCACTTAGTTGATGTTCAACATATGTCAGATCCAGTTTGGCTGCTTCATATTTTTCTCTAGAAATTCTAGTGTGATCCTGACATTCTCTAACTTCAGGTTCAGTTCTCACGATTTAAGCATTCATAAGTAAATTTAGATTTCCACTCTTTAATTAAAGACTGACATATGGGATTTGAGTATACCTAACTGTTGTTTGAAGACCCAGTGGTACTTGGCTGTATAGTAGCCATGAGTGCATGATGTGCATGATCTTGTGAGTCATTTTCAGCTTCCTCCTCAGTAAGCAGAGCAATGTGAGCATGACTCATACATTGTTCAGCAATTTGGTCAGACAAGTCATAGCCAGCAGATTGTTGTATCACCAGTGCTTTGTTGTTGTCGACACTTACCTTCTTCTCAACAAACCCCTTTATTTCTTTTTCAACTTTTGGTTTGCTGCATTCCTGAACATAATGACCATACTCATTGCAATTGTAGCATCTTAGATTTTCCTTATTGAATGCAATCTTTGCTCTCTTTCCACCACTCCAGTCTTTTCGCCCAGTATTTGCCATAAATTGCTTAGCACACAAAGCTGACATTGTTGATACCTGACTTGTGCGTCGTGTGAAGTATCGAGTTGAATCAAGACAAGTCCAAGTTCAAGGCTAGGTTCACTGCCAGCTGAACGTGCTCCGAACCTGGAGTTTGGACCGGCCGAATCTAGAGTTCGGACAGGGTTCGGCCAGCAATGTATATATAGTGAGTTTGGTCTTTGTTTTGTGTACGGGTGTGTAGCAGAGTGAGTCTTAAGTGTGTGTTTACTAAGGTGTTCTCTGAGTCATCGTTTCTGAGTGTTACTGATTGTAATTGTTCGTGAGATCAATAAAACAATCGGTTAATTACTTGTTTCATATCCGAATTAGCTAGATTGAGTAGACGATCCAACGCTCATGACTATTCAAGTGGTATGAGAGCTTTCTGGTTCATTCTACTGATCAGTGGTTCCTATTCTCGGATTTTTGACATGAAATGAGTATTTTCTAGTGATTTTTGAGTGTTTTTGCAAAATTGTGATCATTTCGATCGAGTCTTTTATGGAAATTTTTCTCCTAAATCATTCTTCTTCACTTTTTCTGATCCACTGCTGCAAATCTTGTCAAAATCAGTCCAAAATTGAGCGTTTTGAGAAAATTGTGTTGAGGTTCGGATAATACTAATCAGGTTCGGCATAACCGCTCTGAAGTCTTAGTTCGGACGAGGTTCGGAAGAGTTCGTTTCGAGTTCAGTCATAGTTCGGTCCTAGTTCGGAAACTGTTCTTGTTCGGTAGAGGTTCGGAGAGGTTTGTGTTTCAGAAAGAGTTCGGGAGGAGTTCGGGTCTAGTTCGGAGTGGGTTCGGAAGGCTTTCGGCTATAGTTCGGCACAATTAGTTTCGGTTGAAGTTTGGTTACCGTTTGAGGTTCGGAGAGAGTTCGGAACAGGTTCGGACAAGGTGTTTAGGTTCGGATAGGGTTCGGACGATCAGACTTCAAATTTTCAACGATGTCGGAATTTCAAGTTTTTGCCGCGATGCAGAGTGCAATGCAGACCATGATGAATTTTGATAACAAAATTGGAACAAGTCAGAAATTTCCCAAGTTATTGAAGTTGGAAATTATCAAAATTGGAAGCAACGATTTTCTGCTTACATAAGCACGAATGATATCGATTTGTGAATTCCAATCAAGAAGCTTTATCAACATCCGACTGATTAAGGAGATTTCAAGGAAGTTCATACCTTCGACATTGCTAAAAGGAAATCATACGAGCTTGAACAAAAAGATTTCGGTTATCTTACAATGGCGTTACCCACTAAGTTGTTACATCAATTTAGTACGTGCAAGAAATCAAAACAATTGTGGGATGCTTTATCAGCAAGATGTGAGGGGAATGATGAATACAAGAAGAGTCGAAGAAAGGTGTTGAATAAAGAATTTGATAATTTTCAAGATTATGACAATGAGAACATTACCGCTCTTGTTTCACGGTTTTCACATCTGATTAGTGAATTAAAGGTAGTCGGAATTGAGAAAACCGATGCAGATTTGAAAGAAAAGATTATGGCAGCTTTGCCTAAAAAGTGGGAAAACTATGTTTTGCTACTCACTCATGATAAAGAATAATCTACATTGACATTTCAGGAGCTTACTGGAAAATTTCATGCTCGGGAAATGGAAATGTTAAATTCAAAGAAGTCAACTACTACTTTACAAAATCCTGAGTTGTATCATGGAGAGAATACTGCTAGCATGAATGCTAAAGCTAAACCAAATCTGAGTTCTGCTCCAAGTGTTGCTTTTATGGCTAGAGTTTCTGGAAATTCTGATTCTTCAAAAGGTTGTAGTTTTACCATTCCAAATTTCACAAATCAGAATGCCTTATCTGCTGAAACAACCGACGAGTATGCTAAAATGATTTCTGCTTTAATTACATCATCTTTTGGGTTGGTTATGAAGAATGTTGCTGATGCAAAGATTACAAATGATGGTGTTTATGATTGGGGTAAACATTTTGATTCATCTGCTTTGATTGTCACTCATGATCAACATGAAGATTATTGTTCAGATACAAGTTTAGACACAAGTTCAGCACCAAGTTCCTATGAATCTGCTGAAAACTTGGAAAGTTTGTTGAAAGGAAATGCTTCGTCATTGAATAAAATTCAAAAGCTTTCTGAGGATAACAAGTTGGTTAATTTAGAAGTTAGAGGTGTCAAGGGAACATGAGAAGGAATTAGTTTTGAAGAATGAATGTGTCACACCCCGGTCAACGGTTTCGGGTGTGAGCGAGAATGGAATCATAGTCGAGGATACATAGAACACTTCTAATAATTTAAAAACTTCATAAAACATTAATTCGTTTCATTGCAGCGGAAAGAGTAGTGGAAACATTAATGTCTTACAATTTAAAAACATAAGTCTTAAATGATTATTAAAAGCTTAAAACAGTTAAGTTGGATAGTCGGGACTATGACTCCAGGGACAGGTCCGATAGCGTTTGTAAACCCCATTTGCATGTCTTCAGGAAGTCTTGTCAATTACCTAAGAAATCATGAATATAAAACGGGTCAACATAAAGTTGGTGAGGTTCACAGGTTTAGGACTCGATAGTTAAACAGTTGTAAAGCAGTTGTAAAACAGTTTCGGTATACTTAAATATTATCAGGGTTTATTGTTGTGGTTGTATGATCTCACCTGAACCTTGATTTCAAATACTAACGGTTTACCCACCCGGCATCTCTTGCCCAGAGATGTTAAACAGTGCAGAATAACTGACGTGTACCCCCAGACAATCCGGAGTCAGAACTGGAGCTACCAGTTAGGGTAGGGTTGTCAACCCAAATAGATCTACTCACTAGCTATCGTTTCGTACAGAACTAATTGAAATCAATTAATGAAGGGATTTTCGGTTGTACAAACTTTTATAAAGATAATGTACCAAGTTGGACAATCAGTAAGAGAACAAGTAGTCATACGGCTAACAAGTAAACCATAATATTAAGTAAAAAGCATTTGATCAGTTTTCATGATTTCTCCCCCAAGTATAAAACAGTTAAAAGGAAAAGGGGCCGTGAAACTCACAGTTTAGCAGATAATTGGAATTTATGCAGCGAGGGACGGTAGCACGTAACGTCCTAAATAATTAAATAACATATGCATAAGGTCTATGATCATTTGAGTAACATAAGTCACTCAAGTGATACCGGTCAAGTCTTGACGTTTTAAGTCCGTTTGTATTATTGAAAACTCGTTAACTTGTATTTATTTAATTAAATACGTTCATGGTTATTTATATTTATGTCCAATAAATATAAACAAATAATCATTTTCAATAATTAGATCAAGTCCTGAACATCGAGTAAAAAGAAGAAATAATAATGTTTATTATTATTTTCACAAGTTCGAATAATTATTTCAATTAAATAATTACTTATTCGATTTGTTAATCTTGCAAGTTATAATTATTTTAAATAATTATGATTAACAATTATTTGGTGAATAAAACAAGGTTTAAGTCTTTTGCAAATAATTATATGTCAAAAATAATTATTAACGTTTGTTTTATTTATAAAACATAAATCTCTAAGGAAAAACATTTAAAGTTTTTAACATTTAATCATTTCCAAAAGTAAATCAATATTTCAAGTTCATGAAATATTATATAGAAAATGTTGATAAGAATATTTATGACGACGCTTGGATTTATAACATTTAGTTTATAAAACTTGACTTTTATTTAAAATCTCCGACGAACGTTAGTCCATCTTTGGTTACTTTGTTCTTATTCAAGTAACCTTAAGAGTCTTTGTAAATATTTTAAACCGACGATTTGTCTTGGTTTATTTTTATAAAGATCTTTTATGAAAACATTTATTTTCAAATGTAATCTTTTTATAAAAATGTCCATTTCTAGCAAGTTTCAAGAAAGGTTAAAACTTGTAATAAATCCAAGTATTTATGTCAAATTAATCATTTGACATAAATATTATACTTATCAAATCTAGCATTTATTTTTATTCTTTTTGTCCAATCATTTAATCATTTGGAACATATTAAATATGTCACATGACCATTTTAAGAAATATATTCTTTTGTTTTAGTCATAGGTTACATATGTAACATTTGTTTAACCATTTACCTTGTTTTTATATTGTTTTAACATGTAACATATATAAACATAATTAACAATCAACTAACACATTGGTGTTAGGACTTTTTAAAAATGTAAATAAACAATCAACTAACACATTGGTGTTAGGACTTTAAATATAAATAACAATCAACTAACATTTTCATGTTAGGACAATTAAATATAAACAATCAACTAACATTTTCATGTTAGGACAAGTAATGTAAACATGTATAGATTAACATTTTTATATGAAGAGGCTTGGAGGTTTTGTTAAAATCAACTAACTTATGAAACCAAAGTTTCATAAACAAGATTCATGGTGCACACCATATTACTTTCCTTGGATTTCATAAGTGTGTTTCACCACACTTGTTGGCTATCTTTAAGCATTTATAATGCACCAACAAAGTGTTTGATCTTGAAAGAAAGAGATAGAGAAGTGAGTTTTTGTTAGTTGTTTAACAAACACAAGCATTCTTGATCATTTGGTTTAGTGTTGATGGATTGTTGTCAAGACTTGAGAGGTTTTAAAGGGTGAATATATGATAAAATAAGTGAGTTAAAGGACTCACAAAAGAAGAGGAGAAAAATGGTGGAGGTTGGCGGCGGTTTAGGGCGGTGGAGCGGCGGTCCGGCGGCGGCGAGGGGCGGTCCGGCGGTGGTTGGCCGGCGGCAGTGGGTGGCCGGCGGTGGTGGTGTGGCCGAAAGTGTGGAGAGAGGGAGGGAGAGTGAGGGTTGTTTGGTTGGGTGCAAGGGAACAAGTAGGAGACTTGTCTCCTACTTATACTAAAAAGGTGGTTTATTATCCATTGGGTAATTTAGTGTTGTCAAGCTTAGATTAATCCTCACTAATCACAAGAGTAGGTGATTAGTTTTATAAGCTTTATAAAAATCTAGGAGCTTTTATAAAATATAGAGGTGTTAGGAGTTTATAAAAATTATAACTTTTTAAAATATAATCCCATTATATTTTATCCAATCAAAAGGTGATTTTTATTTTTATAAACGTTGTTAACCCAAGTTTTATAAAAATATTAGTGGGTTAAAAGATTGGGTAAATTTTATAAAAGTTATGGGCTTAGATAAAACAATTATATTGATTACAATTGGGCCGAAGCCCAATGTTGAATGAGAGGAGGAATGGGCCGAAGCCCATTCGGCTTCGTTTAAACGGGACGGGCCGAAGCCCAAATGAAATTCGAAGGGGGTTGGGCCGCGGAGAAGGAAAAAAGAAAAGAATTGGGCCGGTTCGGCCCAATTTGATACGGGCCGCGGGTCGGGTTTCCGAGTTCGGGGAAACACTCGGGACGTTGTTACGAGTGATTGGTAAAAATTTTAGGCTTAACGGACTTGAATTGGGCTTATTGGGCTTACCGGGCCCAATAGGCTAAACGGTTTGGAAATTTGCTAAGTCTTGACAACATAACACTTCGAATTCGTTTTAAGTTCATGAAATGACTTAACAGTTTTTGAACTGGTTTGATGAAATATAAAATGTCAAGTTTTATATTTATTTTCTTATTATTGGAATTCCACCGTTAATATACGAAAGACGCGTTGTTCTACGTACGTATATATATATTCTGGTTTAACGTGGAATCGAAGTCGGTTAATCATTTAACTATCACAGTTAATCACGTATAAAAGCTGTAAATCACATAACTATTACGTAATTTAAAAGTCAACGAAAGTCAACGGAGAGAGGTTTGACCTGATTTGGACGGGTTGTCACAGAATGTTTGATTACAGAGATCAAGTTGCTGAATGAAGTTTTAGAGATTTCAAAATAAGATAAAAAGAATTCTGAAGCTACAAATGTCAAGATTTGTGAAGTAAAGGATGAGTTGGTTGATGAAGTCCGGAAATGGAAAAATGAAGCAGAAGACGCTGCAAATGATTTTCAGAATCTTTTTGACAAATCCAAAATCAAGCTTGATTTGCTTACAAAGGATGCTGAAGAATCTGCTGCTAAGATTGCAAGTTATCAAGCGGTTATGGAAAAGTATTTGGATGAGAAGTGGGAGTTGGTTAGTGTTAATAAAGTTCAAACTACAAATTTGGAGATTCAAAAGCGGAATGAATATAAATTGAAGAAAGAATTGTTTGAAGGGCTAGAAAATCTTCGAATGCATAAACTTGAAACACATGAAGCTGCAAAAAGGTTAATAGCTACTGAGAAAAAGTTGGTTGAAGCTCAAAAGCAAATTTCAGATTTAAAGATTTAAGTAATTGATGCCAATCGATTGCCGAATAATGTCTCCAATTCTCAATTTTTCACAAGCTTTCTAGCTAAAGATGAAAATTTTGAAAAGATGTATGATAAGACAGCTTCACCTCCTGCTCATATCAAGGAAGCTTTCAAAGAAGTAAAAGAAAAGATTGAAGAAGTTGATTATTCAAAGTTTTCTTCTACTACTCAAGAAGAAAAGATTGTGAAGAAGAAGAAAACCAAGAAGCCTAAGAAGAAGAAGGGTAAGAAATCTGAGATTCCTCCGGCTTCAAAGTTTGTTTCTGGTTCATCTTCAGCTGATAATGAGAAATCAGCTACTTTAAGTGAAAAGATTCGTTCTCAACCTGAATCTGATGAGACGGTCTTCTTTGAACAGAAAAATATTAAAGATATCAAAGCCGAGTTTTTAAAGTTAGCAAAGGATGGACACCAGAATTCAAATTTTGAGGAAAAAGTTCTTGGAAAAAATGTTGGTTTGGGTTTTAGAGCACAACATGATAAAGCTGAGGGGGTTCCAGCATCACCATCTCAAAATTTGAAGAAGCTTAAAATGAAGCAAGTGAAAAAGGAAGTTTTCAAGGCTAAGAAGGTTCAACCTGAGCGTTTTTACAAACTCAAGGGTTTGGAACAGATATTCTTTGACAAAGAGTTTCCTCTTTATTGTGTTGATGCTAGGAAAATTTCTGAAGTTTTTGAGAAGAAGGATGCTTCAAGAACCTTGAAGAATCAAACCGCCAAATGTTCTTCTGATGGTTCTCATTCTCGAAGCCCAACATCTAAATGGGTTCATGATCACCGCCGACAACGTATATGATTCTTTTTCTGATCATGTTCGAGATATCCATGTTTGTAATGTTGTGCAGGCACCTAAAAGGTGGGACAAATCTGAACGTATATGCGATGTTTGCCGCCAAAAAAGGCATATGGCAAAAGATTGTCCACTTCCTGCTGAATCAAACCGAAGGTTTCAACTGAGACCAGTTTTTAGTAAACCTGCCAGACCAAAGTTCTTTGATGAATAAGGCAGAGTTTTTGATGAATGTGAACCTACATTCCTTCTAAAACAAAAGCATTTTGTTCCTATGTTTCAAAATGTTCAAAATGTAGGTTCATCATCTAGTCACCTATGATTGATTCATCAAAAACCGAGTTACCAAAACAGTCACAATTCTGGTAACCAAAAGTGGTTTCAAAGCAAAACCAGGAGGAGTATTCTGCTTAACTTAAATTGCTTGCAATATATTTTTTCTAACCTGTAAACAGTCTGTAATTCTAAAAACTGCAAGATATCCGTGTTGATTGATCAATTTTTCTTTCTTTATGCATTTTCAATTGATAAAAATCCAAAAATAGAGTCTTGTTTTTGTAAAATGAAAATTCAAAAATAGAGTTTTCATTTTAAGGGAGAGAAATACATGTAAGGGGGAGAAATTGTGAAAATGCATGTTATAGGAAGAAGGTGAATACATGCAAAATATATAAGGAAGGTGAATACATGCACAATATATAAGGAAGGTGAATACATGCAAAATATATAAGGAAGGTGAATACATACACAATATATAAAATTTTGAGAAATTGATCATTGGGAAATGATGGTACATTGGCTTACGTATCTGACTCATGGATAGTGTAGATGAAAGGGCCATAAGATCATTGTTTGATATGTTTGGTAGGCTCGGCAAATCAGAAAGTATTCAGATGTGATATACACTAAATACTAATGCTTGACCATGTGGATAACATCTTGATGCGTATTTTATGACAAAAAGAAAAATAAGTGTGAAAGTTAAAATGAAAAGTCACTGTGTATATATGTGTTCATTTTACAAAGATTTAAACTTGTTTGATTTTCTGTATTTTGTCAAACGATCGGACTTTCTCTGCGTGTTCACAACACTGACCTGATTGTTGTTCGTTTGACATTCTGCTTTATTTTCTTTGGTGTTTCGTATAACTCATCGGACTTTCTCTGCGTGTACAGGAGTACAGACCTGATTGTTGTTGGGTTATACAATTTCAACTTGTTTTGTTTTCTTTATTTTGTTAAATCCGAAGCCTTATCTGCGTATCGAAAGATCGACCTTAAGGTAGACGATTTAACGTTCTTATTTCTTTTTGCATGGAACACAGTTGACATATCATGAAAATATTATACTTTGTGAAAATTCACGAGTGTAATCACACAAAAAGAAAAAAGAAAAAGAAAATGTCTGAATATGTCTGATAGTGTGGGATACACTGGTCAAAGCAAATCTAATCAATACCTTAACATATCCAAATGTTATGAGTATGATTTGGTCTGAGTTTAAGATGGAAAAATTATACCAGCAATCAGCATGACTTATGTGCTTCAATTAGTTGAAATTGAAGTGTAGTTCGGTGCGTCATGTCCAATATGATCCTATATAGTGATCTTTCTCATACCAAAAATAGTGTCTGATTTTGTATTGCATTTTCATTTCATTTCGGAAAAGTCCAAAAAGATTTTTGGTGTGTTTTAGCAAAAGTTTTGAAAAATCAAAAAGATTTTAGGTTTGTTTTGATATAAATTTTCTAAAAGCCAAAAAGAATTTGTTTATGTTTTTTCTTCGATCTGATCAACACGTGATACAAAATCAAATTTTCAAAATCATATCTTGGAGTCTCTAGGAGACGTTTTGCGCCAAGTTTATTTAAATTTTAAGCAGATTGCTAAAGTGAAAGAAATCACAACTTCAAGTCTTCTGAAGCTGTTGATAAAGACCAGAGAATCACCATGCATCTTCAAGTATTCAAGATCAAGCTACGATCTAGTTGAGGAAGAGTTTGTTCGAAGATTTATTTCATTGAACGAACGGTTTCTACACTTGAGGGGGAGTTTGATTGAATATATAGTGATGAGGATGTTAAAGAGATACTGCACATGACGAGGGGGAGTTTGTTGATACCTGACTTGTGTGTCGTGTGAAGTATCGAGTTGAATCAAGACAAGTCCAAGTTCAAGGCTTGGTTCACTGCCAGCCGAACCTGGTCCGAACGTGGAGTTCGGACCTTCCAAACTTGGAGTTCGGACAGGGTTCGGCCAGCAGTGTATATATAGTGAGTTTGGTCTTTGTTTTGTGTACGGGTGTGTAGCAGAGTGAGTCTTAAGTTTGTGTTTACTAAGGTGTTCTATGAGTCAATTCTTCTGAGTGTTACTAATTGTAATTGTTCGTGAGATCAATAAAACAATCGGTTAATTACTTGTTTCATATCCGAATTAGCTAGATTGAGTAGACGATCACAACGCTCACGACTTTTCAGATATACCCATTTGATAAGATATGTCCATATGTTCAAGATCTTCAGAGTTCACTTGATTCACATCATCATCTTTTAAGTCCCCTGGTAACAAAATTCCAGCCATGAGAGCTTGATAGCAAATCATAATTCCAACTCCCAACACAAAACCAGAGTCATTTGTTAATTTTGAAACATCCAGGGTCACAACATTTGAAGAGTTAGCTATAGGAGACTGAGAGACAAAGGCGGTCTGATTTCGTAATGCAGCATCCTGGTAACCACTGCTGGAAGTAGTTTGAGAAACAAACGCTTGATTCATAGAACCTCTAACATTAGCATTTCTAGCTCGTTTTTGTTTATCAACTTCAAAAGATGGAAGTGTAGACATTAGATTGGCCAGAGTAGATTTGTGTAGATCCACAGTTGTTGATACATCGTGTGGCAACATGCTGGATCAGACAAAACATTTTGAAGACTTGAAGATTTCAACCAAGGCCTGCTGACCGAACTCTGGCTGAACCCAAGCCGAACCAAGGCCGAACCTAGGGTTCGGACCAGCTGGAAGTTCGGACAACAGGTTTTCTTATATATAGGTTGATAGCTTAGTTTTCTATAACGAGTTTGGCAATAGTGTGTGTTTTGTAAGGTGTAACTAGTTCTAATTCTCTCTGTATTTCGTACTTGATATTGAATGAGAGATTGGACTTTTTATTTACACATATTGTTGTTGATTAACTATCACATTGATGTCGAGCTATCGATCCGTACGCCCCAGCGTTTTCAAGTGGTATCAGAGCTATTTGGTATTACTCAGTTCGATTGAGTCAATTGTATGGTCAAAACTCGTTCTTCATCGTGTTTTTCATCTTGTTTCTACTGCTTTTCGTTCGATTGATCGTCCAGAGCTCGAGAGTTTCAGTTTTTCTGTGAGTTTCAATTTTTTTTGAAAATTCTCGTTTGGCCGAACCCCAAATTCGCCATAACTGCTCTGAACCTGAAGTTCGGAGTAGAGTTCGGTCCTTTTTCTGTTCGGTGAGAGTTCGTTCCACATTCAGAGAGAGTTCGGACTGGTTTGGAGGGAGTTCGGTGTTATTCACTATAGAAGTTTGGACATCTTGTGTTCGGTGGGAGTTCGGACACAAGTTCGGATCATCTAAGTTAGTGAAGAGTTTGGACAGAGTTCGGACTGTGTAATCTGGTTCGGACTAAGTTCAGATCAAGTTCGGAGGTTCTTTAGAGTTCGTGAGGAGTTTGGACCAATTAGAAATTTAAAATTTTCAAAATGTCGGATTTCCAAGCATTCGCTGCTATTCAGTCTCAAATGCAGACGTTGTTGAACTACGATAATGAGATTGGGACTACTCAGAAAGTACCCAAGTTGCTCAAGTTCGAAGACTACTATAACTGGAAGAAGCGGTTTGAGGCGTATATTGGAACTACCGATCCTGATCTATGGATTGCTATGGATGCGCCGTATGTTTATCCGGTTGGTCTCAACAACGTACCCATAATGCAAAGAAATCTGGATCTAAGTCAGAAAACTGACTACAATAGAGAACAAAAGGCCTTCAGTCTTCTAATTCAAGCATTACCGAAATAGTTATTGCATCAGTTTAAAAGTTGTAAAGATTCTCATGAATTATGGACAACTTTGAAGGAACGATGTGAAGACAACGATCAATACAAAAAGAGTAACACGAAGGTCTTGAACAAGGAGTTTGATAACTTTAAACATTTTGACGGTGAAGGGGGTCCTGAATTGATCTCAAGATATTTTCATCTGTTATCTGAGATGGATACCATTCAGATTAAGAAGGACGATGAGGAACTTAAAGAAAAATTACTCGAGGGTTTGCCATCAAAATGGGAACCATATGTCTTGATGATTACAAAAGACAAAGATTACTCGAAGTTAACATTTGTGAAGTTGTTGGGCAAGTTACAAGCGAGAGATTTAGAAATAAAAAATGTGAATACAACACCTGCCGAGGTCCAGAATCCTGAAGTTTACTATGGTTCAAATGCTGCAACGATTTCAGGCAAATCTGGTAAATGTTTCAAGTTCAGGAATTTGCCTGGAAATGTTTCAAGTTCAGGAAGTGGAATGAGTTCAAACAATTATGAATACAATTATGGATCGGGAGGGTGTAATGTCTCAATTCCGGTAAGTAACCTGATGAACACAAGCAAGATGGCCATATCAGTTACAACGACAGAAGATTATATGGCTCTTGTGTCTGCTTTGGTGTCATCGTATTATGGGGTTATTACTGGGAAGGTGAGTAATGCAGAATTAATAGAAGAGGATTATGATCAAGTTGATCCTGATGATCTGGAGCTTATGGATATTAACTGGCAGTTTGCCATGCTTGCTAGACGGGTCAAGAGATTTCTGAAAAAGACTGGAAGGAAAAGATCTTAATTCGGGTGGTCGAATTGGATTTGATAAGTCTAAAGTGAGGTGTTATAATTGTTCCAATTTTGGACACTTTGCCCGAGAATGCTCTCAACCTAAGAAGCAGGAATATCAAAAGTTTGCTCCAAAGACAAATGCTTCTGGAACCAACGTTGCTTCAAATTCAGGGAGTTCTACTAACTCAAATCCTAAATCTGAAAATACTAAAGCCCTAGTGTCTCAAGAAGACAAAACTTATAACTGAGGTAACTGCATTTGTGGCTGGGAATTTGCCTGGAAATTTTTCAAGTTCAGGAAGTGGAATGAGTTCAAACAATTATGAATATAATTATGGATCGGGAGGGTGTAATGTCTCAATTCCGGCAAGTAACCTGATGAACACAAGCAAGATGGCCATGTCGGTTACAACGACAGAAGATTATATGGCTCTTGTGTCTGCTTTGGTGTCATCGTACTATGGGGTTATTACTGGGAAGGTGAGTAATGCAGAATTAATAGAAGAGGATTATGATCAAGTTGATCCTGATGATCCGGAGCTTATGGATATTAACTGGCAGTTTGCCATACTTGCTAGACGGGTCAAGTGATTTCTGAAAAAGACTGGAAGGAAAGATCTTAATTCGGGTTGTCGAATTGGTTTTGATAAGTCTAAAGTGAGGTGTTATAATTATTCCAATTTTGGACACTTTGCCCGAGAATGCTCTCAACCTAAGAAGCAGGAATATCAAAAGTTTGCTCCAAAGACAAATGCTTCTGGAACCAACGTTGCTTCAAATTCAGGGAGTTCTACTAACTCAAATCCTAAATCTGAAAATACTAAAGCCCTAGTGTCTCAAGAAGACAAAAATTATAATTGGGGTAAACAATTTTCCGATTCATCTACTTTGATTGTTCAACATTTGCAGGATGAATATACCATGACTGAGTCTACCCAAGATGGTGATGAAGTGCATGAAGAAGCAATTGTTGCAGTTAGTGATGGAAACTGTGATGAAGCAAATGTGTCAAACTCAACGGATGATAATCAGTCTCTTCTTGAAGAAAAATTGCTTTCATTGCAAATTCAATGTCCGAAAAAGTTGAATCTGATGCTATTCTCTTGTTGGAAAAGCAAATTGAAGTTCTAACTGAAGAAATGGAAGCATTGATCAAAGAATGCGAAGCTGAGGTAATAGACACAACAAACGATTTTGAAAATTTGTATCAAAAGAGTCTCCCATTGAAGCAGCAATATGAGAAGGCTCAGCAAAATGCTGTAGAAATTGCTGATAAGATGATCGCATTACAGAAAGAAATCCAAAAATTGTCTGAAGAAAACAATAACTTGAAGCAGGAGGTTGGTACTTTGAAAAGAAACAACATCAAGGAATCGGTTGCTTTAATGGCCGATACATCAAAGGTAGTTTCTTATCCTTCTATGTGTAAATCATGTGATAAGTTTGTTATTGCTAAGAGTACGCTCTTAGATGAAAAGACCAAACTAAATGATTTATCAGTAGCAAGAGCTGATATGAATATTTTACAAAGAAAGATGGGAAGGAACCACGAAGGACTTGCTATCAGTACACAAGCAGTTGCATCTTCAAAAATATGAATTTTCAATTCAATCAGAACTGCTCGTGTCTACACAGAAGGACTTGGCAAACAGTCAAAAACTTGTGTCAGATCTTAGAAAATGAACTTTTTGAATTAAAACAAAAGATTGACACTTTTCAAGTTCCATCCTCATTTACCAATTTTCTTTACAATGTTCAAAAAGAAAATGAATCTGGTAAGTTTAGCCAAGTTCCTCCTCCGGTAATCATTACCAATGGTCCTTCATCTAATGTCAAAGTGGATGTTACATCTAAATCCACAAAGAATTTGGGTTCATCTCATGAAAAGAAAAGTGATCATCAATCAATTGATTCAAATTCTGATAAAACTTCAACAGGAAAATTTGTCTTGGATTCTATGGTTAATGAATTGTTTTATAATGTTTTGGACTTTGATAAGATTGATGATCTCGTGTCTGAAACTGAAACTGGAAGTTTAAAACCCACTCGACCAACTGTTTCTAAGCCAGATTATCACGATTTTATTTTAAAGCATGATTTTCCAACAATCAAATCTGAGCTTAAGAAATCGAGTGAGTTTGAACAGAAGCAGATTGCTCGAAGCAAATCTGTGGAAGGAAAAAAGGTTAAGTATGGTGGAGTTGGGTTTGTGCCTGCGTCTAAACCAAAACATTTTCAACAAGGTTCATCGTCTAATGTCACAAAATCTGAAAAGGCTAAGGCTGACAAACCAACTCAGAATGCAAAGATTGATAAGTCTTAAAAATGGTTAACCTATCGCTTGAAAGGTTCCGATGTGATGTATAGCGATAAGGATTTCCCATTAGATATGGTTAATCCAAAGCTGATTGATAAAATCTTTTCGGGAGGTTATGATCCCAAGTATGATCTCAAAGCGAGGAGTGTGCCCATTAGGATGGGGAATGGTAAAGTCATAATACCAATGGACACACTTGACTCGGAGCATTCAGATCATAATTCAGAGTCTGGGTTGGTTAAAAGGGTTAAAAAATCTGCAACATGAAACCAACTAAACCAATTACTTTTCAGCCACCAAGGGTGTGACAACCGTCAGACTTACCATTAACTATTTCCATTAGTCTCGTTAACGACCCAGTTATACTTTTCATGTCATGTTAGGATCATGTGCGTTCACGTAACCGAGCCTATCCTAGGTCACTATTTGATTTGTTGCAATATGCGAAATAAATAATCACACATAAATAAATTTTTAAAATTTATTACATGTCACGAGATGCCATTTGGACGTTTATAAAAATGTATATATTTAATTACTAATTAATTTTAGTAATTTGTTTCGTGGTTTTATGTGTTTCTTGAAAAATTGCTTTTCGTGAGAAACCGGGTTTCGTATGCGATTTAAGTTTATATGCGTACACATCAACTAAACTTTTCCAGACCAAATATTTCATGTTAAATAAGTTATAAACATTTAGAAACATTTCTAGTAATTTTATTTTACAAGTTTTGGGGTTAAAATCCATTTATTTGAGTTTTGGGCATTATATGCTTAAAATGGAACTAGAGGGGCTAAATGTGTAATTTTACAAACTTAAAAATCTGCCCTAAGACTCCCCTCCCCCTCCCTTTCACGTTCATTTTCCCCTCCCCATCTTCTTCCTTACGGTTCTTCATCCACACACACACACTCCTTCAAATTTTTGAAATCAACATCAAGCAAGAAAGATTTGGAGTTTCTAAGCTCATTCAAGCTTCAAGGAAGCAAGGAGAAGCTCCAACCTCGTCTCCTCTTCTCTCATCTGCCCCTCTTCCCCCATCTCTTGTAAGCCCTAAAATCTCTAACATGAAATTGGTTAAATTCATGTGCTAGTCTTGTGATTTTGTGCATTTTGGTGTGTTAATATGTGCTTGAATTATGTTTTATGTTAAGACAAGTAGTTTTATGAGTTTGGACAGATTTGAGATGATATCATGGCTGTGATTTTCATGTGGTTACATGCTTACAAGTGTTCTTGAAGAATTTGGGTATATGAGTACTTGAAATTGAAGAATATATATATGCTAGTGGCATGCTTGAATTTCGATAGGATTGTTGTATGGTTGTTATGAAAACTAGAAATGCATGATAATATGATATCTAATGCGTTACAAGTCTTTACACGAAGTTAGACGAGCAAAAGATTGGCCAAAACCACAAAAATGTAATTTATACAATAACAAATTTTTGACAGATTCGGCCAGATTTTTAGGTCAACTTGCAGAGGTCATAACTTGCTTAATTTTGATCGAAATCAGTTGATTCTTTTTCTGTAGTACAGTTTTATGTCTTAAATTTATCTGGGCTACTCGCACGCTTCCTAAAACCTCCGTTTGGTCATCCAAAACAATGCTGCTAGTTAGGTGTGCAGTGCTGTATTTTTCTGTGAAAAGTATACTTTACATTTTGGTAAGGCATGATAACCTTGTTTTAATGAGGGGTTTGTTAAATGAAAATGAGTTTTATATAATAAAAGTAAGATCTGGAAGGTTTCATGTTCAAACTCTAAGTTTTGAATGAGTTATACAAATTTTAAACCTACTTTGACTATTTTGCAAAAAACTAAAATTTCCAACTTCCGACGCGCATAACTTTCTCAATACTTATCCGATTGAGTTGATTCTTTTTGCAACATTCCCTAAATGTTGAGTAGTTAGTGCCTGCAAAATTTTAGGATTTAACTCCAAGAAATGATCAATTTAGCTATGTCACCAAATGGTGTGTTAATGTTTGACAAACCTGATTTTTAGCCAACTTCGTACGCGCATAACTTCCCCAATTCTTAACCTTTTTAGCTGATTCTTTTTGCAAGATGTTATAAATATTGGGAAGTATATGTCGGTAAAATTTTAGAACCTAACTCTAAATATGGAGCAAATTAGGCGTATTCCCAAACGGTGTGTTAGTGACAATAATGTTGATTTTTGCAAACTTCCGACGTGCATAACTTTCTCATTTCTTAACCTTTTGGATTGATTCTTTTTTAAACAAGTACTAAATGATGTTTAGTATATGCCTGTAAAATTTAAGGAGTTAACTCCAAGTAATGTGGATTTTAGCTATGTCACTTGATAGGTGCTTGAAGTTTGACTTTCTGGGTCAACTTTGACTTAAGTTGCAATTTCTCGATTTTCTCCCAAATTAGGACTTGTATGTGCATTATGTGACTTGTATGATCGCGTGAAACATGTTTAGGTGCCTATGTGCTACTTTTCCACCTAGCGACACCTACTAATTTAATTAGGCCATATTTTACCCGAATAGGTTAATTTTGACCAACCGGTGGAACCAAGTGCTGAGTACCAGTGCACCCTCAGGTGAGTTCACTCTCTATATTTTTATGTCTAGTTAGGGACGATAACGCGCGTGGTTGCATCCGGTAAGGATGGTAACCCAAATGGTAAGGTATTTCTTACTAAGTAAATTTCCGACATAAATATCATATGCTACACTGAATTGAACTTATTTATTACAAAGTCCTTACAATCGAGCCGTTAATATATAGTAGCGAGGTAATGTTGAGTAGTACTACTGGGGATTGACACCCCCGCTCAACGGTGCACGGGATGCACCCTCCCGACTGGCGGTCGGATTGAGATCAATGTTAGCCTACCCACCGTGATCCGTCAAGACACAGGAAGGCAAATTCATAGGTACCCACTATCAAAACATTGCCAGCTTCGGTTACGAATAATTCAGGTGTACATAACTATAGGCTAGCTACCTACGATATGGAATTTACTAGTCTTATGATATTGATTGTGTTTTACCTCTCTTTATTCATAAACATTAGGTCTACTTGTGACGGGTAGACCGCTTTAGTGAACTCACCAGCCTTGGCTGATACTTGATTATTGAATGCTTTTCAGGTTGCTTGGAGGATCATGGATGGCACGGGCTTTGGCAATACTTACCTTTTGTAAAACCCTTTTGGAAATTGTATTTCAGATGTTTTGGACTTTGATAAAATTGATGATCTCGTGTCTGAAACTGAAACTGGAAGTTTAAAACCCACTCGTCCAACTGTTTCTAAGCCAGATTATCATGATTTTATTTTAAAGCATGATTTTCCAACAATCAAATCTGATCTTAAGAAATCGAGTGAGTTTGAACAGAAGCAGATTGCTCGAAGCAAATTTGTGGAAGGAAACAAGGTTAAGTATGGTGGAGTTGGGTTTGTGCCTGCGTCTAAACCAAAACATTTTCAACAAGGTTCATCGTCTAATGTCACAAAATCTGAAAAGGCTAAGGCTGACAAACCAACTTAGAATGCAAAGATTGATATGTCTTAAAAATGGGTAACCTATCGCTTGAGAGGTTCCGATGTGATGTATAGCGATAAGGATTTCCCATTAGATATGGTTAATCCAAAGCTGATTGATAAAATCTTTTCGGGTGGTTATGATCGCAAGTATGATCTCAAAGCGAGGAGTGTGCCCATTAGGATGGGGAATGGTAAAGTCATAATACCAATGGATACACTTGACTTGGAGCATTCAGATCATAATTCCGAGTCTGGGTTGGTTAAAAGGGTTAAAAAATCTGCAACATGAAACCAACTAAACCAACTACTTTTCAGCCACCAAGGGTGTGACAACCGTCAGACTTACCGTTAACTATTTCCGTTAGTCTCGTTAACGACCCGGTTATACTTTTCATGTCATGTTAGGATCACGTGCGTTCACGTAACCGAGCCTATCCTAGGTCACTATTTGATTTGTTGCAATATGCGACATAAATAATCACACATAAATAAATTTTTATAATTTATTACATGTCACGAGATGTCATTTGGACGTTTATAAAAATGTATATATTTAATTACTAATTAATTTTAGTAATTTGTTTCGTGGTTTTATGTGTTTCTTGAAATATTGCTTTTCGTGAGAAACCGGGTTTCGTATGCGATTTAAGTTTATGTGCGTACACATCAACTAAACTTTTCCGGACCAAATATTTCATGTTAAATAAGTTATAAGCATTTAGAAACATTTCTAGTAATTTTATTTTACAAGTTTTGGGGTTAAAATCCATTTATTTGAGTTTTGGGCATTATATGCTTAAAATGGAACTAGAGGGGCCAAATGTGTAATTTTACAAACTTAAAAATCTGCCCTAAGACTCCCCTCCCCCTCCCTTTCACGTTCATTTTCCCCTCCCCATCTTCTTCCTTACGGTTCTTCATCCACACACACACACTCCTTCAAATTTTTGAAATCAACATCAAGCAAGAAAGATTTGGAGTTTCTAAGCTCATTCAAGCTTCAAGGAAGCAAGGAGAAGCTCCAACCTGGTCTCCTCTTCTCTCATCTGCCCCTCTTCCCCCATCTCTTGTAAGCCCTAAAATCTCTAACATGAAATTGGTTAAATTCATGTGCTAGTCTTGTGATTTTGTGCATTTTGGTGTGTTAATATGTGCTTGAATCATGTTTTATGTTAAGACAAGTAGTTTTATGAGTTTGGACAGATTTGAGATGATATCATGGCTGTGATTTTCATGTGGTTACATGCTTACAAGTGTTCTTGAAGAATTTGGGTATATGAGTACTTGAAATTGAAGAATATATATATGCTAGTGGCATGCTTGAATTTCGATAGGATTGTTGTATGGTTGTTATGAAAACTAGAAATGCATGATAATATGATATCTAATGCGTTACAAGTCTTTACACGAAGTTAGACGAGCAAAAGATTGGCCAAAACCACAAAAATGTAATTTATACAATAACAAATTTTTGACAGATTCGGCCAGATTTTTAGGTCAACTTGCAGAGGTCATAACTTGCTTAATTTTGATCGAAATCAGTTGATTCTTTTTCTGTAGTACAGTTTTATGTCTTAAATTTATCTGGGCTACTCGCACGCTTCCTAAAACCTCCGTTTGGTCATCCAAAACAATGCTGCTAGTTAGGTGTGCAGTGCTGTATTTTTCTGTGAAAAGTATACTTTACATTTTGGTAAGGCATGATAACCTTGTTTTAATGAGGGGTTTGTTAAACGAAAATGAGTTTTATATAATAAAAGTAAGATCTGGAAGGTTTCATGTTCAAACTCTAAGTTTTGAATGAGTTATACAAATTTTAAACCTACTTTGACTATTTTGCAAAAAACTAAAATTTCCAACTTCCGACGCGCATAACTTTCTCAATACTTATCCGATTGAGTTGATTCTTTTTGCAACATTCCCTAAATGTTGAGTAGTTAGTGCCTGCAAAATTTTAGGATTTAACTCCAAGAAATGATCAATTTAGCTATGTCACCAAATGGTGTGTTAATGTTTGACAAACCTAATATATAGCCAACTTCGTACACGCATAACTTCCCCAATTCTTAACCTTTTTAGCTGATTCTTTTTGCAAGATGTTCTAAATATTGGGAAGTATATTTCGGTATAATTTTAGAACCTAGCTTCAAATATGGAGCAAATTAGGCGTATTCCCAAACGGTGTGTTAGTGACAATAATGTTGATTTTTGCAAACTTCCGACGTGCATAACTTTCTCATTTCTTAACCTTTTGGATTGATTCTTTTTGCAACAAGTCCTAAATGATATGTAGTATATGCCTGTAAAATCTAAGGAGTTAACTCCAAGTAATGTGGATTTTAGCTATGTCACTTTATTGGTGCTTGAAGTTTGACTTTCTGGGTCAACTTTGACTTAAGTTGCAATTTCTCGATTTTCTCCCAAATTGGGACTTGTATGTGCATTATGTGACTTGTATAATCGCATGAAACATTTTTAGGTGCTTATGTGCTACTTTTCGACCTAGCGGCACCTACTAATTTGATTAGGCTATATTTTACCCGAGTAGGTTAATTTTGACCAACCGGTGGAACCAAGTGCTGAGTACCAATGCACCCTCATGTGAGTTCACTCTCTATATTGTTATGTCTAGTTAGGGACGATAACGCGCAGGTGGTTGCATCCGGTAAGGATGGTAACCCAAACGGTAAGGTAATTCTTACTGAGTAAATTTCCGACATAAATATCATATGCTACACTGAAATGAACTTATTTATTAAAAAAGTCCTTACATTCGAGCCGTTAATATACAGTAGCGAGGTATTGTTGAAGATGACGGTCGACCCAAAGCTTCAAGCTTGGGTTCATCCCGACACTAATCATCTTTGCTAATTTATGCAGGGATCTTTGCGAAAACTCATGAACAACATTTGGGTTTTTGATAGCGGAGCATCCAGGTACATGACTGGTGACATCTCCTTATTGCATGATGTGAATCTTGTCAGGACCGATTTCACATCAAGAATCATGACTTTGAGCAAGAATGAAGTTCAGATTCGAAAACCCAAAAAGATAAAGATGAAGAAGAATCAAAGATAATCAAAGACAAGAAAGATGAGGAACAAATCGAATGATTTCATTAATCGAATGATTACAATCAAGAAATCATGACAACACTCTCTCTCTAGAAATCCATGACTCACACTCTCTCTCTATAATGGAAGACTCAACATCCTAAAGAGTCATCATCCATCTATTTTTGGAGACCCTTAATGAATGGGGCACCCTCACTATATATATAGTGAGGGTGACTAACAACAGAAAAACATAGTTGAACAAAATTACAAGTAAATGAAATAAACATAAATATTAATTAAATCAAAGTTGATTTAATTAATACGAAGCTTGACTCGCTCGAACCGATCTTCCGTTGACTTTTACGTTGACCGTTGACCCGAACGGTTGACTTTTCCAGAAAACGGTCTTCGGTCCAAACTGCAAGCCTCGATCATCACAACCCGCGTCTCTGAATCAATTCACATGGATTCTTAAGTCGAATGCTTCGGTGAACAGATTTGATGGCGTCAGTCACATAGATTTTAGTCTAACGATTCCCCCTTGACTGATGCTTTGAAATCTGTTTAACTGCTGAAGAATCGCTCTGCCGTACATCTTCAATGAAAAACTGTTAAACCTGAGACAATCTGTCGTAGAGATTCCCCCTCTGAATAAGGTTCTTCTGTTCTCGTTTCTCCAGTCGAGATCCAAGTGCTCCGCTCACTCGGTTCACACGGTCGGGTACAATACTGAGAAAATGTTGAACATCGGAGTCATAACCGCAACAAACTGAATCAGATAAACCAATCAAACATTGAAAATGCTCCAACTCCGAATAATCGACCCGATATCTAAATCCATAATAATTCCTCTTATTTCTCTAAATCTCTCCAAAAACATCAAGTCGGAAGTGTTAAAATCTGATGCGGAGAGTCAAACCGTCGCGATCGGTTGCCTAGAGAAACCAGATAAACAATCTTGAAATCGGATAATCTTGTGAAAAACCGAACGCCGGATGCTGACAGTTGTGAATGATCCATAAATATTTCACTTGTTCTGCATGACTGGGTTGGATGCGAAAATAAAAATAAGTGTCAAATCGGAGAAAATTTGAGATCCCGAGCGAAAATTATCATAACCGGCGTCTTCGTAATTTAGGTTGAAGAAAAACGAGCTCGGAATAATATTCCGTGAAGATTTCTGAATTAACTGGTGAAAGCGGCTCAATCTGAAAAAAATTCCATCAATTTTCGACAAGTAACGGCTTCTCGAGAGATTTAACAGATAAATTCCATAATTAACTGAGATTCCAGCTAATCCAGTTAGCTGACATTAGCTAAAAAAACCGTGAGACATAACGAGAAAGCTGCATAATTAACCGGATAATAAAGCTAACCTGTCAGTGGTCGATAGCAAACGTTGTGCGTGACGTCAATAAACGAGAACCCCAATAAAATGGAATAAATCCATGACTAATAAAAATTTCCGCAATTCCGTTCGTAGTGTTATCTCCGTTAGTCTCGTTAAAGACTGATTGAAAAAAACCCCGCATTTAACGATAAATGCTAAAAACTTAATTAATCAACTAAATCTCTCAAGAAAACCATAATCTTTGTGAAATTAAATGAACCAATCAAAATTCAGGTAGAGAAAACCAGAATCCGTGTAGGAGCCACGCAACCAATCAGATTCGAGCTTTAGAAATGATCCAACAACCCAAAATAAACTGATCTAACGGATCAGATGGTGATCCGTGAAGGATGGCGGCTGGCCAATGGAGAGGTGACAGTGGATGATTCTCTAATCAGGAAAGGGGCCAACGAGAGTTCTCCAACCAATAGGAGATAGACAGCAAATAGGAGCCAACGGCTCTTTGTGCCAGCCTGGTCCCACTTGTTTCCCCTTTCGGCCAATAAGAAATCGACAACACAAAGTAGACTGGCCATATCCGACAAAGTAAGAGAGAGACAATTCTCTCGTCAGCCAATAGCCAGCGGCCACGTCATCGCTTGTCATCCTCAACCTCATAAACCCTAATTCTGTCGGAACTCCACCAGAAATACGCATGACCACCGGAAAAACGTTAAACCCCCATATCTCCATGAATACTCAACGAAATTGGACGAATCTTATACCGTTGGACTTGTGGGATCATCCTCTACAACCCTAGACTTTCAAAACTCTCTGAAATGACCTCGAACGAAAATCCAAAAACCCAAGTCGTTAGATTAAGTTGAACCATCAGCTCACCAGGTCGTTAAGACTAAGACCAAGTCATTAAGACTTAAGGTCAAATCGTTAACAAGCTTCAAGTGAACCCAGATCGTTAAGAACATAAGCTGATCGTTAAGTTCATCAACCTGATCGTTTTGCTTAGAACCTGATCATTAAGAACAAGCAGGTCGTTTAGACAATCTTCAAATGAGTCCTGGTCGTATAGCACATCTTCAAGACTTCAAAGAAAACCCAGAAAATATGAAGAACACATAAACATCCGGATGCAATTCTGATGGATAAAAAACAGGTGGTAACCAGCGATTGAAGACACAGAGATGATCGAAATACCATTTTGAATCAATTGTGGCCATCAAGGAACTCAAAACAGCAACATAATCTCGAATCTATGCCCCAAAATCTAGAAATACCCGAAGAACACCTTAGAACACGCACTACTGTGTGTTTTTCCAGATCTGCCAAAATGGTTGAGAGTCAGACGAAACGGATGCTTCCAATGGATCCGGAACGTGTTTTCCACTAAGATTCATGCTTCGTTTCATCCAAATCCATCAACAATAACACCAAAAACGCAGAATCAAACCCGAAATCTTCAAGAACAACCCAAAAACGTGAAGAACTCCACTGTTACGAAAAATCAGCTCTGGTCTCCATTTTTCTCATAGATTCGCATAAGTAAAATATGAAATAACATCTAGATGAACTCCCAAACATGAATTAATCATCCATATCATCAGAATCCATCCAGAAATAAAGAAAAATATGAAAAAGTCTCAAAAAGTGGGTTTTCTCATCTTCACTCAATTCAAGCTCAAAATCCAGATTCGAGTGACCAGATTCATCGTGAGATGAAATCTGATCGGTTACCCACTCTGATACCATTTGTCAGGACCGATTTCACATCAAGAATCATGACTTTGAGCAAGAATGAAGTTCAGATTCGAAAACCCAAAGAGATGAAGATGTAGAAGAATCATATATAATCAAAGACAAGAAAGATGATGAACAAATCGTATGATTTCATTAATCGAATGATTACAATCAAGAAATCATGACAACACTCTCTCTCTAGAAATCCATGACTCACTCTCTCTCTCTATAATGGAAGACTCAACATCCTAAAGAGTCATCATCCATCTATTTTTGGAGACCCTTAATGAATGGGGCACCCTCACTATATATATAGTGAGGGTGACTAACAACAGAAAAACATAGTTGAACAAAATTACAAGTAAATGAAATAAACATAAATATTAATTAAATCAAAGTTGATTTAATTAATACGAAGCTTGACTCGCTCGAACCGATCTTCCGTTGACTTTTACGTTGACCGTTGACCCGAACGGTTGACTTTTCCAGAAAACAGTCTTCGGTCCAAACTGCAAGCCTCGATCATCACAACCCGCGTCTCTGAATCAATTCACATGGATTCTTAAGTCGAATGCTTCGGTGAACAGATATGATGGCGTCAGTCACATAGATTTTAGTCTAACGATTCCCCCTTGACTAATACTTTGAAATCTGTTCAACTGCTGAAGAATCGCTCTGCCGTACATCTTCAATGAAAAACTGTTAAACCCAAGACAATCTGTCGTAGAGATTCCCCCTCTGAATAAGGTTCTTCTGTTCTCGTTTCTCCAGTCGAGATCCAAGTGCTCCGCTCACTCGGTTCACACGGTCGGGTACAATACTGAGAAAATGTTGAACATCGGAGTCATAACCGCAACAAACTGAATCAGATAAACCAATCAAACACTGAAAATGCTCCAACTCCGAATAATCGACCCGATATCTAAATCCATAATAATTCCTCTTATTTCTCTAAATCTCTCCAAAAACATCAAGTCGGAAGTGTTAAAATCTGATGCGGAGAGTCAAACCGTCGCGATCAGTTGCCTAGAGAAACCAGATAAACAATCTTGAAATCGGATAATCTTGTGAAAACCGAACACCGGATGCTGACAGTTGTGAATGATCCATAAATATTTCACTTGTTCTGCGTGACTGGGTTGGATGCGAAAATAAAAATAAGTGTCAAATCGGAGAAAATTTGAGATCCCGAGCGAAAATAATCATAACCGGAGTCTTCGTAATTTAGGTTGAAGAAAAACGAGCTCGGAATAATATTCCGTGAAGATTTCTGAATTAACTGGTGAAAGCGGCTCAATCTGAAAAAAAATTCCATCAATTTTCGACAAGTAACGGCTTCTCGAGAGATTTAACAGATAAATTCCATAATTAACTGAGATTCCAGCTAATCCGGTTAGCTGACATTAGCTAAAAAAACCGTGAGACATAACGAGAAAGCTGCATAATTAACCGGATAATAAAGCTAACCTGTCAGTGGTCGATAGCAAACGTTGTGCGTGACGTCAATAAACGAGAACCCCAATAAACTGGAATAAATCCATGACTAATAAAAATTTCCGCAATTCCGTTCGTAGTGTTATCTCCGTTAGTCTCGTTAAAGACTGATTGAAAAAAACCCCGCATTTAACGATAAATGCTGAAAAATTAATTAATCAACTAAATCTCTCAAGAAAACCATAATCTTTGTGAAATTAAATGAACCAATCAAAATTCAGGTAGAGAAAACCAGAATCCGTGTAGGAGCCACGCAACCAATCAGATTCGAGCTTTAGAAATGATCCAACAACCCAAAATAAACTGATCTAACGGATCAGATGGTGATCCGTGAAGGATGGCGGCTGGCCAATGGAGAGGTGACAGTGGATGATTCTCTAATCAGGAAAGGGGCCAACGAGAGTTCTCCAACCAATAGGAGATAGACAGCAAATAGGAGCCAACGGCTCTTTGTGCCAGCCTGGTCCCACTTGTTTCCCCTTTCGGCCAATAAGAAATCGACAACACAAAGTAGACTGGCCATATCCGACAAAGTAAGAGAGACAATTCTCTCGTCAGCCAATAGCCAGCGGCCACGTCATCGCTTGTCATCCTCAACCTCATAAACCCTAATTCTGTCGGAACTCCACCAGAAATACGCATGACCACCGGAAAAACGTTAAACCCCCATATCTCCATGAATACTCAACGAAATTGGACGAATCTTATACCGTTGGACTTGTGGGATCATCCTCTACAACCCTAGACTTTCAAAACTCTCTGAAATGACCTCGAACGAAAATCCAAAAACCCAAGTCGTTAGATTAAGTTGAACCATCAGCTCACCAGGTCGTTAAGACTAAGACCAAGTCATTAAGACTTAAGGTCAAATCGTTAACAAGCTTCAAGTGAACCCAGATCGTTAAGAACATAAGCTGATCGTTAAGTTCATCAACCTGATCGTTTTGCTTAGAACCTGATCATTAAGAACAAGCAGGTCGTTTAGACAATCTTCAAATGAGTCCTGGTCATATAGCACATCTTCAAGACTTCAAAGAAAACCCAGAAAATATGAAGAACACATAAACATCCGGATGCAATTCTGATGGATAAAAAACAGGTGGTAACCAGCGATTGAAGACACAGAGATGATCGAAATACCATTTTGAATCAATTGTGGCCATCAACGAACTCAAAACAGCAACATAAACTCGAATCTACGCCCCAAAATCTAGAAATACCCGAAGAACACCTTAGAACACGCACTACTGTGTGTTTTTCCAGATCTGCCAAAATGGTTGAGATTCAGACGAAACGGATGCTTCCAATGGATCCGGAACGTGTTTTCCACTAAGATTCATGCTTCGTTTCATCCAAATCCATCAATAATAACACCAAAAACGCAGAATCAAACCCGAAATCTTCAAGAACAACCCAAAAACGTGAAGAACTCCACTGTTACGAAAAATCAGCTCTGGTCTCCATTTTTCTCATAGATTCGCATAAGTAAAATATGAAATAACATCTAGATGAACTCCCAAACATGAATTAATCATCCATATCATCAGAATCCATCCAGAAATAAAGAAAAATATGAAAAAGTCTCAAAAAGTGGGTTTTCTCATCTTCACTCAATTCAAGCTCAAAATCCAGATTCGAGTGACCAGATTCATCGTGAGATGAAATCTGATCGGTTACCCACTCTAATACCATTTGTCAGGACCGATTTCACATCAAGAATCATGACTTTGAGCAAGAATGAAGTTCAGATTCGAAAACCCAAAGAGATGAAGATGTAGAAGAATCATATATAATCAAAGACAAGAAAGATGATGAACAAATCGTATGATTTCATTAATCGAATGATTACAATCAAGAAATCATGACAACACTCTCTCTCTAGAAATCCATGACTCAATCTCTCTCTCTATAATGGAAGACTCAACATCCTAAAGAGTCATCATCCATCTATTTTTGGAGACCCTTAATGAATGGGGCACCCTCACTATATATATATAGTGAGGGTGACTAACAACAGAAAAACATAGTTGAACAAAATTACAAGTAAATGAAATAAACATAAATATTAATTAAATCAAAGTTGATTTAATTAATACGAAGCTTGACTCGCTCGAACCGATCTTCCGTTGACTTTTACGTTGACCGTTGACCCGAACGGTTGACTTTTCCAGAAAACGGTCTTCGGTCCAAACTGCAAGCCTCGATCATCACAACCCGCGTCTCTGAATCAATTCACATGGATTCTTAAGTCGAATGCTTCGGTGAACAGATTTGATGGCGTCAGTCACATAGATTTTAGTCTAACGATTCCCCCTTGACTAATGCTTTGAAATCTGTTCAACTGCTGAAGAATCGCTCTGCCGTACATCTTCAATGAAAAACTGTTAAACCCGAGACAATCTGTCGTAGAGATTCCCCCTCTGAATAAGGTTCTTCTGTTCTCGTTTCTCCAGTCGAGATCCAAGTGCTCCGCTCACTCGGTTCACACGGTCGGGTACAATACTGAGAAAATGTTGAACATCGGAGTCATAACCGCAACAAACTGAATCAGATAAACCAATCAAACACTAAAAATGCTCCAACTCCGAATAATCGACCCGATATCTAAATCCATAATAATTCCTCTTATTTCTCTAAATCTCTCCAAAAACATCAAGTCGGAAGTGTTAAAATCTGATGCGGAGAGTCAAACCGTCGCGATCAGTTGCCTAGAGAAACCAGATAAACAATCTTGAAATCGGATAAGCTTGTGAAAAACCGAACGCCAGATGCTGACAGTTGTGAATGATCCATAAATATTTCACTTGTTCTGCGTGACTGGGTTGGATGCGAAAATAAAAATAAGTGTCAAATCGGAGAAAATTTGAGATCCCGAGCGAAAATAATCATAACCGGAGTCTTCGTAATTTAGGATGAAGAAAAACGAGCTCGGAATAATATTCCGTGAAGATTTCTGAATTAACTGGTGAAAGCGGCTCAATCTGAAAAAAAATTCCATCAATTTTCGACAAGTAACGGCTTCTCGAGAGATTTAACAGATAAATTCCATAATTAACTGAGATTCCAGCTAATCCGGTTAGCTGACATTAGCTAAAAAAACCGTGAGACATAACGAGAAAGCTGCATAATTAACCGGATAATAAAGCTAACCTGTCATTGGTCGATAGCAAACGTTGTGCGTGACGTCAATAAACGAGAACCCCAATAAAATGGAATAAATCCATGACTAATAAAAATTTCCGCAATTCCGTTCGTAGTGTTATCTCCGTTAGTCTCGTTAAAGACTGATTGAAAAAAACCCCGCATTTAACGATAAATGCTGAAAAATTAATTAATCAACTAAATCTCTCAAGAAAACCATAATCTTTGTGAAATTAAATGAACCAATCAAAATTCAGGTAGAGAAAACCAGAATCCGTGTAGGAGCCACGCAACCAATCAGATTCGAGCTTTAGAAATGATCCAACAACCCAAAATAAACTGATCTAACGGATCAGATGGTGATCCGTGAAGGATGGCGGCTGGCCAATGGAGAGGTGACAGTGGATGATTCTCTAATCAGGAAAGGGGCCAACGAGAGTTCTCCAACCAATAGGAGATAGACAGCAAATAGGAGCCAACGACTCTTTGTGCCAGCCTGGTCCCACTTGTTTCCCCTTTCGGCCAATAAGAAATCGACAACACAAAGTAGACTGGCCATATCCGACAAAGTAAGAGAGAGACAATTCTCTCGTCAGCCAATAGCCAGCGGCCACGTCATCGCTTGTCATCCTCAACCTCATAAACCCTAATTCTGTCGGAACTCCACCAGAAATACGCATGACCACCGGAAAAACGTTAAACCCCCATATCTCCATGAATACTCAACGAAATTGGACGAATCTTATACCGTTGGACTTGTGGGATCATCCTCTACAACCCTAGACTTTCAAAACTCTCTGAAATGACCTCGAACGAAAATCCAAAAACCCAAGTCGTTAGATTAAGTTGAACCATCAGCTCACCAGGTCGTTAAGACTAAGACCAAGTCATTAAGACTTAAGGTCAAATCGTTAACAAGCTTCAAGTGAACCCAGATCGTTAAGAACATAAGCTGATCGTTAAGTTCATCAACCTGATCGTTTTGCTTAGAACCTGATCATTAAGAACAAGCAGGTCGTTTAGACAATCTTCAAATGAGTCCTGGTCGTATAGCACATCTTCAAGACTTCAAAGAAAACCCAGAAAATATGAAGAACACATAAACATCCGGATGCAATTCTGATGGATAAAAAACAGGTGGTAACCAGCGATTGAAGACACAGAGATGATCGAAATACCATTTTGAATCAATTGTGGCCATCAACGAACTCAAAACAGCAACATAATCTCGAATCTACGCCCCAAAATCTAGAAATACCCGAAGAACACGCACTACTGTGTGTTTTTCCAGATCTGCCAAAATGGTTGAGATTCAGACGAAACGGATGCTTCCAATGGATCCGGAACGTGTTTTCCACTAAGATTCATGCTTCGTTTCATCCAAATCCATCAATAATAACACCAAAAACGCAGAATCAAACCCGAAATCTTCAAGAACAACCCAAAAACGTGAAGAACTCCACTGTTACGAAAATCAGCTCTGGTCTCCATTTTTCTCATAGATTCGCATAAGTAAAATATGAAATAACATCTAGATGAACTCCCAAACATGAATTAATCATCCATATCATCAGAATCCATCCAGAAATAAAGAAAAATATGAAAAAGTCTCAAAAAGTGGGTTTTCTCATCTTCACTCAATTCAAGCTCAAAATCCAGATTCGAGTGACCAGATTCATCGTGAGATGAAATCTGATCGGTTACCCACTCTGATACCATTTGTCAGGACCGATTTCACATCAAGAATCATGACTTTGAGCAAGAATGAAGTTCAGATTCGAAAACCCAAAGAGATGAAGATGTAGAAGAATCATATATAATCAAAGACAAGAAAGATGATGAACAAATCGTATGATTTCATTAATCGAATGATTACAATCAAGAAATCATGACAACAATCTCTCTCTAGAAATCCATGACTCACTCTCTCTCTCTATAATGGAAGACTCAACATCCTAAAGAGTCATCATCCATCTATTTTTGGAGACCCTTAATGAATGGGGCACCCTCACTATATATATAGTGAGGGTGACTAACAACAGAAAAACATAGTTGAACAAAATTACAAGTAAATGAAATAAACATAAATATTAATTAAATCAAAGTTGATTTAATTAATACGAAGCTTGACTCGCTCGAACCGATCTTCCGTTGACTTTTACGTTGACCGTTGACCCGAACGGTTGACTTTTCCAGAAAACGGTCTTCGGTCCAAACTGCAAGCCTCGATCATCACAACCCGCGTCTCTGAATCAATTCACATGGATTCTTAAGTCGAATGCTTCGGTGAACAGATTTGATGGCGTCAGTCACATAGATTTTAGTCTAACGATTCCCCCTTGACTAATGCTTTGAAATCTGTTCAACTGCTGAAGAATCGCTCTGCCGTACATCTTCAATGAAAAACTGTTAAACCCGAGACAATCTGTCGTAGAGATTCCCCCTCTGAATAAGGTTCTTCTGTTCTCGTTTCTCCAGTCGAGATCCAAGTGCTCCGCTCACTCGGTTCACACGGTCGGGTACAATACTGAGAAAATGTTGAACATCGGAGTCATAACCGCAACAAACTGAATCAGATAAACCAATCAAACACTGAAAATGCTCCAACTCCGAATAATCGACCCGATATCTAAATCCATAATAATTCCTCTTATTTCTCTAAATCTCTCCAAAAACATCAAGTCGGAAGTGTTAAAATCTGATGCGGAGAGTCAAACCGTCGCGATCAGTTGCCTAGAGAAACCAGATAAACAATCTTGAAATCGGATAATCTTGTGAAAAACCGAACGCCGGATGCTGACAGTTGTGAATGATCCATAAATATTTCACTTGTTCTGCGTGACTGGGTTGGATGCGAAAATAAAAATAAGTGTCAAATCGGAGAAAATTTGAGATCCCGAGCGAAAATAATCATAACCGCAGTCTTCGTAATTTAGGTTGAAGAAAAACGAGCTCGGAATAATATTCCGTGAAGATTTCTGAATTAACTGGTGAAAGCGGCTCAATCTGAAAAAAATTCCATCAATTTTCGACAAGTAACGGCTTCTTGAGAGATTTAACAGATAAATTCCATAATTAACTGAGATTCCAGCTAATCCGGTTAGCTGACATTAGCTAAAAAAACCGGGAGACATAACGAGAAAGCTGCATAATTAACCGGATAATAAAGCTAACCTGTCAGTGGTCGATAGCAAACGTTGTGCGTGACGTCAATAAACGAGAACCCCAATAAAATGGAATAAATCCATGACTAATAAAAATTTCCGCAATTCCGTTCGTAGTGTTATCTCCGTTAGTCTCATTAAAGACTGATTGAAAAAACCCCGCATTTAACGATAAATGCTGAAAAATTAATTAATCAACTAAATCTCTCAAGAAAACCATAATCTTTGTGAAATTAAATGAACCAATCAAAATTCAGGTAGAGAAAACCAGAATCCGTGTAGGAGCCACGCAACCAATCAGATTCGAGCTTTAGAAATGATCCAACAACCCAAAATAAACTGATCTAACGGATCAGATGGTGATCCGTGAAGGATGGCGGCTGGCCAATGGAGAGGTGACAGTGGATGATTCTCTAATCAGGAAAGGGGCCAACGAGAGTTCTCCAACCAATAGGAGATAGACAGCAAATAGGAGCCAACGACTCTTTGTGCCAGCCTGGTCCCACTTGTTTCCCCTTTCGGCCAATAAGAAATCGACAACACAAAGTAGACTGGCCATATCCGACAAAGTAAGAGAGAGACAATTCTCTCGTCAGCCAATAGCCAGCGGCCACGTCATCGCTTGTCATCCTCAACCTCATAAACCCTAATTCTGTCGGAACTCCACCAGAAATACGCATGACCACCGGAAAAACGTTAAACCCCCATATCTCCATGAATACTCAACGAAATTGGACGAATCTTATACCGTTGGACTTGTGGGATCATCCTCTACAACCCTAGACTTTCAAAACTCTCTGAAATGACCTCGAACGAAAATCCAAAAACCCAAGTCGTTAGATTAAGTTGAACCATCAGCTCACCAGGTCGTTAAGACTAAGACCAAGTCATTAAGACTTAAGGTCAAATCGTTAACAAGCTTCAAGTGAACCCAGATCGTTAAGAACATAAGCTGATCGTTAAGTTCATCAACCTGATCGTTTTGCTTAGAACCTGATCATTAAGAACAAGCAGGTCGTTTAGACAATCTTCAAATGAGTCCTGGTCGTATAGCACATCTTCAAGACTTCAAAGAAAACCCAGAAAATATGAAGAACACATAAACATCCGGATGCAATTCTGATGGATAAAAAACAGGTGGTAACCAGCGATTGAAGACACAGAGATGATCGAAATACCATTTTGAATCAATTGTGGCCATCAACGAACTCAAAACAGCAACATAATCTCGAATCTACGCCCCAAAATCTAGAAATACCCGAAGAACACCTTAGAACACGCACTACTGTGTGTTTTTCCAGATCTGCCAAAATGGTTGAGATTCAGACGAAACGGATGCTTCCAATGGATCCGGAACGTGTTTTCCACTAAGATTCATGCTTCGTTTCATCCAAATCCATCAATAATAACACCAAAAACGCAGAATCAAACCCGAAATCTTCAAGAACAACCCAAAAACGTGAAGAACTCCACTGTTACGAAAAATCAGCTCTGGTCTCCATTTTTCTCATAGATTCGCATAAGTAAAATATGAAATAACATCTAGATGAACTCCCAAACATGAATTAATCATCCATATCATCAGAATCCATCCAGAAATAAAGAAAAATATGAAAAAGTCTCAAAAAGTGGGTTTTCTCATCTTCACTCAATTCAAGCTCAAAATCCAGATTCGAGTGACCAGATTCATCGTGAGATGAAATCTGATCGGTTACCCACTCTGATACCATTTGTCAGGACCGATTTCACATCAAGAATCATGACTTTGAGCAAGAATGAAGTTCAGATTCGAAAACCCAAAGAGATGAAGATGTAGAAGAATCATATATAATCAAAGACAAGAAAGATGATGAACAAATCGTATGATTTCATTAATCGAATGATTACAATCAAGAAATCATGACAACAATCTCTCTCTAGAAATCCATGACTCACTCTCTCTCTCTATAATGGAAGACTCAACATCCTAAAGAGTCATCATCCATCTATTTTTGGAGACCCTTAATGAATGGGGCACCCTCACTATATATATAGTGAGGGTGACTAACAACAGAAAAACATAGTTGAACAAAATTACAAGTAAATGAAATAAACATAAATATTAATTAAATCAAAGTTGATTTAATTAATACGAAGCTTGACTCGCTCGAACCGATCTTCCGTTGACTTTTACGTTGACCGTTGACCCGAACGGTTGACTTTTCCAGAAAACGGTCTTCGGTCCAAACTGCAAGCCTCGATCATCACAACCCGCGTCTCTGAATCAATTCACATGGATTCTTAAGTCGAATGCTTCGGTGAACAGATTTGATGGCGTCAGTCACATAGATTTTAGTCTAACGATTCCCCCTTGACTAATGCTTTGAAATCTGTTCAACTGCTGAAGAATCGCTCTGCCGTACATCTTCAATGAAAAACTGTTAAACCCGAGACAATCTGTCGTAGAGATTCCCCCTCTGAATAAGGTTCTTCTGTTCTCGTTTCTCCAGTCGAGATCCAAGTGCTCCGCTCACTCGGTTCACACGGTCGGGTACAATACTGAGAAAATGTTGAACATCGGAGTCATAACCGCAACAAACTGAATCAGATAAACCAATCAAACACTGAAAATGCTCCAACTCCGAATAATCGACCCGATATCTAAATCCATAATAATTCCTCTTATTTCTCTAAATCTCTCCAAAAACATCAAGTCGGAAGTGTTAAAATCTGATGCGGAGAGTCAAACCGTCGCGATCAGTTGCCTAGAGAAACCAGATAAACAATCTTGAAATCGGATAATCTTGTGAAAAACCGAACGCCGGATGCTGACAGTTGTGAATGATCCATAAATATTTCACTTGTTCTGCGTGACTGGGTTGGATGCGAAAATAAAAATAAGTGTCAAATCGGAGAAAATTTGAGATCCCGAGCGAAAATAATCATAACCGCAGTCTTCGTAATTTAGGTTGAAGAAAAACGAGCTCGGAATAATATTCCGTGAAGATTTCTGAATTAACTGGTGAAAGCGGCTCAATCTGAAAAAAATTCCATCAATTTTCGACAAGTAACGGCTTCTTGAGAGATTTAACAGATAAATTCCATAATTAACTGAGATTCCAGCTAATCCGGTTAGCTGACATTAGCTAAAAAAACCGGGAGACATAACGAGAAAGCTGCATAATTAACCGGATAATAAAGCTAACCTGTCAGTGGTCGATAGCAAACGTTGTGCGTGACGTCAATAAACGAGAACCCCAATAAAATGGAATAAATCCATGACTAATAAAAATTTCCGCAATTCCGTTCGTAGTGTTATCTCCGTTAGTCTCATTAAAGACTGATTGAAAAAAACCCCGCATTTAACGATAATTGCTGAAAAATTAATTAATCAACTAAATCTCTCAAGAAAACCATAATCTTTGTGAAATTAAATGAACCAATCAAAATTCAGGTAGAGAAAACCAGAATCCGTGTAGGAGCCACGCAACCAATCAGATTCGAGCTTTAGAAATGATCCAACAACCCAAAATTAACTGATCTAACGGATCAGATGGTGATCCGTGAAGGATGGCGGCTGGCCAATGGAGAGGTGACAGTGGATAATTCTCTAATCAGGAAAGGGCCCAACGAGAGTTCTCCAACCAATAGGAGATAGACAGCAAATAGGAGCCAACGGCTCTTTGTGCTAGCCTGGTCCCACTTGTTTCCCCTTTCGGCCAATAAGAAATCGACAACACAAAGTAGACTGGCCATATCCGACAAAGTAAGAGAGAGACAATTCTCTCGTCAGCCAATAGCCAGCGGCCACGTCATCGCTTGTCATCCTCAACCTCATAAACCCTAATTCTGTCAGAACTCCACCAGAAATACGCATGACCACCGGAAAAACGTTAAACCCCCATATCTCCATGAATACTCAACGAAATTGGACGAATCTTATACCGTTGGACTTGTGGGATCATCCTCTACAACCCTAGACTTTCAAAACTCTCTGAAATGACCTCGAACGAAAATCCAAAAACCCAAGTCGTTAGATTAAGTTGAACCATCAGCTCACCAGGTCGTTAAGACTAAGACCAAGTCATTAAGACTTAAGGTCAAATCGTTAACAAGCTTCAAGTGAACCCAGATCGTTAAGAACATAAGCTGATCGTTAAGTTCATCAACCTGATCGTTTTGCTTAGAACCTGATCATTAAGAACAAGCAGGTCGTTTAGACAATCTTCAAATGAGTCCTGGTCGTATAGCACATCTTCAAGACTTCAAAGAAAACCCAGAAAATATGAAGAACACATAAACATCCGGATGCAATTCTGATGGATAAAAAACAGGTGGTAACCAGCGATTGAAGACACAGAGATGATCGAAATACCATTTTGAATCAATTGTGGCCATCAACGAACTCAAAACAACAACATAATCTCGAATCTATGCCCCAAAATCTAGAAATACCCGAAGAACACCTTAGAACACGCACTACTGTGTGTTTTTCCAGATCTGCCAAAATGGTTGAGATTTAGACGAAACGGATGCTTCCAATGGATCCGGAACGTGTTTTCCACTAAGATTCATGCTTTGTTTCATCCAAATCCATCAACAATAACACCAAAAACGCAGAATCAAACCCGAAATCTTCAAGAACAACCCGAAAACGTGAAGAACTCCACTGTTACGAAAAATCAGCTCTGGTCTCCATTTTTCTCATAGATTCGCATAAGTAAAATATGAAATAACATCTAGATGAACTCCCAAACATGAATTAATCATCCATATCATCAGAATCCATCCAGAAATAAAGAAAAATATGAAAAAGTCTCAAAAAGTGGGTTTTCTCATCTTCACTCAATTCAAGCTCAAAATCCAGATTCGAGTGACCAGATTCATCGTGAGATGAAATCTGATCGGTTACCCACTCTGATACCATTTGTCAGGACCGATTTCACATCAAGAATCATGACTTTGAGCAAGAATGAAGTTCAGATTCGAAAACCCAAAGAGATGAAGATGTAGAAGAATCATATATAATCAAAGACAAGAAAGATGATGAACAAATCGTATGATTTCATTAATCGAATGATTATAATCAAGAAATCATGACAACACTCTCTCTCTAGAAATCCATGACTCACTCTCTCTCTCTAGAGTGAAAGACTCAACATCCTAAAGAGTCATCATCCATCCATTTTTGGAGCCCCTTAATGAATGGGGCACCCTCACTATATATATAGTGAGGGTGACTAACAACAGAAAAACATAACTGAACAAAATTACAAGTAAATGAAATAAACATAAATATTAATTAAATCAAAGTTGATTTAATTAATACGAAGCTTGACTCACTCGATCCAATCTTCCGTTGACTTTTACGTTGATCGTTGACCCAAACGGTTGACTTTTCCAGAAAACGGTCTTCGGTCCAAACTGCAAGCCTCGATCATCACAACCCGCGTATCTGAATCAATTCACATGGATTCTTCAATCGAATGCTTTGGTAAACAGATTTGATGGCGTCAGTCACATAGATTTTAGTTCCAACAAATCTTTCGATGGAGGAAGAGTAACATTTGCTGGTAACCAAGGAGGTCACGTCATTGGTATTGGTAAATTATCAAATGGTGCGGTCACATTTGATAAAGTAGAATACGTCAAGGAATTGGAGTACAATCTTCTCAGCGTCTCCCAGATATGTGATAAGCAATACACGACTGCTTTCACAGGGAGTGAATGTCTGATTCTGAAGCTTGGTTACAAGATTCCGGATGATTTTGTTGTGATGCGAGCACCGCGTTTCTCAAATTTGTACATGCTTGATATGAATTCAGCCAAAGCAACTGTTGTGGGTCAATATTTTATGTTGAAAGCTTTAGAGAAAGGAACCATTCTATGGCATCGTCGCATGGGACACATCCATTATCGTAAAATGAACGAATTAGTGCGTAGGAATCTTGTAGAAGGGGTTCCGAAGCATCAGTGTTAATAATGTGTGTGTGTGAGTTGCAAGAAAGGAAAACAGAAGAGAGAATCACATCCACTGAAGAAGTACCATTCTATTGATGTTCCGTTGGAACTCCTTCACATGGATCTATGAAAGTGTGTGAGCTTATGGATCTTCTACTTAGTCGTGATGAAATCAATGAAATACGAGATGAAACACAAAGAGTAAATACAAATGACTTGTATTAACCACTGAGAGAACCACATAGTACACTTAGAGAATATGACACGGAAGCTTTTTTAATTCTATACAAGATGAACTATTTATACAAGTTGAAATACGACTGGCCGAACCTCAGGTTCGGCCACAAGCTCGGAGCTGTCCGAACTTCAAGTTCGCTGGGAGTTCGGACCTCAGCAACCTTGTGTGATCCATCTTGTATTCGATACTTCACATGACGATCAGGAACCGTGTATCAACAAACTCCCCCTCGGCATGTGCAGTATCAACTCCTCTTATCAAAACTTGTATCTGTATCTTCAATCAAACTCCTCCTCAATCTAGACAATGAGCTTAATCTTGAATACTTGATATTGCATCGTGTGTAATCTTTTTATCAACAATCTTCAGAAGACTTGAAGTTGTGATGTTCTCTTCCCACTTAGAAACCTGCCAACATAAATAACCTTGGCGCAAAATGTCTCTTCGAGACTCCAAGATATTTTGATTTTGAAAATGATTTCGTATATCGTGCTGATCAATCGAAAACAAATAAGAAACAAAATCCTTTTGTCTTTTAGAAACTTTATATCAAAACACACCTAAAATCTTTTTGGTATTTTCTGATAAGAAAAGTAAAACAATACTGAATTAGACACTATTTTTGTCTTTTGTGAGAAAGATCACAACTTGGGATCATATCGGTCATAACATGCTGAACTATACTTCAATTTCAATTATAGAAGCACATAAGCAATTCCGATTGTAGATATAATTTGTCCAACGTTAAACTCTGGCAAAATCATACTCATAACATTTGGATATGTTAAGGTATTGATTAAGTTTGCATTGACCAGTATACCCCACACTATCAGACATACTCAAATATGCTTTGCTTATCACATTTTGTGATTTCACTTGTGAATTTAATCACATAATGGTTGTAACTATGATATAGTCAACTGTGTTCCATGCAAAAAGAAATAAGAACGTTAAATCGTCTACCTTAAGGTCGATTTTTCGATACGCAGATAAGGCCTCAGATTTAACAAAATAAGAAAATAAAACAAGTTGAAATTGTATAACTCAACAACAATCAGGTCGGTACTTCCGTACACGCAGAGAAAGTCCGATGAGTTATACGAAACACCAAAGAAAATAAAGCAGAACGTCAAACGAACAACGATCAGGTCGGTCTTTCGACACGCAGAGAAAGTCCGATCGTTTGACAAAATAAAGAAAATTAAACAAGTTTAAATCTTTGCAAAATGAACACATGTATACACAGTGACTTCTCATTTTATTTTTCAAATATCTTTTTCTTAATATATCATGAGATACGTATCAAGATGTTGTCCACTAGGTCAAGCATCAGATTTAGTGTATATCACATTTGTATACTTTCTGATTTGCCGAGCCTACCTTGCACATCGATCAAATGGTCTTATGGCTTTTTCATCTATTTTATCCATGAGTCAGACAATGTCAGCCAATGTACCATCATTTTCCAATCATGTCGGATACAATTTCTCATTTTTCAATATTTTTGACTTTTTGCATTTTTCAATGTTTTTGTCATTTTCAAATTTCTCCCCCTAAAAATAACAACTCTATTTATAGATGTTCATTTTTACGATTTGAAAAACAACACACTATTTTTGTATTTTTGCAAAAACAAACTCCCCCTCAGAATGAGACGGAGTGAAAAACAAGAAAATTGATCAACCAACCCGAATACTCACAGTTTAGCCTTGTGAAAAAGAAAATTGAGTTTGAAATTCAATTTAATTAGAACAGATATTTCACAATCAGCAATTTTCCAATCACCGAAAGGTCTTCCTGAAACACCTGCTTGACACCAAATAAAACATTAGTTGCATTGGGATCGACCCGATTCAACAGCGTCGGGTCGCCCGGTGTCTTCCACAAAGTCTTTGTTGGCCTTGGAAACAACTTTTGGTTTCCAAATTTGTAAAAGTTTTAATTTTTGATCGGAACCTTGTAAACGCAAGGAGCGATGGATCGTTTGCTAATCACGTGATAATGAGATGAAGACGAGATCAAACAAGTAAATACAAATGAGAATTTATATTGATATAAGCTTGAGAGCATACACACAGAAACACACACACAGAAATGTAGAATATGACTAGAAGTTCTAAACTGTCTACACATGCTACCAATTTATAGGTACCTTAAACTGACTGGCGTACCACCCAGCGTACCAACTGGTACGCTGCACCAACTGGTCCGGCGGACCATGTGATACGCCCAGCAACCTAACTAGACTCACACAAACTCTAAACAGATACAATACATGAGACACAATGTAGCATAAGAATATGCTTCTACAAACTCCCCCTTAACGTGTAGTGTATCTTTTCTAACTAAATCTCCAGTCTTCAATCTTCAACAATTTGTATCCGATCTTCAACTTGAAATCTTGTAAGAAACAGAGCTTGCATGGCTGGATCATTCTTGAATAAATATTTGACCTTCAAGATCCACTTGTGAAAGATATAACAAACTCCCCTTTACACCATGCTCGAGTCTTAACACACAAAAACCTGCAACTTTAGAAGATAAAAGTGCGGATTTTCTTTGAATTTCCAAAAATAATTTAATCTTGGTGCAAAACTTCTCTTCGAGAATCCAAGATATTGATTTTGAAATTTTGATTTTGCATCAAGTGTTGATCAATCGAAAACAACTAAGAAATAAAATCTTTTTGGCTTTTAGAAACTTTAGATCAAAACACACCTAAAATCTTTTTGATTTTTCAAAGCTAGACTAAAACACACCAAAAATCTTTTTGCATTTTACTAAAATGGAAATATAAATGCAATACAAAATTACACTCTATTTTTGGTATTTTGCAAGAAAGATCACGACACGAGATCATATCAGACATAATGCATCTAGCACATTTCAATTTCGGTCTTAATCAGCATGCAAGCCAAGATAATCGCAAATACAACATTTATGTTTATTTCAGCATGCACCAATCATTTTTTATCGTTTTCAGATATGCTTAAGGTAATTTTATCATGCACTGATAACTCGGCCTCCACTCTATCAGAAATACTGGCAAATCATCATATTTATCATATAAAACCAACTTTCTTAGAGATTTAATCATCCTTGACGAGTCATGCAAAAATAAAGCAGAACCCTAAACAAACAACAATCAGGTCGGCCTTGTGAGCACGCAGAGAAAGTCCGATTGTTTAGGAAAATAAGAAATATAAAAATAAAGCAGAAATTGTATAATCCAACAACAATCAGGTCGGTACTCCCGTACACGCAGAGAAAGTCCGATGGATTATACGAAACACCAAAGAAAATAAAGCAGAACGTCAAACGAACACCAATCAGGTCGATCTTTCGATACTCAGAGAAAGGCCGATCGTTTGACAAAATAAATAAAATCAAACAAGTTGAAATTTTTGCAAAATGAAAACATGCATTCATCAAGATATCTCTTTATTCTATTTTTGGAATCATCACACAACATTCATCAAGAAGCAAATAACCAAAGATCATCAGGCTAGCTTTATGTTTATATCTTACTTGCAGATATCAGATTAGTCATGCACATTCACAGATTATGCAAGCACCTACAACCTTTAGACTTAATCTATCCATGGCAGATAACATATATGCTGATGTACCATCATTTCTCGCTTTTGTCGGATCAATTTCTCAATTTTCCATTTTTTTTATATTTTTCCAATTTCTCCCCCTAAAATTCAAACAAACACTATATTTTTGAATTTTCAATTTTCTCCCCCTAAAAATATGTACAACTACAAAATGTAAACATATGAACAAGAAAGAAAATTGATCGACCAACACTGACACTTTGCAGTTTTAGTTTGAAAAAAAAATCGGTTGAAAAACATATGAAAATGATATGTCGTTGAAACACTAAATTAGGCAAGTTCTTCACTATCAGCAACACACGCATGACAGGTCTTCTTGAAGAAACCTGCAGACACCAGATAAAACATCAGTGGTTTTGGGATCGACCCGAGTCAACAGCCTCGGGTCACCCGGTGTCTTCAACATGGTCTGTGTTAGCCATGGAAACAACTCGTGGTTTCCATATCAGAGGCGATTGAAAACTTTTCAATGACCCCACAAAATTAACAACTTGCGTCTTTGCCCAAGACGACTTACTAGTTGATTTGTACATCGATGGTTGTGGTTCATCAAAAATATGACCATTTAAATCCACATACTTAGCAGTTTTGTTCACATAAGCGTCAGTGCTCGCATTCGTAGGACATTGTGCAGCAAGATGTCCTGGTTTACGACATGCATAACACTTCCTGTGAAAAACATTAAGGGAACTGCTACCCAGATTTGATTCAAAATTTTGATTTTTATCAACAAAATTCTTTAGATTTCTTTTGTCCTGTTTTGTCACACCCTCAAATAACCACTAACGGAGTTTATACCGTTAAGGGGGTGCGAACAAACCAGGACCACAACCATTAGTTACAAATACTAAACGAATTAGAGTAAAGTCCA
>JBCNJP010000008.1:16524687-16598334 GCA_039602395.1 Deinandra increscens subsp. villosa
CCAGATATGTCTGATGAAGATCTTACCCGAGTCTATATTAATTTATAAGATGATACTCCCATTCTGAATATTGAAACTCTGTCTACTCCGGATGTGCTTGTTGCTAATGATTACTTGACCGAAACAACAAATGATTCTACAGTCATGGCTGATGATATGTCTTCTGATGATGATAATGAATTTCATGAAGCCGTGTCAGATCAGGTTGAGATTCTAGTTCAACGTGTCGATCCACAAGTTGAAGCTACTTCAAGTGATATTGTGGTTAATTCAACTGAGAATGTGGTGGTTGAGGAAGATGATGTTCCTGATATGGCTGAAACGGTTGTTGTTCCGATTCATTAGACGCTCCGGTTTAAACACTATTCATCTGCAGGATAACATCATTGGTAATTTAAATGAAGGAGTGCGTACGAGACATCAACTTGAGAGCAGTGCATTGCTAACAATTCTGGAATCTAGTATTCAGGAAGAAGCTTTTCATTCTTGCTTTCTATCCCAGATCGAGCCAAAGAATGTTGATGACGCTTTACAAGACGTCTCGTGGATGGAGGGGATGCAAGAAGAGTTGTTACAATTCCATAAGCTTGGTGTGTGGCACCTAGTTGATTTACCAGTTGGTAGTAAAGAACCGTGCGGAACAAAGTGGGTTTACAAGTGTAAAAGAGATGATCGTGGAGTGATAGTCCGTAACAAAGCTCGTTTGGTTGTGCAAGGGTTTTCTCAGGAAGAAGGAATCGATTTTAACGAAGTTTACGCACCGGTTGCCAGGATTGAAGCGATACGTATCTTTTTCAAGTCATTGATCTTTTGTTGAGCTTCAAAAACTTCTTTCTGTGACTTGATGAACTTTGCATTGAGATCATCATACTCATAAGTTTGTAACTTTCTGATCTCACATTCAGCAAATAACTCTTCAAGAACACTTTCTCTATTTTTCTTGTAAATATCAACATCTTTAGTCAATACCTCATTCTTGTCACGATAGAAAGTATTCTCATCTTGAAGCATAGACATCTTGTTTTGAAGTTTTTCAACAGTAACAACAGTTGTTGCAATAAGAGCAGTAGCTTCTTCATACTTTTGCTGAACTGGATAACTCTTCTCAAACAGATTTTCAAAATCTTGAGCTGCGTCTAAAGCCTCAGCTTTTGCTTTCTCACACTCTTCAGCCAATTTTGCTTTCTCATTCAAAACATCTTCATGAACATGAACCAACTCATAATACTTCTTTTGAAAATCCTCTAATTCTTTCTTTAACACCACAATCTCTTTAGTTGAAATTTGGCAACGTTGTTCAAAACTTGCAATCTCCTGGAGCAATTTCTTACATTTGAAACATTCAAACTCTTCAACCTTTAAACTTGTAGAAACATTAGGTAATTCTTCTTGTACCAAAGATATACTAGAAGAAGTATCAGACTCTATTAAAAAACTTTCATCATCAGCATGTTGAACAGTTAAAGCAATTGAGATTGGAGTATGATTCTTTTTAATTTCTGAATCGGCATTCCAGGCAAACCCATCTGGATGCATAAATGTATTAGTCCAATCATAAGCAAGAGTAGCAGATTTCTGATCAACCTTTTCAGCTTTATCGGATGGATGAAAAACTAAATGTGCATGTTGACCAGTTTTCAATTTACTTTCTGTTGAACTTGGACATTCGCGAGCAAAATGACCATAAATTGAACACTTGTAACATTTCACCTTCGATTTATCCAACCCAATCTTACCATCCTGATTCAATCTTTTCTTCCCAGTTCTGTTAAAAAATTTCTTCGTTCGTCGAACCAACATTGCATACTGCCAATTTAGATCCATTTCTTCCAAATGATCATAATCAATCTGATCATAATCTTCATTTGCTAACTCAGCATTACTCACAGCACCAGTGATAACACCAAAATATGAAGATACCAATGCAGACATCAATGCATTATAATCATCAACAGTTTGAACAGACAATGCACTTTGAGCCGAAGAACTTGGAAATGACACAGTACAACCAGCAGAAGAATAACTTGGAATTTCAGATTTACCTGCTAGAAATGCTGTAGGAGGAGCAGAACTAAGACTAGTAGACTTCCCAGCATTCATTGTAGAGTCATTTTCACCATGATACACTGCAGGATTCTGAATTTGTGTAGGAAGTGATTTATTCACCATTAATTCCATACCCCGAGACTGAATTCTTTGAACCAAATCATTGAAAGACAATCCAGAAAAATCTTTATCATGAGTAATCATCATCACCTAATTCTCCCATTTTTCAGGTAGAGCTTCCAAAATCTTTTCTTTCATATCAGCATCTTCTTTAGTAAGATTCACCAAACGCATTTCACTCATTAGATAAGCAAATCTTGCAATCAGACTGGGAATCGTTTCATTCTGATAATGCTTAAAGCTGTCAAACTCTTTCTTCAAAACCTTTTGTCGACTTTTCTTGTATTGGTCATTACCTTCACATCGTTTCTCCAAAGCATCCCATAGACTTTTTGATGTGTAGTTACCAGCAAATTGATGAAGTAACTCTTTAGGCAATGCCACCGTTAAAGTACCATATGCCTTTTTCTCAACTTGATAAGCTTTCTTTTGTTCAGAAGAAATTTTTCTTTGAAGAATAGGTTCACCAGTTTCATCTTTAGGGTAAACATATTGCTCAGTAAATGCTAAGCACATATCAATGTCATTTGTATCGACAAACGCTTCAAACCGTTTAACCCAACTATGATAATCTTCCAATTTTAGCAACTTGGGAACTTTCTGACTTGTTCCGATTTCATTATCATAATTCATCATTGTTTGCATCGTAGCTTGAACCGAATTTTGAATAGCTGCGAATGCTTGAAAATCGGACATTTTTGAAAAACTGAACACTGTTCACTCCGAACTTCGTCCGAACCTACTATACCCTCCGAGGCTGCTCCGAACTTAAAACAAAAGTCCGAACTCTCAACGAACGTATCACCGAACTCAGAAACTCCGATCTATCTCCGATCCTAGTCCGAACTCCCTCCGATTGGACTCCGAACTCTCACCGAAACAGGATAACTGACCGAACTTACTCCGAACCTATTGTTCGGAGCGGTTATGCCGAAACTGAAGTTCGGCCAAACGCGAAAATTCGAAAACTTCGAAAAAACCTCACTGGAATCGACACCTCTCGAGCTGTGAACACTGCATCAACTGAACATGAACAAACACAGACATATTGGACATAAAACATGATGTTTTGAACGAAGATTTTGAGAAATGAATATGAGAAACAAGCTTAAACGTGAATTTGATCTCAACAACTCTGGAAAACCTGATTTCCGACTAGTAGAGCAAACCTAATGCTCTGATACCACTTGAAAGTGTGTGAGCTTATGGATCTTCTACTTAGTCGTGATGAAAACAATGAAATACGAGATGAAACACAAAGAGTAAATACAAATGACTTGTATTAACCACTGAGAGAACCAAAGAGTACACTTAGAGAATATGACACGGAAGCTTTTTTAATTCTATACAAGATGAACTATTTTTTACAAGTTGAAATACGACTGGCCGAACCTCAGGTTCGGCCACAAGCTCGGAGCTGTCCGAACTTCAGGTTCGCTAGGAGTTCGGACCTCAGCAACCTTGTGTGATCCATCTTATATTCGATACTTCACATGACGATCAGGAACCGTGTATCAACAATCTATTTGGTACTTTGAATCATCAAAGCATTTCCGGAAACTGGTACTGTCTTGTGGTGACCGACGAATTCTCAAGATTTTCATGGGTTGATTTTCTGGGATCAAAAGATGAAACTTTGAGGATCCTTATCAACCTAATCACTTCACTTGAGTCACTATATAAGTTAAAAGTAAGAAGGATTCGCAGCGACAATGGCTCGGAGTTTAAAAACACCGTCGTGAGGACATTTTGTTTAGACAAAGGAATCGTACATGAATTTAGTATGCCATATACTCCTTTGCAAAACGGTGTTGCGGAGAGGAAAAATCGCACAATTATTAAGACAGCACGAACGATGTTGGTCGATGCTCAACTGTCGGTACATTTCTGGACAGAAGCGGTCAACACAACATGTTATGTGCTAAATCGAGTGCTTACGGTGAAACAGTTTGGGAAGACTTGCTATGAACTTCTCATGAACCGTACACCAAATCTCAAATATTTGGAGCCTTTTGGGTGTCCTTGTACTATGTTGAAGTCTGCAGGCAAGTTTAACGACAAGGTCTTTGAAGGATTGTTTGTCGGTTTCTCGAATCAGAAGAAACGGGTATTCAACAAGTAGACTGGTACTGTGGCAGAGTATTTACATGTTGACTTTTAATCCTACACTCTACCACCCAAAGGTGTTGGACCGGACTGGATGTTCGATTACAAGTCACTATTTGACAAGCTTGAATCAACAACAGATATGTCTGATGAAGATCTTACCCGAGTCTATATTAATTTATAAGATGATACTCCCATTCTAAATATTGAAACTCTGTCTACTCCGGATGTGCTTGGTGCTAACGATTACTTGATCAAAACAACAAATGATTCTACAGTCATGGCTGATGATATGTCTTCTGATGATGATAATGAATTTCATGAAGCCGTGTCAGATCAGGTTGAGATTCTAGTTCAACGAGTCGATCCACAAGTTGAAGCTACTTCAAGTGATATTGCGGTTAATTCAACTGAGAATGTGGTGGTTGAGGAAGATGATGTTCCTGATATGGCTGAAACGGTTGTTGTTCCGATTCATTAGACGCTCCGGTTTAAACACTATTCATCTGCAGGATAACATCATTGGTAATTTAAATGAAGGAGTGCGTACGAGACATCAACTTGAGAGCAGTGCATTGCTAACAATTCTGGAATCTAGTATTCAGGAAGAAGCTTTTCATTCTTGCTTTCTATCCCAGATCGAGCCAAAGAATGTTGATGACGCTTTACAAGACGTCTCGTGGGTGGATGGGATGCAAGAAGAGTTGTTACAATTCCATAAGCTTGGTGTGTGGCACCTAGTTGATTTACCAGTTGGTAGTAAAGAACCGTTCGGAACAAAGTGGGTTTACAATTGTAAAAGAGATGATCGTGGAGTGATAGTCCGTAACAAAGCTCGTTTGGTTGTGCAAGGGTTTTCTCAGGAAGAAGGAATCGATTTTAACGAAGTTTACGCACCGGTTGCCAGGATTTAAGCGATACGTATCTTTTTCAAGTCATTGATCTTTTGTTGAGCTTCAAAAACTTCTTTCTGTGACTTGATGAACTTTGCATTGAGATCATCATACTCACAAGTTTATAACTTTCTGATCTCACATTCAGCAAATAACTCTTCAAGAACACTTTCTCTCTTTTTCTTGTAAATCTCAACATCTTTAGTCAATACCTCATTCTTGTCACGATAGAGAGTATTGTAGGTCCTGAAAAACTCCTGAACACGATATTTAATCAAACACGAGTACGGAATCCTCGTATAAGATCGATTCAAGAAGAATAGTAGTAGAAAAGACTAGATCTATGAGAAAGATGAAGTCTTGAATGAATAATAACTACTAGAAGCTGATCGTAAACAAGAATCAACCAAGAAATCGTAAACTTGTAGATTGTATTGAAAAGCTTACATACAATGAAAGATAATGATGTTTATATACTACCTCTACACAATCGTAAACCTAGAGAAGCCCATATGGCCCAAATCGTAATCTAGAATAAGCCCACTAACTAAAGCCAAAAACTAAATCAAGCTAGCCCAATAACAAATGTTGATGCCTTAAATAAACATAGCCCAACAAGTATTCTCATCTTGAAGCATAGACATCTTGTTTTGAAGTTTTTCAACAGTAACAACAGTTGTTGCAATAAGAGCAGTAGCTTCTTCATACTTTTGCTGAACTGGATAACTCTTCTCAAACAGATTTTCAAAATCTTGAGGTGCGTCTAAAGCCTCAGCTTTTGCTTTCTCACACTCTTCAGCCAATTTTGCTTTCTCATTCAAAACATCTTCATGAACATGAACCAACTCATAATACTTCTTTTGAAAATCCTCTAATTCTTTCTTTAACACCACAATCTCTTCAGTTAAAATTTGGCAACGTTGTTCAAAACTTGCAATCTCCTGGAGCAATTTCTTACATTTGAAACATTCAAACTCTTCAACCTTTAAACTTGTAGAAACTTTAGGTAATTCTTCTTGTACCAAAGATATACTAGAAGAAGTATCAGACTCTGTTAAAAAACTTTCATCATCAGCATGTTGAACAGTTAAAGCAATTGAGATTGGAGTATGATTGTCACACCCCGAATTAACCACTAACGGAGTTTATACCGTTAAGGGGCGCGACAAGACCAGGACCACAACCATTAGTTACAAATACTAAACGAATCAGAGTAAAGTCCGAATGTTCATAATAAAAACAGTTTAAAGTACGCAGCGGAATAAAACATTAGTATCTTAGCACTAACCACGTGCTTTACAAATCATTGTTTCAAATTCAAATTCCCAATTTAGTTTAATGAAAGTAAATGTCTTCTTGTGCCATGCCAACCCCTGGTGGATACTCCTCAACGATCTGCAAAAGTGAAAACCACACAAGTGTCAACCTAACGGTTGGTGAGTTCACGGTGGGCATGACATGCATTGGCCCGGTCTCATAATCGTATTTATCAACATATAAATAAGTAATAGATTTGCAAAACATTGCCAAGTGTTGAATTACCGAATATGCACTAGTTAAGTAAAAGTTAAAGCGGTCAATCGATATCGCGGGTAGCTAATCCGGTTTCCATGCACTAAGGAGTCGTACTAGGGCTGGAAGCTGACGTAACAGAGTTCGGCAATAGCCGACGGTTGGTGCCTCCAGTTGTGTCCCATTTGGGAGGCCCACAACTAAACATAGGCTGACATTAAACTCCGTTCGGCCTCCAACCGGTTGGTTACACATTTGTGTACCGCGGAGCAGGGTTTGTCAAACCCTCAGTAGATCTACCCAACATCCCCTCGCTTCTCAGATCAACAGTACTAGGTTGAGGACTTTTAAGTTTTTAAAGCATCCTTAGAAATCATGTGATATCATCTGGTTTAGACTTTAACCTACACTAGTCATATTAAAATGTTTATTCTGGATTTCATCTGAAATCCTAAAAAGAGTTTAAGTGTCATAGTGGTCGTTTCCGAGTTTCAATAGAAACCCCAAGGATGGACAGTTGCAAGTGTTCCCATAAAACACTCCAACTTCCATAACAGGTATCCCAATTGTAATACCTCAAAATGTCAGCGTTGTTTATCGTTAAGTTCATTCGTTGTGTCCCAAACGGGCACACAATTAAAGGGTTTGTGAAACTCACCTTAGGTTGCTCAGCTACACTTCAATAATCCAAATTATGATTTGCTAACGAAGACCTAATAATCACATTAAGGTCTTAAGTATTAGGTTGTGTCTAGTCTTTAACTTAACGTCACTATGGCCCATAACATAGCACGTTGGAACTAAGACACGACATACCGACACACGACACCAATGGTTGATCATAAACAAGGGTTCATATACATCAGAAGTCAAAGCATGTATCATCATGGCAAAATCATGTAAGTCATGGCATAACATTCAAGCAAATTGCACAAGTTTGGATTCTGGTCTCAATTTCGCTAGCAGTTTCGCTAGGCAGTTTCGCTGTGTGCACGGGCAGCACTTTCGCTAGGCAATACCCGATGACACAGTTTCGCTAGGCTAGTTTCGCTCGAAACTGTTGGCACAGTTTCGCTAGCCTAGTTTCGCCCGAAACTGATTTGAACTTTCGTTCAGGGAATTTCGCTCGGCAGATTCGCTCGAGCAGGTCTGGTTGGTTTACCCGGCGACACTACAGTTTCGCTACATAGTGTCGCTGGATGAAGATATACATAGTTTCGCTACATAGTTTCGCCCAGAGAACAGCACAGTTTCGCTGGTCGCGAAAAACACATAAATCAGCCTACAAATCAATCTAACAGCTTCCATATTACATGCAATTCATTATCTAGCATATATAACCATTTATCAACATAAATCTGTAAGCTTTAACACCTTAAACATGCATTTTCTCATCAAATCACCAAAAACACATTTTAACCTAAAATGACCTAATCTAGCATAATCTTCAACATGGATGGATTTCACACGTAAAGTTACTGACTTTATGATAGATCTAGCATTCCTAAGCAACATATCAGAAGATCAAGTGATTACATGAAGATTCAAGCATGCTTTTTAAGAAAACACATAGAAAACATAAAAATGGTGGTTTTGGGACTCACGGTTCGATCTCTAAGCTTGATGGATGATGGTTCGGGGCTGAGATCTCGATGGCTCGGTGTGAATCTCGACTTATCAGATTTCCAGGAGAAAAATGGAGTGTGTGTGTGTTTGTGTGTAAAGGAGGCAAATGGGAGAGCTAGGGTTTATTAAGATATTTTATATCTGGGCCTAGTTTCGCTGGCCAGGCGAAACTGGCTCTGATCACGAGTGAGCCAAAAGACTGCCGGGCGACACTATAGTTTCGCCCGGTAGTTTCGCTGGTTACCAAAAGTGGTCAATTTCACATTCTACACAAGATAAACACGATTCATAAATTGTCATGCTATTCACAATACTAAATCATGTATTTAAATCACATTGCACATAATGACGATAAATAGTTAGACACATAACACATATGGACGGGTTCGGTGATCAACCAAAGGTCGTGGACGTATTCGGCCTAGTTAAGCATTAGTTACTAAGTTAACACTTATAACGTAACTAACGGAGATTGTCTAACGGAAGTTAACCTTGGAATTCTCGGGTGTCACATCGTCCCCTTGAAATTGGAATTTTCGTCCCGAAAATTATTCTAGTGTTGTAGCGTTCGCGGTCTCAGTTGTCGTCGTTGCTGGGGAAAGAAAGCAAAAGTTTTAGGGTTGCCACATCCTCCTCCTGTTAAAGGAATTTTGGTGCCCAAAATTAAATCATACCTTGAGTTTCCGTGGACGTTTGCTCAAACAGGTGAGGATACTTCTTCTTCATCTGATCCTCTCGTTCCCAAGTATATTCAGGTCCACGCCTTGAGTTCCATCGCACCTTGACGATCGGAATCTTGCTGCGTTTGAGGGCTTTCTCCTCACGTCCCATGATTTCTACTTGTTGTTCTATGAATCTGAGATGTTCATCGATCTCCAATTCCTCTAAAGGAATTATTTCAGTGTCTTCAGCCAGACATTTCTTCAGGTTTGAGACGTGAAACACGTTGTGAACTCCATCGAGTTCGGCAGGGAGTTGTAAACGGTAGGCCACCGGCCCTACTTCCCCAATAATTTCAAACGGACCGATATAGCGAGGGTTCAACTTTCCACACTTTCCGAAGCGTATCACTCCTTTCCAAGGAGATACCTTCAATAGCACCTTGTCGCCTACCTCGAACTTCAAGGGCTTACGGCGTTTGTCAGCATAGCTCTTTTGTCTGTCACGTGCTGCGGCTATCCGTTTTCTGATTTGAATAATTCGTTCAGTCGTATCATGAATGAGTTCCGGTCCGGTGAGTCCTTTCTCACCCGTTTCAGCCCAACACACGGGCGATCTACATTTTCTGCCATAAAGGGCTTCAAAAGGTGCAGCACCGATACCTGAATGATAACTGTTGTTGTAGGAGAACTCCACCAATGGAAGGTGAGCCTCCCAGTCTTTACCGAAGTCGAGAACGCAAGCTCGGAGCATGTCTTTTAAAGTCTGAATAGTCCTTTCCGTCTGACCATCGGTCTGCGGGTGATAAGCTGTACTCATATCCAGTCTGGTTCCCAGTGCTTCTTGGATAGATTGCCATAATCGGGAAGTAAATCGAGGATCTCGGTCGGAGATAATAGTCTTAGGCACTCCATGACGTGCCACAATTCGGTCAATGTACAGCTTTGTCAACTTATCCATATTGTCGTTTTCCTTCATCGGAATAAAATGTGCAGATTTGGTTAATCGATCAATGATAACCCAAATCGCATCTGGTCGATTCGATCGATGGGGTAATCCTGTTACAAAATCCATGGAGATATCCTCCCATTTCCATTCTGGGATCTTTGGTTGCTGTAATAGCCCAGAAGGCTTTTGGTACTCGATCTTAACCCTTGAGCATGTTAAACATTTAGCCACATATCGTGCGATGTCGGCTTTCATATTCGGCCACCAATACAAACCCTTTAAATCTTGGTACATCTTATCCGACCCAGGGTGCACCGAATACCTTGACTTGTGAGCCTCGTCCATCACGAGCTCACGGAGATTCCCAAGTAAGGGAACCCAAATTCTGTCACTGTAATACCTGAGTCCGTCGGACCTAACTTCAGAGTTACCGTCTACACCACGCAGTGCTTCAGCTGCGAAGTTTTCTTCCTTTAGAGCTTCTTGTTGGGCATCGCGGATCCGATCCGGCAATCCTGTATGAATAGTAAGTTGCAGCGCTCGTACTCATCGAGGCTTTTCATACTCCTTTCGTCTTAATGCATCTGCCACAACATTGGCTTTTCCCGGGTGATACTTAATTGCTAAGTCATAGTCTTTTAGTAACTCGACCCACCGTCGTTGTCGCATGTTGAGATCCTTCTGATCAAAGATGTGTTGTAAGCTTTTGTGGTCGGTAAATATTGTGCACTTTGTTCCGTAGAGGTAATGTCTCCAAATCTTGAGTGCATGAACAACGACTCCTAATTCCAAATCGTGCGTTGTATAATTCTTCTCAGTGTCCTTCAGTTTCCTGGACCCGTAGGCAATCACTTTGTCTCGTTGCATCAACACGCAACCGAGTCCTTGAATGGATGCATCACAGTAACTACGAAGTCGTCAACCCCCTTCGGGCAATGAGAGAATCGGAGCTGAACATAACATGTCCTTAGGAGTTTGAAACGCATGTTCTTCTTTTTCACCCCATCTATATTGCACTCCTTTGTGCGTTAAAGCTGTTAAGGGTTGAGCCAATTGCGAGAAATCCTTAATAAATCTTCGGTAATATCCGGCAAGTCCCAAAAATTGTCGAATTTCGGTCAGCGCTCTAGGAGTAGGCCAATTCTTGATAGCTTCCACTTTAGCCGGGTCGACATGAATTCCATTCTGATCAACAATGTGTCCAAGAAACTGGACTTCGCGAATCCAAAAATCGCACTTCGAAAACTTAGCATAAAGCTGTTCCTTACGGAGTAATTCCAAAATCAGTCGTAGATGTCTCTCGTGTTCTTCCTTTGTCTTGGAGTAGATCAAAATATCATCAATGAAAACGATTACAAACTTATCGAGGTACGGCTTGCACACTCGATTCATCAGATCCATAAATACAGCAGGTGCATTAGTTAGCCCAAACGGCATAACTAGAAACTCGTAGTGACCATAACGAGTTCTGAAAGCAGTCTTGGGGACATCTTCATCTCGAACACGAAGTTGGTGATATCCAGACCGTAAATCAATCTTTGAGAAGTAGCTCGAACCTTGCAGCTGGACGAAGAGATCCTCGATTCGAGGAAGTGGATATCAATTCTTAATAGTAACTTTGTTAAGCTCTCGGTAATCAATACACATACGGAACGTTCCATCCTTCTTCTTCACAAACAAAACCGGTGCTCCCCATGGAGACGAACTTGGACGAATAAACCCTTTGTCGAGTAGCTCTCGAAGTTGTGCGGAGAGTTCGTTGAGTTCGCTTACCGCCAAACGGTAAGGTGCGCGTGCAATCGGAGCGGCTCCAGGAGTTAAGTCGATCCCAAACTCCACTTGATGAAATGGAGGCAAACCAGGCAGATCTTCAGGAAATACGTCTTGGAAGTCGCGAACTATCGGGTAATCGTTGATTCTGCGCTCGGGAAGTGTCGAATTGGTCACGTTTGCAAGAATCGCGAAGTGACCTTTACGAAGGCACTTTTGAGCTTTGAGAAACGAAATAATACCAGTGACTGTTCCACCTTTTTCCCCTTGAACTGTTAACACTTTACCTTCTTCGAGTGGGATACGAACCACTTTTTCTTGGCATAGTATTTCAGCTCGGTTTTCAGATAACCAATCCATTCCTACTATGACATCAAAACTACCAATCGGGAAAGGCATAAGATCGATTCCTAACGTATGGCCAGCTAGTTCTAACTTACAGTCCTTAACTATCTGAGTTGTATCATGAAGCTTACCATTCGCTAACTCTACCACATACTTAGCATCTAAGTCAATCGGTTTAGCATTAATCAATCTAGCAAATTTAGTGGAAATAAAACTTCTTTCAGCACCAGAATCAAATAACACAGTAGCAAAGAAACCATTCAATATAAATTTACCATTAATCACGTTGGCATCATTGCGAGCTTCACCTTGACCCATGACGAAGGCTCTTCCTCTGTCGTTTCCATTTCCGTTGCCATTTCCCTGATTACCGTTCCTGTTATTGTCTCCCTGTTCTCTCAACTGCGGGCAGTCCCTCTTCATGTGGCCTGGAGCACCACATTCATAGCAGTTCCCATTACCATTTCCTCTGGGAGCTTCATTGTTGTTGTTACGTTTGTTTCTGTTGTTTCGCCTTGGGAGGTTTTGTGGCTTAGGTAAAATCGTCCAACAGTTCTTTTGCTTCATGGCTTTTCTTGCCACATCTATCGCAATTCAAACTTTTTCTGCAGATACCGGTGTGATGCTTCCCACACTTGCTACAATACGGGGCTTTACCCTTGTAGTTTCCAACACTCTGTTTGTTCATTGGGTTTCCAGGAGTTTCTTCATCAGCCTTTCTCTTGTTACTTAAGGCAATCTTCTCAGAGGCTCTTGCAGGAAGTGTACCTCCCTCATTCCCCTGTTCAGTAAGCTGATGAGCCAAATGGATGGCTTGCTGTGCGGCGATTGTACCATGGACGGCTGCCACTGCGGCTTGTACGTGTGCGTTTATCATTGCTTGTAGTTCTGCAGGTGTCAGGGTAATGTTGTTCCTTCCATCTCCTCCAGACATTTTCTGGACAGTTAAAGTAGCCAGTGTTCAATCATAGTTATACTCTATACATATCCCATAATATGTATATTAACAATTTCCCGTTATCCCACTATTAGTCCAGAAAATTTTCGTGCAAAATTGAGGCGTCGTCGGAGAACGTCGTAATTCGTAAGTAGCTATCGTCGAAAATCGGCTTTCCCATAAAAGTCACCGTCGGCGTAGTCATCGTAGTAGAAATCAGGACGTAGCGTGTAGCATCGTTTTGTTGTCGCTTTCCCCCGAAGTAGTGCGTATTAGCGTTCACGTTTCGTATTCGTGTGTGAAAATTCCCTAAGGTTTTTCCGTTAGACTACCTAGACACGGTCTATATATATTTATATATAGATATATATATATATATATGTACATATGAAGTATTTACTTACACAGCAGAGCGAGTATCCCAGGTTGGCACGTAAAGTTTTGTCTTTGAGAGTTTGTTTTGTTCGTTTGTAACTAAGGGTTCAAGTTGCAGTTTCCAAATCGTTTTCCAAAAATGATTCCAGTTCTCTGCAACTTATGGCTCTGATACCAATCTGTCACACCCCCAATTAACCACTAACGGAGTTTATACCGTTAAGGGGCGCGACAAGACCAGGACCACAACCATTAGTTACAAATACTAAACGAATCAGAGTAAAGTCCGAATGTTCATAATAAAAACAGTTTAAAGTACGCAGCGGAATAAAACATTAGTATCTTAGCACTAACCACGTGCTTTACAAATCATTGTTTCAAATTCAAATTCCCAATTTAGTTTAATGAAAGTAAATGTCTTCTTGTGCCATGCCAACCCCTGGTGGATACTCCTCAACGATCTGCAAAAGTGAAAACCACACAAGTGTCAACCTAACGGTTGGTGAGTTCACGGTGGGCATGACATGTATTGGCCCGGTCTCATAATCGTATTTATCAACATATAAATAAGTAATAGATTTGCAAAACATTGCCAAGTGTTGAATTACCGAATATGCACTAGTTAAGTAAAAGTTAAAGCGGTCAACCGATATCGCGGGTAGCTAATCCGGTTTCCATGCACTAAGGAGTCGTACTAGGGCTGAAAGCTGACGTAACAGAGTTCGGCAATAGCCGACGGTTGGTGCCTCCAGTTTTGTCCCATTTGGGAGGCCCACAACTAAACATAGGCTGACATTGAACTCCGTTCGGCCTCCAACCGGTTGGTTACACATTTGTGTACCGCGGAGCAGGGTTTGTCAAACCCTCAGTAGATCTACCCAACATCCCCTCGCTTCTCAGATCAACAGTACTAGGTTGAGGACTTTTAAGTTTTTAAAGCATCCTTAGAAATCATGTGATATCATCTGGTTTAGACTTTAACCTACACTAGTCATATTAAAATGTTTATTCTGGATTTCATCTGAAATCCTAAAAAGAGTTTAAGTGTCATAGTGGTCGTTTCCGAGTTTCAATAGAAACCCCAAGGATGGACAGTTGCAAGTGTTCCCATAAAACACTCCAACTTCCATAACAGGTATCCCAATTGTAATACCTCAAAATGTCAGCGTTGTTTATCGTTAAGTTCATTCGTTGTGTCCCAAACGGGCACACAATTAAAGGGTTTGTGAAACTCACCTTAGGTTGCTCAGCTACACTTCAATAATCCAAATTATGATTTGCTAACGAAGATCTAATAATCACATTAAGGTCTTAAGTATTAGGTTGTGTCTAGTCTTTAACTTAACGTCACTATGGCCCATAACATAGCACGTTGGAACTAAGACACGACATACCGACACACGACACCAATGGTTGATCATAAACAAGGGTTCATATACATCAGAAGTCAAAGCATGTATCTGGTCTCAATTTCGCTAGCAGTTTCGCTAGGCAGTTTCGCTGTGTGCACGGGCAGCACTTTCACTAGGCAATACCCGATGACACAGTTTCGCTAGGCTAGTTTCGCTCGAAACTGTTGGCACAGTTTCGCTAGCCTAGTTTCGCCCGAAACTAATTTGAACTTTCGTTCAGGGAATTTCGCTCGGCAGATTCGCTCGAGCAGGTCTGGTTGGTTTACCCGGCGACACTACAGTTTCGCTACATAGTGTCGCTGGATGAAGATATACATAGTTTCGCTACATACTTTCGCCCAGAGAACAGCACAGTTTCGCTGGTCGCGAAAAACACATAAATCAGCCTACAAATCAATCTAACAGCTTCCATATTACATGCAATTCATTATCTAGCATACATAACCATTTATCAACATAAATCTGTAAGCTTTAACACCTTAAACATGCATTTTCATCATCAAATCACCAAAAACACATTTTAACCTAAAATGACCTAATCTAGCATAATCTTCAACATGGATGGATTTCACACGTAAAGTTACTGACTTTATGATAGATCTAGCATTCCTAAGCAACATATCAGAAGATCAAGTGATTACATGAAGATTCAAGCATGCTTTTTAAGAAAACACATAGAAAACATAAAAATGGTGGTTTTGGGACTCACGGTTCGATCTCTAAGCTTGATGGACGATGGTTCGGGGCTGAGATCTCGATGGCTCGGTGTGAATCTTGACTTATCAGATTTCCAGGAGAAAAATGGAGTGTGTGTGTGTTTGTGTGTAAAGGAGGCAAATGGGAGAGCTAGGGTTTATTAAGATATTTTATATCTGGGCCTAGTTTCGCTGGCAATTTCGCTGGCCAGGCGAAACTGGCTCTGATCACGAGTGAGCCAAAAGACTGTCGGGCGACACTATAGTTTCGCCCGGTAGTTTCGCTGGTTACCAAAAGTGGTCAATTTCACATTCTACACAAGATAAACACGATTCATAAATTGTCATGCTATTCACAATACTAAATCATGTATTTAAATCACATTGCACATAATGACGATAAATAGTTAGACACATAACACATATGGACGGGTTCGGTGATCAACCAAAGGTCGTGGACGTATTCGGCCTAGTTAAGCATTAGTTACTAAGTTAACACTTATAACGTAACTAACGGAGATTGTCTAACGGAAGTTAACCTTGGAAAAATGATTCTTTTTAATTTCTGAATCGGCATTCCAGGCAAACCCATCTGGATGCATAAATGTATTAGTCCAATCATAAGCCAGAGTAGCAGATTTCTGATCAACCTTTTCAGCTTTATCGGATGGATGAAAAACTAAATGTGCATGTTGACCAGTTTTCAATTTACTTTCTGTTGAACTTGGACATTCGCGAGCAAAATGACAATAAATTGAACACTTGTAACATTTCACCTTCGATTTATCCAACCCAATCTTACCATCCTGATTCAATCTTTTCTTCCCACTTCTGTTAAAAAATTTCTTTGTTCGTCGAACCAACATTGCATACTGCCAATTTAGATCCATTTCTTCCAAATGATCATAATCAATCTGATCATAATCTTCATTTGCTAACTCAGCATTACTCACAGCACCAGTGATAACACCAAAATATGAAGATACCAATGCAGACATCAATGCATTATAATCATCAACATTTTGAACAGACAATGCACTTTGAGCCGAAGAACTTGGAAATGACACAGTACACCCAGCAGAAGAATAACTTGGAATTTCAAATTTACCTGCTAGAAATGCTGTAGGAGGAGCAGAACTAAGACTAGTAGACTTCCCAGCATTCATTGTAGAGTCATTTTCACCATGATACACTGCAGGATTCTGAATTTGTGTAGGAAGTGATTTATTCACCATTAATTTCATACCCCGAGACTGAATTCTTTGAACCAAATCATTGAAAGACAATCCAGAAAAATCTTTATCATGAGTAATCATCATCACCTAATTCTCCCATTTTTCAGGTAGAGCTTCCAAAATCTTTTCTTTCATATCAGCATCTTCTTTAGTAAGATTCACCAAACGCATTTCACTCATTAGATGAGCAAATCTTGCAATCAGACTGGGAATCGTTTCATTCTGATAATGCTTAAAGCTGTCAAACTCTTTCTTCAAAACCTTTTGTCGACTTTTCTTGTATTGGTCATTACCTTCACATCGTTTCTCCAAAGCATCCCATAGACTTTTTGATGTGTAGTTACCAGCAAATTGATGAAGTAACTCTTTAGGCAATGCCACCGTTAAAGTACCATATGCCTTTTTCTCAGCTTGATAAGCTTTCTTTTGTTCAGAAGAAATTTTTCTTTGAAGAATAGGTTCACCAGTTTCATCTTTAGGGTAAACATATTGCTCAGTAAATGCTAACCACATATCAATATCATTTGTATCGACAAACGCTTCAAACCGTTTAACCCAACTATGATAATCTTCCAATTTTAGCAACTTGGGAACTTTCTGACTTGTTCCGATTTCATAATCATAATTCATCATTGTTTGCATCGTAGCTTGTACCGAATTTTGAATAGCTACGAATGCTTGAAAATCGGACATTTTTGAAAAACTGAACACTATTCACTCCGAACTTCGTCCGAACCTACTATACCCTCCGAGGATGCTCCGAACTTAAAATAAAAGTCTGAACTCTCAACGAACGTATCACCGAACTCAGAAACTCCGATCTATCTCCGATCCTAGTCCGAACTCCCTCTGAAACAAAATATCCACCGAACTCTCTCGGATTGGACTCCGAACTCTCACCGAAACAGGATAACAGATCGAACTTACTCCGAACCTGGTGTTCGGAGCGGTTATGCCGAAACTGAAGTTCGGCCAAACGCGAAAATTCGAAAACTTCGAAAAAAACTCACTGGAATCAACACCTCTGGAGCTGTGAACACTCAATCAACTGAACATGAACAAACACAGACATATTGGACGTAAAACATGATGTTTTGAACGAAGATTTGAGAAATGAATATGAGAAACAAGCTTAAACGTGAATTCGATCTCAACAACTCTGGAAAACCTGATTTCCGACTAGTAGAGCAAACCTAATGCTCTGATACCACTTGAAAGTATGTGAGCTTATGGATCTTCTACTTAGTCGTGATGAAATCAATGAAATACGAGATGAAACACAAAGAGTAAATACAAATGACTTGTATTAACCACTGAGAGAACCACAGAGTACACTTAGAGAATATGACACGGAAGCTTTTTTAATTCTATACAAGATGAACTATTTATACAAGTTGAAATACGACTGGCCAAACCTCAGGTTCGGCCACAAGCTCGGAGCTGTCCGAACTTCAGGTTCGCTGGGAGTTCGGACCTCAGCAACCTTGTGTGATCCATCTTGTATTCGATACTTCACATGACGATCAGGAACCGTGTATCAACAATCTATTTGGTCCTTTGAATCGTCAAAGCATTTCCGGAAACTGGTACTGTCTTGTGGTGATCGACGAATTCTCAAGATTTTCATGGGTCGATTTTCTGGTATCAAAAGATGAAACTTCGAGGATCCTTATCAACCTAATCACTACACTTAAGTCATTATATAAGTTAAAAGTAAGAAGGATTCGTAGCGACAATGGCTCGGAGTTTAAAAACACCGTCGTGAGGACATTTTGTTTAGACAAAGGAATCGTACATGAATTTAGTACGCCATATACTCCTTTGCAAAACAGTGTTGCGGAGAGGAAAAATCGCACAATTATTAAGACAGCAGGAACGATGTTGGTCGATGCTCAACTGTCGGTACATTTCTGGACAGAAGCGGTCAACACAGCATGTTATGTGCTAAATCGAGTGCTTGCGGTGAAACAGATTGGGAAGACTTGCTATGAACTTCTCATGAACCGTACACCAAATCTCAAATATTTGGAGCCTTTTGGGTGTCCTTGTACTATGTTGAAGTCTGCAGGCAAGTTTAACGACAAGGTCTTTGAAGGATTGTTTGTCGGTTTCTCGAATCAGAAGAAACGGGTATTCAACAAGTAGACTGGTACTGTGGCAGAGTATTTACATGTTGACTTTTAATCCTACACTCTACCACCCAAAGGTGTTGGACCGGACTGGATGTTCGATTACAAGTCACTATTTGACAAGCTTGAATCAACAACAGATATGTCTGATGAAGATCTTACCCGAGTCTATATTAATTTATATGATGATACTCCCATTCTAAATATTGAAACTCTGTCTACTCCGGATGTGCTTGGTGCTAACGATTACTTGATCAAAACAACAAATGATTCTACAGTCATGGCTGATGATATGTCTTCTGATGATGATAATGAATTTCATGAAGCCGTGTCAGATCAGGTTGAGATTCTAGTTCAACGAGTCGATCCACAAGTTGAAGCTACTTCAAGTGATATTGCGGTTAATTCAACTGAGAATGTGGTGGTTGAGGAAGATGATGTTCCTGATATGGCTGAAACGGTTGTTGTTCCGATTCATTAGACGCTCCGGTTTAAACACTATTCATCTGCAGGATAACATCATTGGTAATTTAAATGAAGGAGTGCGTACGAGACATCAACTTGAGAGCAGTGCATTGCTAACAATTCTGGAATCTAGTATTCAGGAAGAAGCTTTTCATTCTTGCTTTCTATCCCAGATCGAGCCAAAGAATGTTGATGACGCTTTACAAGACGTCTCGTGGGTAGAAGGGATGCAAGAAGAGTTGTTACAATTCCATAAGCTTGGTGTGTGGCACCTAGTTGATTTACCAGTTGGTAGTAAAGAACCGTGCGGAACAAAGTGGGTTTACAAGTGTAAAAGAGATGATCGTGGAGTGATAGTCCGTAACAAAGCTCGTTTGGTTGTGCAAGGGATTTCTCAGGAAGAAGGAATCGATTTTAATTAAGTTTACGCACCGGTTGCCAGGATTGAAGCGATACGTATCTTTTTGGCATTTGCGGCACATCGTGAATTCAAGGTCTTCCAAATGGATGTCAAGAGTACGTTTTTATACTGAAAAGTGAAAGAAGAAGTGTATGTCAAACAACCTCCGGGATTCTTCGATCCCGATTATCCGGAGAAGGTATATAAGTTGGAAAAGGCACTTTATGGTCTCCATCAGGCTCCTTGGTATGAGACTTTGTCCACTTATCTACTCGACAATGGATTCAAGTGGGGTTGGTTGATTCTACTTTGTTTTGTTGAAAATCGGGGGAGAATTTACTCTTGGTATGGATTTATGTTGATGATATTATATTTGGCATCTCAAACAAAAAATTATCGAAAGTTCTTGAGAAATTGATGCAAACCAGGTTTGAAATGAGTTCGATGGGGGAAATGTCATTTTTCTTGGGGTTACAAGTTCAACAATCAGACAAAGGGATCTTCATACATCAGATAAAGTATGTGAAAGATGTTCTGAGTCGATTTAAAGTTGAAGATGTTCGTATACGCGTAACTGCGATACAGCTGTCGCATGGCCTTTGTCCTGACGAAGACGGTGAAATAATTGACGTCACTGGGTATAGGGCAATGATAGGTTCATTGATGTATCTTATAGCTAGTAGACCTGACATTATGTTTGTAGTGTGTTAGTGTGCCAGGTACCAAGCAGCACCTCGGGTTTCTCACTTGAATGCATGCTAGAGGATTCTAGTTTATCTGAAGGGTAACACAGATCTCGGGATCTGGTATCCTCGTGATGATAAGTTCGACCTATCGGCCTACTCAGATTCGGACTACGGAGGTTGCAAGATCAATTTCAAGTCAACCACAACCGGATGTCAATTTTTAGGCGATCGGTTGGTATCATGGCAGTATAAGAAGCAGACGTCCGTTGCTACATCCACGGCAAAAGCTGAATACATAGCAGCTGCGAGTTGCTGTTCCCAGGTTTTATGGATACAACAGCAGATGCGGGATTACGGTTTACAGTTTCTTACTACTCCCATATACATAGATAACTCTGCTACCATTTGCATTACCAAAAACCCCGTTCATCACTCTAAAACGAAACACATCGACATCCGTTATCATTTCATTCACGACAGTTTGAGAAACACTTGATTGATCTGTAAAAGATCCATACTGATTTTCAAAAGGCAGATCTTTTTACAAAAGCGTTTGACAAATCCCGCTTTCGTTATCTTTTGCAGATCAACGGCATACAAAAACTTCCAGTTTAGTAGCTGTCGGTTGATCAATTTTTGTTTTTGGTTTACTTTTAGTTGTGTTTTCTTTCTTATTACAAAATCCAAAAATAGAGTTTTGTATTTTAGGGGGAGATATGTCAGAAAATATAAATAAAAATTTGAAAAATGCAAAAAGCATAAAAATTTGGAATAATAAAAAATTTGAGAAATTGATCTGACCAAGCGAGAAATGATATTACATCAGCATGTGTTATCAACCATGGATAAAGTAAAACTAAAGGCTGTAGGTACTTGTTTGGTTAGTTGAATGCGTGAAGGCAAATCTGATATATGCTAGTATGATATAAACATAAAATTTCTGATTGATTATTGTGAGATACATCATGATGATTGTTGTGTAATTTTGGCAAATAAAAAAATAAAAATAGCAAAAACAGAATAAGAGATGTTATGGTGTATGCATGCGTTCTTTTTGCAAAGATTTCAACTTGTTTGATTTTCTTTATTTTGTCAAACGATCGGCCTTTCTCTGTGTATCGAAAGATCGACCTGATTGGTGTTCGTTTGACGTTCTTCTTTATTTTCTTTGGTGTTTTGTATAACTCATCGAACTTTCTCTGTGTGTGCGGGAGCACCGACCCGATTGTTGTTGGGTTATACAACTTCGCCTTTATTTTCTATTTCTTATTTTCCTAAACAATCGGACTTTCTCTACGTGGCTACCGGCCGACCTGATTTTTTTTGTTTAGGGTTCTGCGTTATTTTTGCATGAAACACCATGGACGATAAATCTCTGTGGAAATCAAAATTCTGTGAAAAATACAAAAATAGAGTAAGCCAGATTACTAGTATTTCGGATTGTGTGGGCTATCATATTATCAATGCAAGCTAAATCATACCTTAACATATAGAAAGCTATAAAAATTGATCTGCCTGAGCTGAAATAAATTGAAAAAATTGTATTTGCTGCCAACTTGACTTGCATGCTGATTAAAATTGAAATTGAAGTGTGTCTGATGCACATTTGCTGATATGATCTCGCATCTGGATCTTTCTCTCAAAAATTTAAGTTATATTAGTTTTAATTCTGTTATTTCATTTCTGTTTGGTTATATTTGTTGAATATCTAAAAAATCTCAAAAAGATTTTAGGTGTGTTTTAGCATAATCTTGTAAAAATCCAAAAATATTTTTGGTGTGTTTGAAAATTTTATAAAAATCATAAAGATTTTGGTTTTGTTTTATTTTCGATCAACCGATAGTGAAATATCAAAACTATGGCGGATACAACCAAACGGAATTGAATTCAGAAAGTTCATCATCGAATTGAACGAAGTTTGATGCAAGTTGTCAAATCTTAAAACTTTTGGGGTTCAATTTGGAGATTCATCAAATTCAAGGGTTAAATTTGAAAAATTTTGAAATGTCCAAACCTAAAGTTCGGACATCCGAACCGGGAGTTTGGAGGGTCCGAAGTCCAAGATCAGACAGGTTTCGGACAGACCAAAGTCAGAGTTCGGAGATTGTTTGAGACCGAACGTGGAGTTCGGACGGAGTTTGGACCTCCGAACTCCACCGGCTATAAATAGCCAAACTCAGGGTTCGGAGATCACTATTTCTCTTTACTCCGAACTCGTACCGAACTGCTGCCCAATTTTTGAACTTTTGATTAACTGGTTGTTTGTGAAGATTGAGACTGTATTTAGGTAGGATTCTAGATTCCGAGTACACTGGTGGTGTTGGATTAGGTTTTTGGTCACGTTTAATGGGTATTCTGTTCAAAAAAACGATCCGAGGGTTTTTTAACTCATAGATCCAAAAATTAACCATTAAATACATGATTTCAGAAGATAAAAAGTGGTTCTATGGGTTTGTCATCAAAAACCGCTTCATGGGTTCGATTTTTAGTGTCTGATTTGGTCTGAATCAATTGGTTTGAGTTTCAAACCTCTCGGAGTTCGTCAAGCTCCGAACCTGAAGTTTGGACTCCGAACCTGGAGTTCGGACAAAGTTCGGACAGTGTTCGGAGATTGACCATGAGGTTCGTACGTTGACCAAGGTCAACGTTGACCACAAGGTTTGGACAAGGTTCGGAGCTCAGTCCAAGTTCGCACCAAGTTCGGACATGGTTCGGACCAAGTTCGGCCATTATAATTTTTTGACTAAAAAATTGTTTGTTTACGTAAACGACAACGAATTGACGAAATTGGTGAACATATCTGTTAATAATATGGAATTTAATGAACTTTTCGTTTTATGTGTTTTCAGATATGGCTGACAATTTGAAAGTTGGTGACAAACATAACGTGTGTGCTTATCTTGGACTTGCAAGATCAAAACTCACCAAATTTGGAGGATCTGGAATTTTTGATTTTCTACGTCGATCGAGGATTCACTATGCAAACGCTCAATCATGATATTTTGCTGGAGTTTTGGAGTACTGCCAGAACGATCACTGATGATCCTATCAGAATATCAGCAACAGTTCAGAATCGAACGGTGGAATTCACAGAAGCGGATATCAGAAGGGTATTAAAACTGACTGTTGATTCAACAACAGCACCATTAGAGTTTCTACAAGCAGATAACATGGCACTGTTAGAGCGGATTTGGTACACTGATGATCCAAGTAAGGAGTGGATTTACAAATCATCGCTGAGTATTCCATAGGAGTATTTGGTGCATGTGTTGTTGGTGTGTCTGGGACACAGAATCTCAGGGCATGATGAGGTCAACCAGACGATGCTATCATTGTTGAATGCGTTGGTGATGAACCGTCCTTACAATGTTGTTAGATTGATCTTTCATTACATGAGAGATAATCTAACTCAGAGGCAAAAGAAAGAAGCAATATATCCAAGGTTTCTGCAGCTGATTCTGAATGAATTATATCCAGATTTGGTGAAGAATGATGATCATAAGATAGAGCTGAAACATATGAATGAAGCCAGTGTGGGTACTTTGGCATCTTATCAGAAGAAGACTCCTGCTAAACAGCCAAAACTGAAAAGCCTGATTGGTCATTTGGCTAATGTTGATTATGTGGCACCAGCTCAGGGTGCAGTTCGTCATTCGGATGGAAGCGATTCAGAAGAACTCGACTATAGTTGGATTGAGGAACAGATGCACCAACCACAACAAGGAAGGGTAAAAAGACCAAAGCAAAGATTACCAGTTATACAGGAACCTGGGAATCAAGAACCGGTTGTCTCACAACCACTTATTTCTGAACCGGTGGTCTCAACACAAGAAGTTCCTGTAACTATCAATGTGACTGAGACACCAGCTGTACCTTGATTGATGAAGATGAATCGGATGATGATGATGAATTTTTGAATGTTGGGGCTAACTCTGAAGATGTGTTGGATACAAACAATCCGTTTGTGCGCATCAAGATCAATTCAAAGTATGTGATGGTGATAAAGGGTAGCGATGAACATTTTACGTACCGAACCAGTTTGAACAAAATCAACAATCATTACAAGGGTCATGTGTATGCCGATGTAGCCTCATCCGAGTCAGACGAAGATTACAATCCTGAAGCTGATGTTGTACATGGCAAAGGAAAACAGCAAGTTACTTGTCCTTCTTCAACTCCGTCAAAGAAGAGGAAGAAGTCAGTTGCTGCTAGTGGCCGAGGAAAGAAGCAGAAAGGTCTACAATTTAGTATGAAGCCTCGGGTCGGTGTATCTTCTTCTGCTAGTCCTGCAATGTCTTTGCCAGAAACAACTACAACTGTTCAGACTTCAATTTCTGATGTTCAGTATGAGTTTCTGCAAGACTTAATGAATGCAGATCGATCTACAACTATTGGCACATCACCTTCAGCAAGTGCTAGTGCACAGTTTGTTAATCAGTCAATGGGTTCTATACCTACAACACCAGTTTTCTCAACAGCAACAACAGCCACAACTTCTACTCATTCAACACCAGATAACAATTTCAACTTTGATCAACGTTCTGTATCGTTCTCCCAGGCTAGTATTCTTCAAAGTGCTCTAACCGATCAGCAAGCAAGATTGATGATTTGAAGGCTACAACTAAAGAGCAATCGAAGATGATTACTGAGCTAAGAACAAGTAATGATGAATTGATGGCACATAATCCATCATAAGGTCAATTGATTACTACACTGCAGAGTTGGGATTTAGTTAAAGATCGGGAGATTCTTCGTTTGAATAGAGCTAGTCAGACCCAGAGTGCCTTGCTTCTTGAAATGAATGAGCAAATAAAGTTCTTAATGCAGAAATTTAAAGCTCAGGGGGGGGGGGATTGGTGATAACTCTGGTTGTCAGGAAGACTACATGAAGTTTTTGAATGACGATCCTGATCAGGATGATCCTCAAGGGAATGTAGGTGGAGGATCAGGCCCGACTGGAACCACTGGTTTGGGTGCTGGGACATCTACATCCCACGGGGAGAAAGATCAAGAGAAGTAATGCCAATCACTTCGATCCCGTCAAATCAGGCTGCGGTTAGTTTGGGTGAATTCAAAGAAATGCTACAAACACTTGAAGAAGGAGAGTTTGTTGGTGATCTTATAGCTGAACAACAGCAAGCAGTGTTTGATTTGAATGATGAGGATATGAAGAAGGCTTCTAAAACTGAACCAAGGAAATATGAATCGTCTGATCCAGAGTCTGATGAAGATGAGGAAGATATCTTTGATGAAGAAGTTGAGGTCGAAGATATTACCGAGGAAGAATATCCGGGTATGTATTCAAGTTTCAACAATCAGACTGGTGATGATTTGAATTCTTTCCTAAGGAAAAGGGTGAGGAAGCTAAGGAAAGGTTGAAAGAAGAAAGAGGATGAGAAACCTGAAGACCCGGTTGCTAAGGAGGCCAAGGAACAAGAACAACGTTGGGTATTTGACGAATACATGAAGACGTTTCATGCCAACTATGTTCCTCCTCCGAAGCCAATCAAACAAAGATCATATGTCAAATTCAAGGGTCAAGCTTCGGGTCATATTATCAGTTGGATGTATGCTGATAGTTTGAAGTGCTACGAGATTAAACGTCAACATGGTATCTAGTACTTCAAATGTGTGAGAGATTTCAGCAGTTTACCGGTTTGGGATATTCGAGAGTTAACACGAAAGCCCTTGTGCAACTATGGCACTGACTAGGAGGGTTTTCATTTCAAAAAGTTTATCGAGAAAGAATGCAGAGAAGGATTTCAATTTTTTAATCCTCAAAAACCAAAAAGGCATTGACATCCAACAAAGATTCATAAGAAGACCGGGAAGAAACTGATAATATTGATTTTCAAGAAGAAGCCTCCTGTGATAAAAAAGATGGAGTTAGATTTTATCAAAGAATTGAGGTGGTGGTATTACAATGAAAAGACTGGTGAATCTGTGATTGTGCTGAAAGAAGAAAACAGGGTTGTGAAAGTGTATGATCCGATGTGGCTAATAGATCTGTCCAAGGCTGATATAGATGTGACGTATCACAATCAGATCTTGTATCATCCTGATTATATGGAGCAGGCGTTGCAGTTTTAAAGGGTGATAAGGATTTGTTTTGCTTTCAATATCTATGTTGGGCATAATCATGAGCTGATATGGACTGGGAATGAGGCTACTGATGTTCAAGGTTGATGAAGAACGGTCCAGCATTTTCGAAGGGGGAGTTTGTTGATACATCCTGTGGCAACATGCTGGATCGGACAAAGTGTTTTGAAGACTTGAAGATTTCAACCAAGGCATGCTGGCCGAACTCTGGCCGAACCCAGGCCGAACCAAGGGTTCGGACCAGCTGGGAGTTCGGACAGCAGGTTATCCTATATATAGGTTGATAGCTTAGTTTTCTGTAACGAGTTTGGCAATAGTGTGTGTTTTGTAAGGTGTAACTAGTTCTGATTCTCTCTGTATTTCGTACTTGATATTGAATGAGAGATTGAACTTTATATTTACATATATTGTTGTCGATTAACTATCACATTGAAGTCGAGTTGAACCGATCCGTACGCTCCAGCATTTTCAACAGTTCTTTTTATCAATTCAACACTGCTATCCCAGCTAAGTGGCAGTGCATTTAACAGTTTCTTATTAACTTCAACCTGTGTGTAGGTAACATCTGCTTCACTCATAGTTGTAACAATCTTCATAAACATTTGCATCTGAGTTTCGAGATTTTCTCCTGGCACACGACAGAACATGTTGAATTTTTCTCGCAAATTTTCACGATGACTCTCCTTCATGTCATAATTTCCCTCAAATGTGGTGATGAGTGCATCCCAAAGTTCCTTTGTAGTGGTATATTCTTTAGACCCATCTGTAATTTCTGGTGATAGACCCATAGTTAAGGCTGCAAGAGCCTTTGCATCTTTCTCTACCTCATCCCAATCATCATCTAACCAGTCCTTTTGAGGTTTTGGTTCCTCTGGTTCACCAGCTACCTTTGCCATGGGGACATAATTTCCACGTTTAATTGATCGCATGACTCTGGCATCCTGATAGTTAATATAGTTTATGAATCTGTATTTCTAGTTCATGAAGTCCTCTCCAGACACTAGCCGAGGAGGCCAAGTGCTTGTTCTAATTTTTGCATCCATTTGGAGTGTGGTCGTGGAAAGGTCAGAATCCATTTTTAAGACTGGTAAAAAAATCTGAGCTCAAAATAAAAAATGTAACAATTCCAGAACTCAACAGAAGTGATCCAAAAACTCAATCGGAAGTGATCCAAAAACCCTAGAGTCCCGAACCGAAACTGACGCCCGAACTGGAAAAACCCAATCGAACCGTAAATTAAAGTAGTCCGAACCGAGAACTTAGTAATCCGAACCGAGAACTCTTAATCGAACCGAAAACACAACACCCAAGCTGTAAAATCTCGTATCCGAACTGAAAACTCGATGTGCGAACCAAAATCTCAAATTGACCGAGGCGAAAACTCAAAAATTCCGAACCGAAAACTCAAAAACTGAGCCGTAAACTCTATATGCGAACCGAGAACTTGTAGCTCAAAATTTGACCCAAAAACTCTTATGGTGACCTGAAAACTCTCAGTCCTATGCGTAAACCTACAATCCTACAAAACTTGTGAAAAAATTTAAATACTTGAATCAGATATCGCGTGAGCCTTGAAACACACGTTTTTGGCTCTGATACCAATTATAGGATCGAAATCAGATCGTACACGATATCAGACACACGAGTGGTTACGGAAAAACAACTCGTGTATGATTCAAGATTAAAACAACCAAAAACCAACCAAAAACGAACAAAACCGGTATAAACAGTATAGAACGCAATTAAAGATTAACACTTACTTGAATATGATCAAATGTAGCCGAATTCGTGTTAAAACAACCAAAAACGAACAAAACCGGGTTAATGAAACCAGAGTCAACAACCTAAACATGTAGGTGATGATTTGCTTATATAGAGTTCGCAAATCATCACCTCCTCAACCCTAAATTTTGACCTGGCCCCCAGATGACCCACTAAGCCCTTTACAAATAACCCCAAAACCTCTAGTTAAGCCCACTATTAGTTACAAATGAAAACCCCATTAACTAAAATAATATCTAATGCGTAAGCCTCTAATATTTGTCCTTTACACCTCCCACCGTCTCCCGTCGCCGACTACCAAACATAACCCCGGAAAAGATTCAGCTTTCGAAGAATCGTTTAGACCCGGCACCTCTAGGACTTGGTGTCTTCTGTCACCCAGACAGCATGCCAACAATTGTTCCATTCGATATCCACGATCTCGTCAATCCATCAAGGTGTTTTCGTGAGAACGCAGCAACACCCCACCGAGTTATCATCATCGGCCCAGGTGAACTTCAACGAGCTTACTTGAGACCCAAACAGTTCCCCAATCTTGTCGAATGTCACGTCATTTCTCATCATGATCGTTACCCCCCCCCCCCCCCAAAATTTTAAGACGTGCCACTCTTTCCGTCTCTTGCTCATACCCATCCCTCCACCCGAGGGATCGGAAAACTCTTTTCCAACTTTCAGAGTGTTCATATAGGAATCTCCTAGCCACTGCAGCTTCTTTAAAAGAGAGTAGTACTTTCACTCCACCTATGTAGGATATTGCTGCATTCTCCATACCTCCTCTGACCTATATACCCCTTATATTCTCCAGTAGCTCTAAAAAACGAAGTTCCCCAATTAAGGATCTCCCGTTGTAGTGTAAAGGGTAGAAACCAAGCTTATCCGTTAGTATTATGCTCCTTCTTCCCCTAGCGTTGACCTCCTGCCTTTGTTCAGGAGCTCTCCCCATTGGTATCACCTTTTGACGTCCCATCAACGCTTCCTTAAACGCCTTCCTCTCTCCTTCCCATACCCTAGCTCTCAACTGTCTCTCTCCCCAATCCTCTCTATACTCCTTCTCCATCGGAAATCCCTACGCACTGCTCTGACTTCTTTTTCCTGGTGTCTTGCTTCCCCTCCATTTAACTCCCTTCTGAACTTAGACAAATACACTCTTACCACCGCTCCATCTACTATGGTTTTCCTAAGATTGCTTAATAAGTAGTCGACATCCTCCACCATCTTGAATCTGATAAACCCGAACGATATTACCCTCCAATATTTTCGGAATGCAACGAAGGCATCTGTTATTTTCCCTGACCCCTTGAACAAGTTCCGTAGATAATTGCTCGTTCACCCGTTAGGCAGGTCCACCACATAGAACAAGATTGCTTCCTCATGCTTCTGGGTATACTTCCTCTTGTTACCCACCACCGTCCACTCCTTCTCACAGCCGCTGTCCTGCGCCCTACCACCGTCGCAGTTTTGCTGTCTCTGGTTCTCCCTCAGACCTTTCATATTCTTGCTCTAGTAAGTTAAGTAGCTTCGCTATTGGCTCTTTAAAACTACTCTAGAACAATTAAACTAACTCAAAGTGAGTTGTATATTATTTCATATAAAGCTTGTCTTGAAAATGGAGTTATAAAATTAAGCAACTTATAATTTATGTAAGACTTATAAAACAAATTAATTTATTGCTCAAAATCAGAGTATTATTTTTTAGTATTTAAATTTAGTAAATATCAACACTTAAATCGCTTCTATTTTCAAGAGAATAAAACATTTTTATTTAATAATGGTTATTTATAGAAATTTAGGCGCGTTACGATAATTAAAATAATTTGTCAAAATACGAGACGTACAAGTTTCAAGTTATTACAGATTGCATATTTAAATTTCTTCCATATATGGTTTTAATCTATACTAAATATTACAACGATATATTAAATTAAACTATATACCGCATTAAATACTTAATACAATAAAAACAAAAAAATACTCATCTTTTATCTTTACACTAGTCGGCAGGCCCATGCGATGCACGGGCGGAACCAATGGCTGCTAATATTTAAGCGGTTTGCAAACACATATTGATCAATTTGTTCCTGTTGTTCATGACTGTCATTCTTTTTGGATTTGTATAAATGTTGTGAGTCTTTTGCCGAAATGTATGCTGATCCTGGCCTTTAGTTTCTTTAACTGTTGGTTTGCTTATATAAAATTGTAAATCAAAGACATGCTGATCAGGAAAATATAACAAAGGTTTATAAGGATTTCTGTATTAAATAGGGTTGTTAAAGGTATTTGTTATGATTTGGATACAAGTTTATAGTAGTTAAAGAAGCATACCATACACATAATAGCTTAGTCATTTTGAAACAACTCAGATCATATTATTCATTATGAGATAATAGCTTAATCATCATGATTTTGAATTGATGTTTTAATTGAGTGTTGTTATTGATGTTTTGGCCTTAAAATAACATGATTCAGAGTCCTGATTCGATATAGGCTTATGTATTAGTATAAGATATTTTTTTTTTAATGAAAATATGACAGTTTTCTTCAAAAAAGAAAACTTTTTGATTCACTTAACCTTTTGACCCATATGACCCGTTATTAATAAAAAAACAGCCAAGTGTTGGGCATAACAATCAATATTAAGTAACCCATATTCATTAATTAAGTATTAGAACTTTTAAGTTTTTTGTTTGCCAAGAGGAAGTTAATAGAATAAGACTATAACAAAGGATCACATATTGGGTGGGAAGTTGGCCTCCATGCGGTTGTCAATGTCCCGCGCTGCTGCCTCCGCATCCCTGCGTAGAAATTGAAGCCTCCGCAACTGTGCTTGTTTCGTACGAAGCGCATCAGTTAGCATGGATACACCAATATAACGGAAGGGGAGGCATCCAACCGAAGCATAGCGTCCAAAACTTGGTTGTTCTCTGCTATCCGTTGTTCAACCACATGTATCACGGCAGATAGTTCACTGATGATGTCATTTTGGCTTGCGACAGAAAAGTTTTTCACGTAGTCCTCCATTACCTAAGCATCAAGAGCATACATAAAGTAATTAGTAAACATGTTTATCTGAGTTCTGGAAGTTGCAGCAGTTGGAGATCTTTTGAAATTTTCATTTATTATAAAAGGCACTCAAATTGCAGAAAGGTAGGGGTAGGAAGTTTCTAAAATCGATTTTTACTAAACACAATATCTCTTATATTTTTTATAAATACATTTATAACTTATCCTTTGGATATAGGAAGTTGGGTAAAAATAATCATCATCTTGCTGCTGTCGTGGTGTTGCCTATGTTTCTTAACAAATTGGAGATGTAAATACAAAGATCATATGAATAAAATTGCCCTTAACAGATTAAGCAAGAGATATAGTAATATCTTTCATTTATAAAAACTTATAAATGGACAGACTGTTTCTAATACGTAATGTATTCATGTGAATAGAATTTCGTGATGATACATACATAATCTGATGCCAAAAATCATTTATAATTATCAGTCGACATATGAAAACATACTTAGTATAGGCATAGAATCAAACTGGAGATGCAAACACAAATAACATATCAAGTTAAATTATGTTAACAGATGAAGGAAAGATTACTACTTTCCCAAACGTAGTGACTATAATGCTTTATAGAAATTTCTGGGACTAAAGAGAATATTATCACTGTGGGCATATTTCTGTAATCTCTTACCTTTTTCTGTTGGAATGGTTCGTTTCACTTCCCGTTGGACCGCCTGTGTGTAGAAAGATGTGCCTGCAAGGATGAAACCCAGATTGTTATTTTGTTCGTAATAAGTTATTGCAGGAAGACGATGAACAAATAATGTATGACGTATCTTTTTCTGGTGAGAGGAATGTTGTGGATGCCTGACGGTTGTGTAGAGGGGAGTTATAGACGGAGACTTAAAGGGCATTTTTTAAAGATCGTAGTCGTTTGAGTTTCCCTCCAACCGTTAGTCTACACCTGCCGTTTTTAACGGATCAGATCAAAACGCAATGTGTGTATTGGGTTAAGAATGCCGACAAAATTTATAGGGCCTATGCCTGGCCTTTTTGAAGATCTTGAGTGGGCCAATTCGACACTCGTTTTTTAACATACGTTAAAAAACAATTGAACTCACATGACCACTGTAATAGCAAGTCTCTGTATGGTACTTTAGAAGAACAATTGATGTTCAAATTATATTCTGATATTGTGTATTATATTTGTAAGATAAGATTATAAATATAAGAACTTACAAAAAAAATTAACAGTAACAGTGTTCTAGTGTTTAATTTTTAATGATGAGTATTATTATTGGTTAATGCCTATTAAATATAACCGATCGGTACCATGCAAACCTGTTTCGATACATGGACATGGACAAATATTAGGCTCCCTTTTTGTAATGAGTTAACAAACTGAGATATAAAGGGTAGTCTAAATGAGTTATATTAGAATTACGTAGTAGGCTGATATTGCACCAAAAGACCGTGGTGGTTGTTATACAATGTTAATTCTAAATAGGTCTTCATTGTGCTAGAATATGTAATTTTTTTTTGATACATGGTTATAGTTAAACATTAGTGTCCCTTTTGTTTTGTCTAAATCATTAAACATTAGACGTGAAGCTCCAATATTTTAATTTTATAAACAATAGCATGTGGCAAACAAAAATTAGTAATTGATTTCCATTACGGGGCATCGACCAAATTTAGCAACATACTATATACATGGTATTAGTATGAACCTAAATGGATTAAAGTAAGAATTAGATTGCAGCTAAAATAAATATCGGTTTAAAACTAGCGAGACTATTTCTCTTCATTAACAATATGACGACAAAATATGTGTGTCGTGTGTGTATCAGTTAGTCACATTAGTTTTGTTAGTTGTTATAGTTAGAATGGTTAAATCATGATATAGGGTATTTTGTGTCATTCTATTATATTTGAGGGTTCTAGGTGTGTAATTAATGAATCTCACAATTGAGATTCATTTAGCTGCAAATGAATAGAAGTCCTACGAAGCAATAGATCTGAATGAAGTCCAAACCTTGTGTTCGGCAATCATGAAGTCCGAACCTAGAGTTCGGCACTCAACTGGGTCTCCTATATATTTGTAGTTTGGAGTTCGGATGGGGAGACACCTCTGGATAACCGTTTCTGACATCAATTTCATAGAGAGGGAGGAGTTTTCGATTTTGTTTTTTCAGAGAGATTTTTGTTTAGGATCATGATTAGTTACTAAAATCGAGTCTATTCATGTAATCAGTGATCCAATTCGAGCTATAAACTGAGTTTAATTTACGTTTTGTGTTCTTGAGTTCGTAGTAACTTTCGATCCATTTTTCGGTGTATAAATCACTAGATCGGGACAATTCGTGTTTTCAACTTGTAGCATGTGGAACATTAGGAACACAACATAACTAGGTGTCTCCAAATTACACATGCATTAGAAGGTGCTATATTGATATGATATTTTGCACCAGACACATTAGGTTAGGTTTAACATACCTAAACTTGGTTATTTGTTTTGGAGTGACATAACTAAAAAGTGTGCCACAATGAACTTATTTGGCATTATGTATTTGAAGCACGTGGCATAATTCAACCATTAGCTAACGAAGCAACATCACATTCCATAAAAGGAGATTTACAAAATGCACAAAGACATATGGCCGTAGTACTGCCCTTCCAAAACAACACATCATCAAAAACACAGCAGAAACAACAACAACATTTCCTTCACAAAAGACATCTACATTCTTCGCTAGATGAATGACAACAGACGGCGAACAACATCACGCTGCCTTTGCCTCACTTCCCGGCGCAGGGTCAACAGATTCCGGAGCCTTGACTAGCCCTCACGGATTTCTTCAAGCAGTATGAAGCCAGCAAAACAGCGGAACGATGAAGGTGGCTGCCTCAGAAGTGCAGCAAGCAAGTGTTCATGTGTTTCTATTGCTCGCTCAGACATGTCAATCAGTGCATCCAACTCAGTCATCATCTCGGAATGTGACATTGCTATAAAATCCCTAAATATTCCTTGCATTATGCCTGCTTCCCATATTTGATGAGAAGGTCCAACATTTTTGTGGCCTGCAAATAATAAAACCTGCTCCACTAACCATTCAGCTTAAGGAGTTTGGATCGGCCAACAGAATGGTACAACCATACTGTGGTATGTGAATAAGAGAGGCTAATGATACTATCGAGGTATCACAGACTATATGTGGGTCAGCGAATTCTACTTTGCAGCACGCCAACCAGGAGGTGGGGAGTAGTAGTCAGCTTAATCAGCCATACTATGGTCTTCGAATACGTGAGGCTAATGATACCAGCCAGGTACTGTCACACCCTGCCCTCACCTGTCACCCAGTCAGGCACGGGGGAGGTGTTGTGGAAAACAGGCTGTCAATGTCAAATGCACGCGGAAGCAACAGATGATGTATTTTAAACAACCAATAATAGATTATTTACAGACAGCCTGATAAGTTTTACAATCACTTGCTAATAATAATAATAATAAGGTTTGTTTCTAGCATCTAAACAGAATACTAGGTCACTGGGCCCGAAGGTTCTTGATAACTATTTGAACTTGTTCGCTTTTTCCTGTAGAGTCACCTACTTGGAGGATCTGTACTGATTTCCTGCAAAATGGTGAATCAACTTGTATCAACAACTATGAAGTTGTTGGTGAGCCGTACCTGTTTAACTTTCTATCACATTGCATTTATTGCTACATACAACTGTCACGCATGGTAATGACTAGTAATCAACAAGTAATCATATATATAAGTCACGGGGTACAACACATGCACCAAATGATTTCTAGCATACTATCTGTAGTATTTTTCACATACCAGCCATCTTTCACTATGTAGACAATAATGCAATCAATTTTATAGCATAGATCTGGCTATGCATTCTTTCTTTGAAGCCCAAAAGCTTTTAAAACTGTTAAGGCAAGGTAAACGGAACTCACATGATTAATCTGGCGAGCTCAACTTGATGGTATATTTGCAGCAATAGCGTTACTAGGAAAGCAACCTAAAACAAATAATTATAATCACTACTGTTTATGACCTTATCTGTCAATTATGTTCTGATATATTCTGTTTCTAAACAGTTGCATAATGCAATACTAATGTTGCATAATGCAACACTAATGTTGCATAATGCAACACTATGTATTCTGATTCGCAATCCGCGAATAGTGTTTAATTAGGTTCTGGAAAAAAAGTGTGTGTCATGAACTGCTTCAGGTTTTATTGAACTCGAATTTTTCTATTTTTGGAATTGTTGCATAATGCAACATTGTTTTTATGGAAAAGTTTGTAGTTGTACTCAAGTATTTTGGTTTCCTAATAAACTGCGGATCATCTATTGTATCAAAATCAGATTTATGATAGTGACGTAATAAGACACGGTATACCTTCCGGTCGATACGCGACTCAAACCCGGATAACCGTAAAATGCTAATCATCTGCGAATTTAACGTACAAATAGTCCATTCCATGTAGAATTTCGCCCCGATTAATAATCCGTGCTCTGTTACCATATTTGACTTCGTTTGACCCTCCGAAAATGTTGACCAGAACTGTACTCGGGTTTAACCCGATTGACTTTTGTTGACCAACACCAAAACGGTTCCAAATCAGTTCCAAAATGTAACAAATCAGTCCCAAACACTTCTAGTTCAACAATGGATCAATCTGACTATTAATTATCATCAAACAAACTGACCGGGCGGCCGGAGGCCATGGCCGCCGCCGGTCGATTGCCATACCATCGCTATCCATCTTCTTCTTCCAATAAATCATTATCATACTCATCCCTATTTCATTTTAGTCCACAATCATACTTAAGATATCATCACAGTCATGAATCTGTTGAAATATAGGTATGCATGTCACACAATCGGATGTGTAGAACCCGAAATCGAGATGAAATTAAGACTAGAACATAAAAGTCGCGTATCGACCGGAAGGTATACCGTGTTTTATTACGTCACTATCATAAATCTGATTTTGATACAATAGATGATCCGCAGTTTATTAGGAAACCAAAATACTTGAGTACAACTACAAACTTTTCCATAAAAACAATGTTGCATTATGCAACAATTCCAAAAATAGAAAAATTCGAGTTCAATAAAACCTGAAGCAGTTCATGACACACACTTTTTTCCAGAACCTAATTAAACACTATTCGCGGATCGCGAATGTCAGAATACATAGTGTTGCATTATGCAACATTAGTAGTGCATTATGCAACAGTTTAGAAACAGAATATATCAGAACATAATTGACAGATAAGGTCATAAACAGTAGTGATTATAATTATTTGTTTTAGGTTGCTTTCCTAGTAACGCTATTGCTGCAAATATACCATCAAGTTGAGCTTGCCAGATTAATCATGTGAGTTCCGTTTACCTTGCCTTAACAGTTTTAAAAGCTTTTGGGCTTCAAAGAAAGAATGCATAGCCAGATCTATGCTATAAAATTGATTGCATTATTGTCTACATAGTGAAAGATGGCTGGTATGTGAAAAATACTACAGATAGTATGCTAGAAATCATTTGGTGCATGTGTTGTACCCCGTGACTTATATATATGATTACTGGTTGATTACTAGTCATTACCATGCGTGACAGTTGTATGTAGCAATAAATGCAATGTGACAGAAAGCTAAATAGGTACGGCTCACCAACAACTTCATAGTTGTTGATACAAGTTGATTCACCATTTTGCAGGAAATCAGTACAGATCCTCCAAGTAGGTGACTCTACAGGAAAAAGCGAACAAGTTCAAATAGTTATCAAGAACCTTCGGGCCCAGTGACCTAGTATTCTGTTTAGATGCTAGAAACAAACCTTATTATTATTATTATTATTAGCAAGTGATTGTAAAACTTATCAGGCTGTCTGTAAATAATCTATTGTTGGTTGTTTAAAATACATCATATGTTGCTTCCGCGTGCGTTTGATATTGACAGTCTGTTTTCCACAACACCTCCCCCGTGCCTGACTGGGTGACAAGTGAGGGCGGGGTGTAACAGTACCTGGCTGGTATCATTAGCCTCAGGTATTCGGAGACCATAGTATGGCTGATTAAGCTGACTACTACTCCCCACCTCCTGGTTGGCGTGCTGCAAAGTAGAATTCGCTGACCCACATATAGTCTGTGATACATCGATAGTATCATTAGCCTCTCTTATTCACATACCACAGTATGGTTGTACCATTCTGTTGGCCGATCCAAACTCCTTATGCTGAATGGTTAGTGGAGCAGGTTTTATTATTTGCAGGCCACAAAAATGTTGGACCTTCTCATCAAATGTGACGGATGCGCTACGTTGCAGTTGGAGTCCATGTCCCGACCAGCATCATATGACGTGTACAATTACAACTATACAGCATTGAAGGTAAGAGCGAACACAAAGCTATTCATAAACATACTCCGGACTACGTGACTTTGAAACATCCAATACTGAGACTGGCGTGTCTGGCCTTAAATGCTGAGTCAAGTTCAATGAAAATGGTATGTGATGGTTGGATGCTCTTCTATCTAACAAACCAATATATCTCAAAACCCAAATATAAGGTTTACCTTTAAAGGTTAGGCTAGGAGCCAGAGAGCCTGAGAGGAAAGCTAAGAGATAACAGGTTAATGACAGCAATGATGACAGTCCTGACATGAGCTGTCAATAAGGACATATAAATGATATACAAACAGAGAAGGACTTAAAAATATACTAAATTACAGAATATAGCTCTTAACTTTATACATTGTACTAATTGGATACTAATTGTAAAACGATACAGGTTAACACATCAAATTAAACACCGGAGCAGTTTTCCCAAAATTTATACCCCCAAGGTCCTCTTTAATAAACGGGTGCGTCTTATTTAGTATGTGCACAATGATGTAAGACGGCACCACAATACAACACCGCAATCCTCCATTAATTTTTAGATAAGACATAAGAGGATAACCACATAAGGGATGACAGCCTGTTGACGCTGCATTAACAGGCACATGTGGTGGATTAAACTAACTTCTTCATGTGCAGGCTAAGTAGACCATGCATACACATTCTGGATATATTTCTAGGAGGGCACACATTGTGGGTATATTTTCAAGAGGGCTTCTATGTTAGTAACGCCTAGCAACTCATATTACTTAATACACTATTAAGGCACAACTACCATGCAACCATAATCCAAAGGATGAAATGACGATGTACAATACGATTTGTCAGTATTTCCTTTTAAGGGTGTTTTTTGTTACAATTACGATAGCATACATAGTTACATTATCAAGAACCAAAGATGGAATACACGAAACTGTTTTAATATTTTATGGTTACCCTGATTGCAATGTTCAGGTGTTAAACACGGGATATATGGTCACATTTGTATTGTCATAAATTGTTTGAGTAGCTGTTGGCAAGCTGAATTAGATTTAGCCTAAAGACAACCGAAGCTTCTACACTAAAAGACACAAAACACGGAAGCTACCATACTAAAGTTGATACCAGTAAGGACAGTTTAAGCTGTTCATAGAAATGATGTCGCCTTTGACCCTCGATATAGCCGCCCCCACAAATTGTTTTGGCACAACATTCTTTATAAGTAAAGCTGAAATAATAAACCATAATAGTTGATTCAAGAAACGTGTGCTACACCGAAACAAAATAACTTGCACACAAAGTTGCCCAACCAAATAAAAAACAATGTTTCCATAGATCAAACAATGGTAGAGTAAAAGAGAACTAATATTTTATTCTGAGATGAAAGGTGGCTGTCATTACTGGTAGCACTTCGAATCACACACATATTCGAAAACCTTCCGCAAGTACCCGCACATCAGTCTTCATCCTTCGAGTCGATAAAAAGGGTGCGACTGCAAAAACGACAATAAAGGCAAATCCATATCAGAGTATAATCAGACCAACATTCTTACATGCCCAACAATAATAACACACTATTATAAAGGTTCTAACTTCAGCTATACAATAAATAAGAGAATCAGCAAGTAAGTGGAAGGCAAAACAGGCGTATAAAAAGGGCAGGAGCTTACCGAGGCCCGCTCTTAGCAGAGTCCGTTAAATGGTCATCCATAAATTCGTCCTCCACAGATTCGTCGCTCGCATCAACATGGTAATCCCTGCAAAGCAGCCACCACATGTTAAGGTTGGGGAAACAAAGTAACAAAACATGGGTAAACACGATATTAACATGCTACATGCACTGGCGGTTGTATCTCCTGAAGGACTGGTTGTTGAAGATGCTTTCCTCAAGCGCTTACTGGATGACATGCTGGCTGATACCCCACTCTCTACACTGGTTTTTAGAGGCAACGTGAACGCCGCTTCCGTGGTTGTGTTTTCATCAATTCCTCCACCTACTGCTGTACCCCCCAAAGCAACTGCAACAGCTACTGGATCACTGTAAATTCATGAAAACAGTAGCCAAGAGTTAAACCAATGCATCGATAAATAGGATGACACAACCGATATAACACATACATTGTTTTCCCTCTTCCTTCTGACTTCTTTGCGGGCGTAACCACCTCAAACTCATCATGCTTCGGCCCCGCGAAATAGGACAATTCCTTTTCCATAACATCAAGATTCTCTTGCCGCCCGCTACAAAGCGGCAGCTCGGGTGCGTCTCCAAGCAGAACCTGAGCACAGTTAAAGCACTCATACTCTCCGTACTGGTAGTAAGTCCAAGCTTTCAGTTCAAACACATACGTCTGACCAACTAGTTCTTTCAGCACATTCAGAAGCACGCTCTCATCCTCAACCACATCCTAAAGACAACAGCCCATAAACACAATCGAAAAAGGATAGCAGCCCATTGCGGATAAACTACTAACCGAGGGGCACAAACCATTACCTGATCATCGAGCAACGATTTTGCTGTCCACTTCAACAGATGTTCACCACATTCATCAAACAAAACAATAACAACGTGCGTTGTTGCATCCTTTACATCAAGTTGCAGCATGTACCTATGTATCCGTTAAATAGAAATTAGTTTAACAGACCAATCACACAAAGAATATGCTACAACAGGAAAGGTAACAAATCATTAGTACCGTGCCCATGGAAACATCACAGGCATGCCACATGCCTCACACAAGAAAGTCCCATTCTTTCAAACCACATCTTTCATACAACGCCCACCATTGCATGTGAAGTTGAACCAGCTGTTTTTCACGCGCACATTTGTTACTGTCAGGGCACCTCTAATAAACGCTGACTGTTCCAAGTACAGAGAAACACTTAAACAGCTTACAGCGTAATAAACCCAAGGTAGAAACGGGCTACACGGGCTGCGATATGAGGAATGTGGTTTTTGTTCTGCCGTGCCATTTGTAATAGTTCACCTAGTGTACCGGATTTGTGAGACTGCTCACCAACTGGTTGTGGCTCTTGAAGCAAGTCAACATGTCTACGAATACAGAGTACAGGGTGAGAGCAGCAGAGAAAATGTTAAGCAAAAGCTGACATAAATAGTTTTACTTCACAGTACCTTAACGATGCATTCAATTTTCGCAGCAATGATATACTATTGGAGTCCAGGATTAGAGTAGAAGATGAGCTAGACAGTTGAAAGTGCGTGAACGTGCGGATCTTCTACTTAGTCGTAATAAAATTAATGTAATACGAGATGAAACACAAAGAGTAAATACAAAAGACTTGTATTAACCACAGAGATAACCGCAGAGTACACTCAGAGAATATGACATGAAAGCTTAGATCGTTACAGAATACAATACAAGACTCACATATTTATACTAGAGAAATACGCTGGTCCGAACCTCAAGTTCGGCCCAAGGTTCGACCATGTCCGAACTCCAGGTTCGGCCTGAGTTCGGACCTCAGCAAACTTGTGTGAATCCATCTTGTATTCGATACTTCACATGACGATCAAGGACCATGTATCAACAACAGTGTAAGGCCACCTGCAAGGAAACACTATTAACAGTGTAACCCGTGTAATTCACATAAGGTTGTAAAGATCGGTACACATACCAAGGTAATACTTGACGCTCATTGAAGTCAATATGACCCCATAGGCACCTGTTTTCTTTTGTTGATGTTGAAGGAAGGCCTCTCTAAGCTTCCCCCACAGTGTTACCGGGACATAGCGGCCACTGTTAAGGAGGTATCGAAATCAAACATGGTTTATTTTACATAAAACTGTCAAGGATGCATAATGTTACCGTTCGTTATGTAGTTGAAATTCTAAAGTCTCCCTCACGCTAGCCTGCTTTATTATAGACCCAACACTTAAAACATATCCCATCACATCTGTGTAAAATGTAAGAAACATCCAAAAAGAGAAGTCACAATCAACAATAGTAAAAACAGAACAACCGCAACCTAAAGAAACATCTCATAAGAAAACCAATAAAGGAAATCCGTTTTTAAGAAGATTAACCATAAATACGAAATGGCACAATAGTTCAAACATATGCAAGAAATGAGACAACAATTTACATATCAACGGTTGACATACAAATAGAACATACCAACAAAGTACTTGTTACCAGTAATTTATAAATCTTCAAGTTCGACTATTGTAAAAGGATGGCGCACAAAACCTTTCTGGACCCCAGGCACCTTCCTAACCACTGTTGAACCCTGAAGTTCAATCATAAACCGACTGTCCTTCAGTATCCGGTATTCACTCCAGTTATTCTGAACTGAAAAATCCTTCAACACATACCCCCCTCCCCCCCCCCCCCGTCAATCAGTTTATCCATAAAGTAGTGAGCAACGTTGGTTCTGGAAGTCGCATGAATACAATGGCCCTACAAACGACATAACTTTACTGATCACCATTACAATAAAAGTAAATATCAGATAGTAAAATAAAAAAAATGGAAGAGGTCACTAACATCGTTGTCAGAGAAGATGTAATATGTGCTCATATACTGTTCAATAACACTGGTGCAATCCCACCCTCTACACACCATGACAAACAGAGGGCTGGAGTGCCCTAAATCCAAGTCTTCAAAACAGGAACCTGATGGTTCAAGGGCCTGTAACACTTCTCCAATGGGGCACTTCGACATTTTAATATTCCTTTACCTTCCTTGCTATACGGTTGGATGAAAGTAAGACGTAGCTTTAGGTGAGATCGAATCCCTTTAATAGGTACCAGGGAGACCTCCGGGCTGAAGAAACAGCCGGCCATTAAGTACATGAGTAATAACATGACGATAGTGAATGCAATGAGGGAAATTGAGGAGGCTATATGAATGTCGGGGCTTTAAACCCATTAATTTGCCCAAAACACCCACCGGCTCCTCCAAGTTGAGCTATCAGCCAGGCGTAAGAGCAAGGGTAACAAACCTTAAAGTAACCTCCCATCGCTAATAATACTTGAAACAATGTCAAAGGAACAAACTGGGTCGGTAAGCTAATTTTGCGTGTCATGGATAATTGTAAATATGTAAGGCTTAGATCAACAATTCATACACGGATTCTCATATTTCAAATGTATAAAGATATAATATACATGTAATCTTTTATTTAAATATGATATACATAACCAAAGCAGAGTTAATGGGCGCTACGGAAGCCACGAGTACAATCCCGTCAACATTAGTTCCCTACCTCATAAGACCGCGTATGAAGTGGACATATACTATCGGGTATAGTTTATCACCACGGGGGGGGGGGGGGGGGGGAGGAAACATAATAGCCAAATCAGGAAATCATTTAGCTAAAAAACGTTCACATTAAATGGGACGATATAGTGATAATGATCTTCATTTACGTAAAACTTAGTAATTTTGTTAAAAACAAATAAATCACGGGAGCATTACACTTTAGTCGCTTCCATTTTTTTAAACCATATAAATTTAAAGGAACAAAGAACCTATTCACTTCACGATGCCCACATTTGTAAATATAACATGTAAACTCTAATCTAACCGTAATTAAGTTTTTTTTAAAAAATTTACATGCCATTCAAACTTGATTTCGCCTCGTAACCTTATGGTGGGGTTACGTGTTAAATTACCAGGCTTGTTTTGTAACATTTTTTATTTGTAGCATGCTCATATGTAAGTAAACATGTTTTAAATTATAAATCTTAAAGTGGAGAACAGAACCTATTGCATATTAAAATATTCTTATCTTTATTTTGGCTAAACCAAATATACTTATTTTCATTTTCGCTAGGTAAACATGCTTACATATAGAAAAGTTGGTTACATTAACAATTCATTGTTTAGACCAAATTATATGAAACACGCCAAACATACTAACACTATTACATATATAAGAAAACATGTCACATTACCAGATTTGTTTTCTGGCATTTGTATTTCTAACACGCTCATATGTCATTAAACATGTTTTACTATTTTTACGGTAACATTTATATTTTTAATTTGTAACACATACATACATAATTAAACTTGAAAACACATTATAAAATCATCCGCATATTAAAACGGCATGTAACATGCTCATATGTAATTAAACGTGTTGTGTTCAGCTGCAGAATATTCATTTCTTTATGACTTAGTTGAAGGTGCTAATTTTTAATGGTGTAAATTTTAATTAATACTGAGCCGAATTTCAAAATGAGAAATCTTATTTTAAAAAATGGTCAGAACGTTTGAGTCAAATCTCACATATTATAAATTTTTAACACAATAAAAATTACTATCAAAACTAGAATACCTAACCATGTTAAAATCCCTCTTAGACAATGAATTATTTGAAATTAAGGGTGTTAAAAATATCTGAATCCAAAATCGAGCCCAAAATGACATTCGGACTCCCAAAATATCCGAATATTCGGATATTCGAATTTTTGGATTCAGACCCGGATAGTGTTTTTGAAAAACCTAGGGCATTTCGGATATCCAAAACCCGAAATATTGTTTTTTAATTATCAATTATAAATATTAACAGATTTACCTTATAGTTAAATCCATTACCCAGCCGTCAAATTAAAAAGAATTTAGTAACCCTAACTCCAAAGTACACCCAACCCATAGGGCGCAGCCGACAACCTCCGTAGCCCTTCATCCCATCTGCTTAATCATTCATGACGTATTCATCATCCCGGCATCCGAGTTGGTAATTAGGTCGTTGCCTTCTTCATCATCGGCGGCATCTGGAAGATCGTGTGGGGCCAGATCGTTGTAACGGAAGACCAAAATAGTGATTCATTCGCTGCAGGTGAGTTCATCGCCACCATTTTAAGGTCCGGATTTGTTAGATCCATAATTCAGATACAACTTATAATTAAAAGATCAATCCATCTATGGTGCCCTCTTTCTTTGAGTGAAACTGAATTAATTTGTTTCCATGAACAGATGTGTTTTTTGTGTGTTGGTTTTAAGATTCTGTGTTAATCAATAGATAGATTTTGTCGATACTATCTATACCTTTTCAAATCTATCGATTTTCTGTCTATGAAATGTGAGTTAAACTGTTTACCTACGGTGGAACAACCGAGTTATTCATTAAACATGGCTGTTTAAAACGGTGATTCAAACAATTCTCAATAAATTCAATTATAGTATACCCAAGTATATATCTTTAAATAAATTCAATTACAGAAAGGAGTAAATGTGTTTGAACCACAAACACAATCCCGTTTTCTCAATAAATCCAATTATAGTATGCCGAAGCATATATTTTTAAATAACTTCAATTACAACATCAATTTAAACAAATAATTTTACGTTTTCTAGTTAAATGATAATATGGCGGACTTGATGCAATTCCTGATGTATAACGAATCTCTCATAACGTCAGAATAAGCCAAACGAATGATAACGTAAAATCAGTAAACGGGTCGGGGCAGTCAGGATCCGCGTATCATTTTAACTTGTCGTCCAAACATTTTAATATTAAGCCGTTTAATATTTTTCCACCTCTTAAAAAATACCATAATAATATAACAGTTCAATTCAAATGACATAATCATAACGGGTCGGGTATCAATACGCGTGCATTTTTGTTTCTTTTGTGTTCAGTTTCATATTAATTGTCCATATTGATTGTATACGTAAAGAAAAAGATATAACCGGGTACCCGGAATAATACCGTCTTATTTGAGCAATTTATTCATTGTTACTCTCTCTTGATTGTTATGCCCGAGCACTATGCATTACATTGCAAGCCGGGAAAAAACAGGCAACAACTGTAGTTACCGGAGAAGGGGTTCGAAGCGAAGTAACCGCAACAGTGAAGATCCATGCAGTGGACCCGTTCACAAAAACGAAGACGTACCAATCGACCCGTCGCAACCTTAAGTGCACGATGATCAAACCCATACTGCCCAGTTACAAGCAACGAAAGAACCTGGGAAGAAGAAACAAAAGGAAGACAATCATAAGGTAAACATGTAATAAACAAATGTAATATTTGAATGATATGTAAACAAACTTGGTATTTTGCGAGTCTGTGGTGGTACATTTTTTTCCCACCGGGAGCAAGCATAGGGACAGAGCCTCCGGTGGTACATTTTCTTCCCACCGGATACAGCCATAGGTAAATTAACATTTAAATAAATTGCATAAACATGGACACGTAATAAAAATAAACTTACACGACGTAGGAGGTCCGACGGGTGAGGTGGCGGAGGAGGGGGGTTGACAACCAATTCTAGATGGCTTTATATACCTCATTAGAACCTTATAGAAGCTAAAAATTAAATAAGATCAATTTATTTCTATGAGTTGCAAGAACTCCAAAATTGTCATTTAACATATACATTATGTTGAGGCTAGATTATGAGGCTTGTAATATTAAATTAGTTGGGCTAGGCTTAGAGGGTTTATTTAGTTTAGTAGACTAGTTCTCGAGGATAATATGTATTATGGAAGTCTTTTCGGATAATACTTATTATCCTCCCTCTAAAATTTTGAAAGCCTCTAACTGTGAAGAACTTGATTGTTGATCTTCAAACTTCATGATCTTTGACTGCTCTCTGCATCATTTTCTTCATCAAAGATCGACTTGAAATCTTCAGCATCCCCTAAACATGTGAACATCTTCTTTGAAGCTCTTTTGAAGCTTTTGGAAACTTGTAAAGACACCAACAACTTCCCCTGAACAGTTTCTTTTCAGATGGAATTCTTGTCCGGCTGGTTCTTTAACTTTGAGCAGTAGCATCAGCAGCATCTTTCTATCATCAACCTGTCTGACACACATTTGAAAAAATATACTCCACCAGACATTTGATGACTGGTCTTTGGGTTAGAAGGTAATTATCATCTGTTCGGTTGATAAATTAACATTATTTAAACCAAAAACCCTAATATAGATTACGGGTTTTCTATAAAACTTCCCCTGAACCCAAGACCTCTAAAGACTTCCCCTTAGCTGAAAACTTCCCTTCAGCCAAGGACTTCCCCTGAGATAATGCATATTATCCTCGAGTTCCCTTCGGATACTATGTATTATGGAAGTCTTTTCGGATAATACTTTATTCGACCGGAATCGAGATTACGTCTTGTTTCGATCGGAAACAGGTTCACGATCAGTGTTTACGATCCAGCTGTCTTCACAATCATAAACAGGTGATTACGATCGTAAACACGGATTACAATGGGAAACAGGGGTTACGATCGGAAATAGGGTTTACGATCGGAAACTAGTTTGCGGCAAAAAGTCACTATTTCACACTTTCATGGAAACGGGCATAACTTTTGACTCGTTTGGAGTTAGAAGCTCAAATTTTAACACGACGTTCGTGACAATGATGTAAGACGACACCACAATACAACACCGCAGTCCTCCATTAATTTTTAGATAAGACATAAGAGGATAACCACATAAGGGATGACAGCCTGCTGACGCTGCATTAACAGGCACATGTGGTGGATTAAACTAACTTCTTCCTGTGCAGGATAAGTAGACCATGCATACACATTCTGGATATATTTCTAGGAGGGCACACATTGTGGGTATATTTTTAAGAGGGCTTCTATGTTAGTAACGCCTAGCAATTCATATTACTTAATACACTATTAAGGCACAACTACCATGCAACCATAATCCAAAGGATGAAATGACGATGTACAATACGATTTGTCAGTATTTCCTTTTAAGGGTGTTTTTTGTTATAATTACGATAGCATACATAGTTACATTATCAAGAACCAAAGATGGAATACACGGAACTATTTTAATATTTTATGGTTACCCTGATTGCAATGTTCGGGTGTTAAACCCAGGATATATGGTCACATTTGTATTATCATAAATTGTTTGGGTAGCTGTTGGCAAGCTGAATTAGATTAAGCCTAAAGACAACCGAAGCTTCTACACTAAAAGACACAAAACAAGGAAGCTACCATACTAAAGTTGATACCAGAAAGGACAGTTTAAGCTGTTCATAGAAATGATGTCTCCTTTGACCCTTGATATAGCCGCCCCCACAAATCGTTTTGGCACAGCATGCTTTATAAGTAAAGCTGAATTAATGAACCATAATAGTTGATTCAAGAAACGGGTGCTACACCGAAACAAAATAACTTGCACACAAAGTTGCCCAACCAAATAAAAAACAATGTTTCCATAGATCAAACAACGGTAGAGTAAAAGAGAACTAATATTTTATTCTGAGATGAAAGGTGGCTATCATTACTTGTACCACTTCGAATCACACACATATTCGAAAACCTTCCGCTAGTACCCGCACATCAGTCTTCATCCTCCGAGTCGATAATAAGGGTGCGACTGCAAAAACGACAATAAAGGAAAATCCATATCAGAGAATAGTCAGACCAACATTCTTACATGCCCAACAATAATAACACACTATTATAAAGGTTCTAACTTCAGCTATACAAAAATAAGAGAATCAGCAAGTAAGTGGAAGGCAAAACAGGCGTATAAAAAGGGCATGAGCTTACCGAGGCCTGCCCTTAGCAGAGTCCGTTAAATGGTCATCCATAAAATCGTCCTCCACAGATTCATCGCTCGCATCAACATGGTAATCCCTGCAAAGCAGCCACCACATGTTAAGGTTGGGGAAACAAAGTAACAAAACATGGGTAAACACGATACTAACATGCTACATGCACTGGCGGTTGTATCTCCTGAAGGACTGGTTGTTGAAGATTCTTTCCTCAGGCGCTTACTGGATGACATGCTGGCTGATACCCCACTCTCTACACTGGTTTTTAGAGGCAACGTGAACGCCGCTTCCGTGGTTGTGTTTTCATCAATTCCTCCACCTACTACTGTACCCCCCAAAGCAACTGCAACAGCTACTGGATCACTGTAAATTCATGAAAACAGTAGCCAAGAGTTAAACCAATACATCGATAAATAGGATGACACAACTGACATAACACATACATTGTTTTACCTCTTCCTTCTGACTTCTTTGCGGGCGTAAACACCTCAAACTCATCATGCTTCGGCCCCGCGAAAGAGGACAATTCCTTTGCCATAACATCAAGATTCTCTTGCCGCCCACTACAAAGCGGCAGCTCGGGTGCGTCTCCAAGCAGAACCTGAGCATAGTTAAAGCACTCATACTCCCCGTACTGGTAGTAAGTCCAAGCTTTCAGTTGAAACACATACGTCTGACCAACTAGTTCTTTCAGCACATTCGGAAGCACGCTCTCATCCTCAACCGCATCCTAAAGACAACAGCCTATAAACACAATCGAAATAGGATAGCAGCCCATTGTGGATGAACTACTAACCGAGGGGCACAAACCATTACCAGATCATCGAGCAACGATTTTGCTGTCCACTTCAACAGATGTTCACCACATTGATCAAACAAAACAATAACAACGTGCGCTGTTGCAGCATGTACCTATGGTATCCGTTAAACAGAGATTAGTTTAACAGACCAATCACACAAAGGATATGCTACAACAGGAAAGGTAACAAATCTTTAGTACCGTGCCCATGGAAACATCACAGGCATGCCACATGCCTCACACCAGAAAGTCCCGTTCTTTCAAACCACACCTTTCATACAACGCCCACCATTGCATGTGAAGTTGAACCAGCTGTTTTTCACGCGCACATTCGTTACTGTCAGGGCACCTCTAATAAACGATGACTGTTCCAAGTATAGAGAAACACTAAAACAGCTTACAGCGTAATAAACCCAAGGTAGAAACGGGCTACACGGGCTGCGATATGAGGAACGCGGTTTTTGTTCTGTCGTGCCATTTGCAATAGTTCACCTAGTGTACCAGCTTTGTGAGACTGCTCACCAACTAGTTGTGGCTCTTGAAGCAATTCAACATGTCTTTGAATACAAAGTATAGGGTGAGAGCAATAGAGAAAATGTTAAGCAAAAGCTGACACAGATAGTTTTACTTCATAGTACCTTAACGATGCATTCAATTTTCGCAGCAATGGTATACTATTGGAGTCCAGGATTAGAGTAGAAGATGAGCTGGACAGTGTAAGGCCACCTGCAAGGAAACACTATTAACAGTGTAATTCACATAAGGTTATAAAGATCTGTACACATACCAAGGTAATACTTGATGCTCATTGAAGTCAATATGACCCCATAGGCACCTGTTTTCTTTTGTTGATGTTGAAGGAAGGCCTCTCTAAGCTTCCCCCACAGTGTTACCGGGACATAGCGGCCACTGTTAAGGAGGTATCGAAATCAAACATGGTTTATTTTACATAAAACTGTCAAGGATGCATAATGTTACCGTTCGTTATGTAGTTGAAATTCTAAAGTCTCCCTCACACTAGCGTGCTTTATTACAGACCCAACACTTAAAACATATCCCATCACATCTGTGTAAAATGTAAGAAACATCCAAAAAGAGAAGTCACAATCAACAACAGTAAAATCAGAACAACTGCAACCTAAAGAAACATCTCATAAGAAAACCAACAAAGGAAATCAGTTTTTAAGAAGATTAACCATAAATACGAAAGAGCACAATAGTGCAAACAAATGCAAGAAATGAGACAACAATTTACATATCAACGGTTGACATACAAATTGAACATACCAACAAAGTACTTGTTACCAGTAATTTATAAATCTTCAAGTTCGACTATTGTAAAAGGATGGCGAACAAAACCTTCATGGACCCCAGGCACCTTCCTAACCACTGTTGAACCCTGAAGTTCAATCATAAACCGACTGTCCTTCAGTATCCGGTATTCACTCCAGCTATTCTGAACTGAAAAATCCTTCAACACATACCCCCCCCCCCCGGTCAATCAGTTTATCCATAAAGTAGTGAGCAATGTTGTTTCTGGCAGTCATATGAATACAATGGCCCTACAAACGACATAACTTTACTGATCACCATTACAATAAAAGTAAATATCAGATAGTAAAATAAAAAAAATGGAATAGGTCACTAACATCATTGTTAGAGAAGATGTAATATGTGCTCATATACCGTCCAATAACACTGGTGCAATCCCACCCTCTACACACCATGACAAACAGAGGGCCGGAGTACTCTAAATCCAAGTCTTCAAAACGGGAACCTGATGGTTCAAGGGCCTGTAACACATCTCCAATGGGTCGCTTCGACATTTTAATATTCCTTTATCTTCCTTGCTATACGGTTGGATGAAAGTAAGATGTAGCTTTAGGTGAGATCAAATCCCTTTAATAGGTACCAGGGAGACCTCCGGGCTGAAGAAACGGTCGGCCATTAAGTACATGAGTAATAACATGACGATAGTGAATGCAATGAGGGAAATTGAGGAGGCTATATAAATGTTGGGGCTTTAAACCCATTAATTTGCCCAAAACACCCACCGGCTCCTCCAAGTTGAGCTATCAGCCAGGCGTAAGAGCAAGGGTAACAAACCTTAAAGTAACCTCCCATCGCTAATAATACTTGAAACACTGTCAAAGGAACAAACTGGGTCGGTAAGCTAATTTTGCGTGTCATGGATAATTGTTAATATGTAAGGCTTAGATCAACAATTCATACACGGATTCTCATATGTAAATGTATAAAGATATAATATGTAAATGTATAAAGATATAATATACATGTAATCTTTTATTTAAATATGATATACATAACCAAAGCAGAGTTAATGGGCGCTACAGAAGCCACGAGTACAATCCCGTCAACATTAGTTCCCTACCTCATAAGACCGCGTATGAAGTGGACATATACCATCGGGTATAGTTTATCACCACGGGGGGGGGGGGGGGGTGGGGGAGGATACATAATAGCCAAATCAGGAAATCATTTAGTTAAAAAACGTTCACACTAAATGGGACGATATAGTGAAAAGGATCTTCATTTAAGTAAAACATAGTAATTTTGTTAAAAACAAATAAATCACGGGAGCATTACACTTTAGTGGCTTCCATTTTTTTTATAACCATATAAATTTAACAGAACAAAGAACCTATTCACTTCACGATGCCCACATTTGTAAATATAGCATGTAAACTCAAATCTAACCGTAATTAATTTTTTTTTTTAACAAATTTACATGCCCTTCAAACTTGATTTCGCCTCGTAACCTTACGGTGGGGTTACGTGTTAAATTACGAGGCTTGTTTTGTAACATTTGTATTTGTAGCATGCTCATATGTAAGTAAACATGTTTTAAATTATAACTCTTAAAGTGGAGAACATAACCTATTGCATATTAAAATATACTTATCTTTATTTTGGCTAAACCAAATATACTTATTTTCATTTTCGCTAGATAAACATGCTTACATATAGAAAAGTTGGTTACATTAACAATTCAATGTTTAGACCAAATTATATGAAACATGTCACATTACCAAATTTGTCACATTACCAAATTTGTTTTCTGCCATTTGTATTTCTAACACACTCATATGTCATTAAACATGTTTTACTATTTTTACGGCAACGTTTATATTTTTAATTTGTAACACATACATACATAATTAAACTTGGAAACACATTATAAAACCATCCCCAAATTAAAAGGGCATGTAACATGCTCATATGTAATTAAACGTGTTGTGTTCTGCTGCAGAATATTCATTTCTTTATGACTTAATTGAAGGTGCCAATTTTTAATGGTGTAAATTTTAATAAATATTGAGCCGAATTTCAAAATGAGAAATCTAATTTTAAAAAAATGGTCAGAACGTTTGAGTCAAATCTCACATATTATAAATTTTAAACACAATAAAATTACTATCAAAACTAGAATACCTAACCATGTTAAAATCCCTCTTAGACAATGAATTATTTGAAATTAAGGGTGTTAAAAGTATCTGAATCCAAAATTGAGCCCAAAATGACATTCGGACTCCCAAAATATCCGAATGATATCCGAATTTTTGGATTCGGACCCGGATAGTGTTTTTGAAAAACCTAGGGCATTTCGGATATCCAAAGCCCGAAATATTGTTTTTTAATTATCAATTATAAATATTAACAGATTTACCTTATAGTTAAATCCATTACCCAGCCGTCAAATTAAAAAGAATTTAGTAACCCTAACTCCAAAGTACACCCAACCCATAGGGCGCAGCCGACAACCCCCGTGGCCCTTCGTCCCATCTTCTTAATCATTCATGACGTATTCATCATCCCGGCATCTGAGTTGGTAATTGGGTCGCTGCCTTCTTCATCATCGGCGGCATCTGGAAGATCGTGTGGGGTCCGATCGTTGTAACGGAAGACCAAAATAGTGATTCATTCGCTGCAGGTGAGTTCATCGCCACCATTTTAAGGTCCGGATTTGTTAGATCCATAATTTAGATACAACTTATAATTAAAAGATCAATCCATCTATGGTGCCCGTCATGAAACCCATTGAAGATTTCTACGGAAAGAATCTTCATCAACATCTTTGCCAGCCAGTCAAGAAGAAGAATTTCAAAGATTGAAGACATTTAATATCACAAGCCTAGGGGAAGATTGTTGAGGCTAGATTATGAGGCTTGTAATATTAAATTAGTTGGGCTAGGCTTATAGGGTTTATTTAGTTTAGTAGACTAGTGTACTTGGGTTTACTATTGGGCTTGGGGTTTAAGATTGGGTTTACCATTAGGGTTTAAGGGCCCAATTGTAAACTCATGGGGTGGCTATATAAACCGCATGAGTTCTCCATTGTAGGGGGGCCAGTTTACGATTTCTAGAGGAGCCAAGTGATTTCGATCGTAAACCCGAGAGGAATGAGTTTACGATTACAAGATTTGTACCCGACAAGTTCATCTTGTGTGCAATATCATGTTTTATTGTTTATATTCTTCGCATTCTTAGTTTTCTTCTCATCTCCTTCTTCAATCACTAATCTAACCGGATTCCGCACGCTTAGATTAGTTAGATATCGTGAACGGTTGTTGATTCTGGACCAACACATTATTATGAACAATTAACAAACAATGTAGAATTCGGATGGTTTTTCTTTATTATCAAATTTAATCATCACCATCAACTCATACGTGAGTTATGATATATCGATTAATAAGGGGTTAAAGAATTCGTATAGGTTGATACTGATGTAAGCAAATTTATTGTGGTATTTAATCAACCATTCACCACCATGATGATGATGCATGAACATGTGTCATGATCTTAATTAAATACCATGCTTAAGCATGTAGTACCAAATGCTTGCTTTCAAGTAAACCGTATTTATGATTTCGCATTCAATATGGTGTCAAAATTGTGGCATTGCTCAACTTTTAGTATTATATAGATTTGATTATGTCATTTGTCTCAATGATCCGTCTTCACCTACGTACAACACTTTTTCTGTTTTTAGAAAATTGACCTTAATATAAAAGTAGTTAAAATATAAAAAAAATAAAATAAACGTTAACTCAGTTAATCAATAGCTCAAAATAATAATAGGGTCCATCTCCTCATGCATCCTAATAAAAATAAAATCAACACCCCTCTACGTCAAGTGTGGTTAATACGAGGTTTTTAGTACGATGTTATTTATGTCACGTATAGGATCATACATAGCGTATAAGATTAGGTTTATTTTAGATATGCATGCTGAGTGTTTTTCAGAAATATGTACTTTGCGTATGGCACTATAAGTGGGCTATGGGTGAAATTGTTAAACTATATGCCACGTACAATGTCATACGTGGCGTATATGTACATTAATGGAGGAAATGTGTCACACCCCCAAATCAACCACTAACGGAGTTTATACCGTTAAGGGGTGCGAGCTAGACCAGGATCCACAACCATTAGTTACAAATACTAAATGAATCAGAGTTAGTTCAAAAACCTGTTATAAAGTAAAGTCTCAAATACGAACGCAGCGGAATAAGTATTGTCTTAGCACTAACCACGTGCTTTACAAATTCTCTGTTTAAAATTCCCAATTAAGTTTAACAGAAATAAAATTGTCTTCACGTGCCATGCCAACCTGCTCCGGAATACTCCTCAGCGATCTGCAAAAGTATAAACCCCGCAAGTGTCAACCTAACGGTTGGTGAGTTCACAGTGGGCTTGTCATGCATTGGCCCGGTCTCATAATCATAATTTGTATCAAGGTATACTTACATAGTATTCGTTTGTGAAAAGCAATGCTAAATGTTATGTCTCAGTTTATAAAGGAAATGTCCGTGACCTACGTCATCGGGTATGAACTAGTTTTGTAAAATTAAAGTGCTCAACCGATATCGCGGGTAGCTAATCCGTTGTTCCATGCACTAAGGAAGTTTGCACCAAAGCTGACTATGATTTATTGTAGTGGCCGTGCCATCTAGTACTGCGGACCTACGTCATCGCGGTTTTGCCTCCCCCGTGTCCTCTCGGGATCACGGTCAAATAGGCTGATATTGTACCTCCGTGCACTCCCCGTGCCACGGGGCGGAGTTTGTCAAACTCCAGTAGATCTACCCAACATCCCCTCGCTTTACAATTAATGGTACAATTAGTTGAGGACTTTTAAGTTTTCAAGGCATCCTTAGAAATCATGTGATATCATGTGGTTTAGACTTTAACCTACACTAGCCATATTAAAACAGTTTACCGGATTCTCATGAATCTCAAAAATGTTTTTCAGTTTCGTTTCAGAAATCGTTGTTTTGGTAATTCGCAAGTGCTTCCCATAAAGCACTTCAGGTTCATCAAGTGGGTGCCGAGCACTCCAGGTTTTCAAGTTTATCAGGGAGGTGCCTAGCACTCTCGAGTTTGTCAGCATTGTTTTACTTTTAGTTATTCGGTGTGACCCAAACGGGTTCACGGTAATCGGGTTAGTGACACTCACCTTTGGTTGCACTGCTACACTTGCTTAATAATCCAAGTTTGCTTAACAAAGACCTATGAACACGTTTAGGTCTTAAGTATTAGTTTCGTGTCTAATCTTTACTTAACGTCACTATGGCCCATAACATAGCACGTTGGAACTATGACTCGACATACAGACACACGACACCGATGGTTGATCATAAACAAGGGTTCACATAAATCAGAAATCAAAGCATGTATCATCATGGCATAATCATGTAAGTCATGGCATAACATTCAAGCAAATTGCACAAGTTTGGATTCTGGTCTCAGTTTCGCTAGCAGTTTCGCTAGTCAGTTTCGCTGTGTGCACGGGCAGCACTTTCGCTAGGCAATACCCGATGACACAGTTTCGCTAGGCTAGTTTCGCTCGAAACTGTTGGCACAGTTTCGCTAGCCTAGTTTCGCCCGAAACTGGTTTGAACTTTCGTTCAGGGAATTTCGCTCGGTAGATTCGCTCGAGCTGGTCTGGTTGGTTTACCCGGCGACACTGCAGTTTCGCTGCATAGTGTCGCTGGTTGAAGATATGCATAGTTTCGCTGGATAGTTTCGCCCAGAGAACACGACAGTTTCGCTGGTCGCGAAAAACATACGGATCAGCCTAAAAATCAACCTAACAGCTTCCATTTTACATGCAATTCATTGTTTAGCATACATAGGCATTTACCAACATAAATCAGTAAGCTTTAACACCTTAAACATGCATTTTTATCATCAAATCACCAAAATACATTTAAAACCCTAAAATGACCTAAATAGCATAAATCTTGATCATGGATGGATTTCACACGTAAAGTTATCAACTTTATGGTAGATCTAGCAATCCTAAGCAACATATCAGAAGATCAAGTGATTTCATGGAGGTTTGGTCATGCTTTTTAAGTAAAACACATAGAAAACATAAAAAAATGGTGGTTTTGGGACTCACGGTTCGATCTCCAAGCTTGATGGATGATGGTTCGGGGCTGAGATCTCGATGGCTCGGTGTGAATCTCGGCTGACCAGATTTCCAGGAGAAAAATGGAGTGTGTGTGTGTTTGTTGTGTCAAAGAGGCAAATAGGAGAACTAGGGTTTATTAAGATTATTTATATCAGGGGCTAGTTTCGCTGGCAGTTTCGCTGGCCAAGCGAAACTAGCTCTGGTCACGTTTAACTGATTGGCTTAGCTGGCTACCGGGCGACACTACAGTTTCGCCCGGTAGTTTCGCTCGTAGCACAACTTAGGCAAATTTTCACATAATCAAGGATTTACAATTTGTCATGCTATTCATAATATTAAATCATGCGTTTAAATCACATTGCACATAATGACAACAATAAATGAACACATAGCACATATGGGCGGGTTCGGTGATCAACCAAAGGACGTGGACGTATTCGGCCTAGTTAAGCATTAGTTATTAAGTTAACACTTATAACGTAACTAACGGGGTTTGTCTAACGGAAGTTAACCTTGGAATTCTCGGATGTCACATCATCCCCTTGTAATTGGAATTTTCGTCCCGAAAATTATTCTTGCGTCGTAGCGTTCGCAGCATCGGCTGTCGTTGCTGCTGGGGAAAGAAAGCAAAAGTTTTAGGGTCGTCACATCCTCCTCCTGTTACAGGAATTTTGGTCCCCAAAATTAAATCATACCTTGAGTTTCCGTGGACGTTTGCTCGAACAAGTGGGGATACTTTTTCTTCATCTTGATCCTCTCGTTCCCAAGTATATTCGGGTCCACGCTTTGAGTTCCATCGCACCTTGACGATCGGAATCTTGCTACGTTTGAGGGCTTTCTCCTCGCGTCCCATGATTTCTACCGGTTGCTCGATAAATCTCAGGTGTTCATCAATCTCCAATTCCTCCAGAGGAATTATTTCAGTGTCTTCAGCCAGACATTTCTTTAAGTTTGAGACGTGAAATACGTTGTGAACTCCATCGAGTTCTGCAGGGAGTTGTAATCGATAGGCCACCGGGCCTACTTCCCCAATAATTTCAAACGGACCGATGTAGCGAGGATTCAACTTTCCACGCTTCCCGAAGCGTATCACACCTTTCCAGGGAGATACCTTCAATAATACCTTGTCGCCTACCTCGAACTTCAGAGGTTTTCGGCGTTTGTCGGCATAGCTCTTTTGTCTGTCACGTGCTGCGGCTATCCGCTTTCTGATCTGAATAATCCGTTCGGTTGTATCATGAATGATTTCCGGTCCGGTGAGTCCCTTCTCACCCGTTTCGGCCCAACACACGGGCGATCTACACTTTCTGCCATAAAGAGCTTCAAAAGGCGCAGCACCGATACTTGAATGATAACTGTTGTTGTAGGAGAACTCCACCAACGGAAGGTGTGCCTCCCAGTCTTTACCAAAGTCGAGAACGCAGGCTCGGAGCATGTCTTCAAGAGTCTGAATAGTTCGTTCCGTCTGACCGTCGGTCTGCGGGTGATAAGCTGTACTCATATCCAGTCTGGTTCCCAGTGCTTCTTGCATGGATTGCCATAATCGGGAAGTAAATCGAGGATCTCTGTCGGAGATAATAGTCTTAGGCACTCCATGACGTGCCACAATTCGGTCAATGTACAACTTAGTTAACTTATCCATATTGTCACTTTCTCTCATCGGGATGAAGTGTGCAGATTTGGTTAACCGATCAATGATAACCCAAATCGCATCCGGTCGATTCGATCGATGAGGTAATCCCGTTACAAAATCCATTGAGATATCCTCCCATTTCCATTCTGGGATCTTTGGTTGCTGTAACAGCCCAGAAGGCTTTTGGTACTCAATCTTGACTCTTGAGCATGTTAAACACTTAGCCACATATCGAGCAATGTCGGCTTTCATATTCGGCCACCAATACAAACTCTTTAAATCTTGGTACATTTTATCCGATCCAGGGTGCACCGAATACCTTGACTTGTGAGCCTCATCCATCACGAGCTCACGGAGATTTCCAAGTAAAGGAACCCAAATTCTATCATTATAATACCTGAGTCCGTCGGACTTAATTTCAGAATTTCCATCTACCCCTCGCATTGCTTCAGCTGCGAAGTTTTCTTCCTTCAAAGCTTCTTGTTGGGCATCGCGGATCCGATCCGGCAATCCCGTGTGGATTGTAAGTTGCAGCGCTCGTACTCGTCGAGGCTTTTCATATTCCTTCCGACTTAATGCATCAGCCACAACGTTGGCTTTTCCCGGGTGGTACTTAATCGCTAAGTCATAATCATTCAATAGCTCGACCCACCGTCGTTGTCGCATGTTGAGATCCTTCTGATTAAAGATGTGCTGTAAACTTTTATGATCGGTGAATATTGTGCACTTTGTTCCGTAGAGGTAGTGTCTCCAAATCTTGAGTGCATGAATAACGGCTCCCAATTCCAAATCATGCGTCGTATAGTTCTTCTCAGTATCCTTTAGTTTCCTGGACCCATAGGCAATCACCTTGTCCCGTTGCATCAACACACAACCGAGTCCTTGGATGGATGCATCGCAATAGACCACAAAGTCGTCAACCCCATCGGGTAACGCGAGAATTGGAGCTGAACATAACATATCCTTAAGAGTTTGAAACGCGCGTTCTTCTTTTTCACCCCATCTATATTGCACTCCTTTGTGCGTTAGAGCTGTTAAGGGTTGAGCCAATTGCGAGAAACCCTTAATGAATCTTCGATAATATCCGGCAAGTCCCAAAAATTGTCGGATTTCAGTCGGCGCTCTTGGGGTAGGCCAATTCTTGATAGCTTCCACTTTTGCTGGGTCGACATGAATTCCATTCTGATCGACAATGTGTCCAAGAAACTGGACTTCGCGAATCCAAAAATCGCACTTTGAAAACTTAGCATAAAGCTGTTCCTTGCGGAGCAATTCCAAGATAAGACGCAAATGCTCCTCGTGTTCCTCCTTTGTCTTGGAGTAGATCAAAATATCATCAATGAAAACTATCACAAACTTATCGAGGTACGGCTTGCACACTCGATTCATCAGATCCATAAATACAGCAGGTGCATTAGTTAGCCCAAACGGCATAACCAAAAACTCGTAATGACCATAGCGAGTTCTAAAAGCAGTCTTGGGGACATCCTCATCTCGAACGCGAAGTTGGTGATATCCAGACCGTAGATCAATCTTTGAAAAGTAGCTTGAACCTTGTAGCTGATCGAAGAGATCGTCGATTCGAGGAAGCGGATATCGATTCTTGATTGTAACCTTGTTAAGCTCTCTATAGTCGATACACATTCGGAACGTTCCATCCTTCTTCTTGACAAACAATACTGGTGCTCTCCACGGAGACGAACTTGGACGAATGAATCCCTTGTCGAGTAACTCTTGAAGTTGTGCGGAGAGTTCGTTGAGTTCACTTACTGCCAAACGGTAAGGTGCGCGTGCTATCGGAGACGCTCCAGGAACTAAGTCGATTCCAAACTCTACTTGTCGAAATGGAGGCAAACCAGGCAGATCTTCAGGAAATACATCTTGGAAGTCGCGGACTATCGGGTAGTCGTCAATTCTGCGCTCGGGAAGTGTCGAATCGGTGACGTTTGCAAGAATCGCGAAGTGACCCTTACGAAGGCACTTCCGAGCTTTGAGGAACGAAATAATACCGGTTACCGTTCCACCTTTCTCACCTTGAACCGTTAGCACTCCACCGTCCTTGAGCGGAATGCGAACCACTTTTTCCTTACACAAGATTTCAGCTCGATTCTCAGATAACCAATCCATTCCTACTATAACATCAAAACTACCAATCGGGAAAGGCATAAGGTTGATTCCTAAAGTATGGCCAGCTAGTTCTAACTTACAGTCCTTAACTATCTGAGTCGTATCATGAAGTTTACCGTTTGCTAGTTCTACCACATATTTAGCATCTAGGGCAATAGGTTTAGCATTAATTAGTCTAGCAAACTTAGTGGAAATAAAGCTTCTTTCAGCACCAGAATCAAATAATACAGTAGCAAAGAAACCGTTAAGGATGAATTTACCGTTAATCACGTTGGCATCATTGCGAGCTTCACCTTGACCCATAACAAAAGCTCGACCTCTACCATTTCCACCATTCCCGTTGCCATTCCCATTGCCATTACCTCCACCGTTACCATTCCCACCGTTATTTCCCTGATTACCGTTACCCTGTCTTCTCAGCTGCGGGCAGTCTCTTTTAATGTGGCCTTGAGCACCACACTCAAAGCAGCCACGGGCTCCCCCATTGTTGTTGTTTTGGTTCTGACCGTTGTTGTTCCCATTGCCCCGATTGTTCCCATAGTTGTTGTTTCCATGATTGTTGTTGTTCCTCCTGGGGCGGTTTTGTTGCTCGGGCAAAATTGCCCAACAGTCTTTTGCTTCGTGGCCTCCCTTGCCACACCTTTCGCAGCTCAGATTCTTCCTACAATTACCAGCATGATGCTTTCCGCACTTGTTGCACAGAGGCAGGTTACCCCTGTAGTTGCTTTGACCATTGCCACCCTGGCGGTAGTTACCACTGTTGTTTCCAGACCTCTTGCTTTGGCTTTGGGAGTTGAAAGACCTCCCGGTGCTGTTTCCAACACTCTGATTGTTCATTGAGTTCTCAGGAGCTTCATCATCAGCTTTTCTTTTGCCACTTAAGGCAGTCTTCTCAGTGGCTTTCGCAGGTAGAGTACCCTTCTCGACCTCTTGATCAGTAAGCTTATGAGCCAAACGAATGGCTTGCTGCACGGTTGCGTGGTTGCTGGCGGTCACCAAACTCTTGATTTGAGGCGCGAGGCCTTCCAGATAACGCTCAATGCGTTTGAACTCAGCATCAACCATTGTGGGGCACTAGACCGCGTACTCATGGTAACGCGCAGTATATTGTTCGATTTCAGATCCAACCATCTTCAGATTCAAGAATTCACCCTCTAGCTTCTTCACTTGGTCGCGGGGACAGTACTCATCCATGATCAGTTCCTTAAATGCTTCCCATTGCATGTTGTTAGCCGCGTCAATCCCAATCATCTGGATCTCGGCGTTCCACCAGGAGAGAGCAGCTCCCTCAAAGGTACCAGTAGCAAACTTCACCTTGCTTCCAGCCAGGCAATTACACATGGAGAAAACCTTCTCGGACTTCTCGATCCACCTGAGGAGTCCTACCGCTCCTTCTTCACCAGAAAACGTTAGTGGCTTGCAGTCCATGAAGGACTTGAACGTGCAGTGGTGGTTTCCTGATGCAATAATAGTTCGGGTTCAAATTTAAATAGGTCAAATATAATTCGCTTTGTGCCTTAACCGGCATAACAGTTACCCTGAGCGGCATATGCAGCTTGGACGGCTGCCACCGCGGCTTGCACATGTTCGTTGATCATCGCTTGCAGCTGTGCAGGTGTCATGTTGATGTTGTTCCTTCCGTGTCCCCTTCCAGACATCTTGCTGAACAGTTAAAGTAGCCAGTGTTCAGTCACAATTATACCTTATACATATCCCATAATATGTATATTAACCATTTTCCCGTTATCCCACTATTAGTCAAGAAAATAAATTTTCGTGCAAAACTGAGGCGTCGTCGGAGAACGTCGGAAGTCGTAAGCGCTATCGTCGAAAGTCGGCTTTCCCATAAAAGTCACCGTCGGCGTAGTCATCGTAGTAGAAATCAGAACGTAGCGTGTAGCATCGTTTTGTTGTCGCTTTCCCCCAGAATAGTGCGCGCAGTAGCGTTCGCGTTTCGTATTCGTGTGTGAAAATTTTCCTAAGGTTTTCCGTTAGACTTCCTAGACACGGTCTATATATATATTATATATATATATATATATATATATATATATATATACATACGTACTAAGCTTTTACTTACACAGCAGAGCGAGTATCCCAGGTTGGCACGTAATTATTTTGGTTTTGGGAATTTGTTTGTTCGTTTGTAACTAAGGTTTCAAGTTGCAGTTTCCAAATCGTTTTTCAAAATGATTCCAGTTCTCTGCAACTTATGGCTCTGATACCAATCTGTCACACCCCCAAATCAACCACTAACGGAGTTTATACCGTTAAGGGGTGCGAGCTAGACCAGGATCCACAACCATTAGTTACAAATACTAAATGAATCAGAGTTAGTTCAAAAATCAGTTATAAAGTAAAGTCTCAAATACAAACGCAGCGGAATAAAATATTGTCTTAGCACTAACCACGTGCTTTACAAATTCTTTGTTTAAAATTCCCAATTAAGTTTAACAGAAATAAAATTGTCTTCACGTGCCATGCCAACCTGCTCCGGAATACTCCTTAGCGATCTGCAAAAGTTTAAACCACGCAAGTGTCAACCTAACGGTTGGTGAGTTCACAGTGGGCTTGTCATGCATTGGCCCGGTCTCATAATCATAATTTGTATCAAGGTATACTTACATAGTATTCGTTTGTGAAAAGCAATGCTAAATGTTATGTCTTAGTTTATAAAGGAATTGTCCGTGACCTACGTCATCGGGTATGAACTAGTTTTGTAAAATTAAAGTGCTCAACCGATATCGCGGGTAGCTAATCCGTTGTTCCATGCACTAAGGAAGTTTGCACCAAAGCTGACTATGATTTATTGTAGTGGCCGTGCCATCTAGTACTGCGGACCTACGTCATCGCGGTTTTGCCTCCCCCGTGTCCTCTCGGGATCACGGTCAAATAGGCTGATATTGTACCTCCGTGCACTCCCCGTGCCACGGGGCGGAGTTTGTCAAACTCCAGTAGATCTACCCAACATCCCCTCGCTTTACAATTAATGGTACAATTAGTTGAGGACTTTTAAGTTTTCAAGGCATCCTTAGAAATCATGTGATATCATGTGGTTTAGACTTTAACCTACACTAGCCATATTAAAACAGTTTACCGGATTCTCATGAATCTCAAAAATGTTTTTCAGTTTCGTTTCAGAAATCGTTGTTTTGGTAATTCGCAAGTGCTTCCCATAAAGCACTTCAGGTTCATCAAGTGGGTGCCGAGCACTCCAGGTTTTCAAGTTTATCAGGGAGGTGCCTAGCACTCTCGAGTTTGTCAGCATTGTTTTACTTTTAGTTATTCGGTGTGACCCAAACGGGTTCACGGTAATCGGGTTAGTGACACTCACCTTTGGTTGCACTGCTACCCTTGCTTAATAATCCAAGTTTGCTTAACAAAGACCTATGAACACGTTTAGGTCTTAAGTATTAGTTTCGTGTCTAATCTTTACTTAACGTCACTATGGCCCATAACATAGCACGTTGGAACTATGACTCGACATACAGACACACGACACCGATGGTTGATCATAAACAAGGGTTCACATAAATCAGAAATCAAAGCATGTATCATCATGGCATAATCATGTAAGTCATGGCATAACATTCAAGCAAATTGCACAAGTTTGGATTCTGGTCTCAGTTTCGCTAGCAGTTTCGCTAGTCAGTTTCGCTGTGTGCACGGGCAGCACTTTCGCTAGGCAATACCCGATGACACAGTTTCGCTAGGCTAGTTTCGCTCGAAACTGTTGGCACAGTTTCGCTAGCCTAGTTTCGCCCGAAACTGGTTTGAACTTTCGTTCAGGGAATTTCGCTCGGTAGATTCGCTCGAGCTGGTCTGGTTGGTTTACCCGGCGACACTGCAGTTTCGCTGCATAGTGTCGCTGGTTGAAGATATGCATAGTTTCGCTGGATAGTTTCGCCCAGAGAACACGACAGTTTCGCTGGTCGCGAAAAACATACGGATCAGCCTAAAAATCAACCTAACAGCTTCCATTTTACATGCAATTCATTGTTTAGCATACATAGGCATTTACCAACATAAATCAGTAAGCTTTAACACCTTAAACATGCATTTTTATCATCAAATCACCAAAATACATTTAAAACCCTAAAATGACCTAAATAGCATAAATCTTGATCATGGATGGATTTCACACGTAAAGGTATCAACTTTATGGTAGATCTAGCAATCCTAAGCAACATATCAGAAGATCAAGTGATTTCATGGAGGTTTGGTCATGCTTTTTAAGTAAAACACATAGAAAACATAAAAAAATGGTGGTTTTGGGACTCACGGTTCGATCTCCAAGCTTGATGGATGATGGTTCGGGGCTGAGATCTCGATGGCTCGGTGTGAATCTCGGCTGACCAGATTTCCAGGAGAAAAATGGAGTGTGTGTGTGTTTGTTGTGTCAAAGAGGCAAATAGGAGAACTAGGGTTTATTAAGATTATTTATATCAGGGGCTAGTTTCGCTGGCAGTTTCGCTGGCCAAGCGAAACTAGCTCTGGTCACGTTTAACTGATTGGCTTAGCTGGCTACCGGGCGACACTACAGTTTCGCCCGGTAGTTTCGCTCGTAGCACAACTTAGGCAAATTTTCACATAATCAAGGATTTACAATTTGTCATGCTATTCATAATATTAAATCATGCGTTTAAATCACATTGCACATAATGACAACAATAAATGAACACATAGCACATATGGGCGGGTTCGGTGATCAACCAAAGGACGTGGACGTATTCGGCCTAGTTAAGCATTAGTTATTAAGTTAACACTTATAACGTAACTAACGGGGTTTGTCTAACGGAAGTTAACCTTGGAATTCTCGGATGTCACAAAATGTCAGGTGGTGTTAAGTTATACGCCACATATATCATCATACGTGGCGTATTGCTTCAATCTCGTGATTGGATCGAAGACAGGAGATATCAAGTAAGTATAGCAATACGCTACTATGACCCTATATACGGCGAATAGAATGAAATATGAAATGATTGTGCCTCGATTTTCGTGCAAGTTCAAATGTTATATATCGAACAATTGGGCGTTTAGTATTTCATTTACATACGCAATCCCTCTCCCTCTCCCTCTCTGGTTCCTAAATGTGACAACCCATAATTTTCAGGTCGACATCAGATCTTTGACTATGAGCTAAACTTGAACTATTTGTTCAATAAACTTAATTTATATCTAAATTATGTGACCTTATGTGCAAACACCGAATACATTTCCAGATTAACCCCATAACAGTATTGGTAATTAATCGAAATTAATAACAGTGAAATTCAATGTTTTATCATTGGAATTTTAACCATAAGAAATACTATAAATTCTTTTTATAATTTTCTTGTCATCTTTGTATTATTTTTAATAGTACGTATCTATCAACCTTTTTTTTTTAAATTATGTATTAATGCTCAATATTAACCTGTTTGTTTAAATAATTCCATAACCGTTTACCACTCCTATTTTTTAACCCGTCAACGTTTTTAACTAATCAAACCATAAGATCATCACTTTCAATCTTATTTGATCTAGACCCGACACCTGACACTTGCACTCAACTCGGCCCTCGAAACCGTCATCTTTGCATGTTGCAAACACCCAACCGCCACCCTCCTCCACTCCATTGGTTCTCAACCAATTTCACCCCTACTAAACATTAAGACTTACTACATCTCAAACACTAATTGACTTTGGACCATCAATCATTAAAAATTTGTGTCTCCTCATAATTCAAAACTTCCCTCCTAATTAAACATCCTCTTTAATCCCCATTGGTTAGGAGACCACCACCCCTTTCATGCAAGCTCGAACCATCCTAGCTAAGTTGACCCAACCTCTTGTTGTTTGAAAAAAAACCCCAATTTAATTGGTATTTTTTTCACGAAAAGCATACATGAGATAACAAATCCAGTGTTTCACTAAGATTTCAAATAGTGGTCCCGAATTCAAGTTGATTATATTTTGCCACTTCCTCAGAGAAGGACGATCAAAAAATTCCCAATCATGGTCCTTCCGGATCGAATCATCCCTATAATATACAAAGACAAACTCCAAATACTCGATATCTTTCTCTTTGAATAAAATCTCAATTCCATCGACGGTTTCATTGCTCTTTTTTTTATCCAGTCCCTCCACCACCACAAACCCCAGTTAGATTCAGGAATGCTACACTTTTTAGTTATTGGGAGAACCCAAGTATTCTCTTTAGAATTCAGGAGTCCAGAATAAAAAAACATAAGAATTTGAAGTATTAAATAACTTGTAATCATAGAACATCTTACGTAATATAGATAATAAATAAATAGCTAGTTAATATAATTTCAATCTCCATTATAAAAGTGATGGCTATTTTGGGTATTAAAAGATACTGTTGACTGGTAATTATTCCAAAAAATACTATCACTTATGCAACAAAGCCACTCATACCTGGTAATGCAAGGGAAGCCATGGAAAAGCTACCGACCATCATAAATATTTATGGCATGGGGTAGCTACTCCGCCCATTTCATCGAGATAAACAAGACGTATTCTATCATAACTCGTTCCCACCAAGAAATAAAGTGCAGCACCAATAAGCAATGCGTGATTATTTGTAAAATAGCTCCATTGAGTCATGTATCAGTTATCGAAGAAATTCCTATAATATCGAAGAAATTCCTATAACGCATATGAGATACCGAGAAATAGGCTATTTTTTTTTTTAATTACGTTGGCTGGGAGAAATCTTTTTTTCTCCAGTTATGGTTCGAAAACCAGCAAGCCTCATCAGTTTTATATAAAACGAAAATCCCCAAAACCCTTCGATATTTATAGAAATAAACACTTTGACTTATAAATTTAACCAACTAAACATCACTTCCTCATCTCACTCTCTCCCTCTCAGTTCTTAGTCCCCCACCCGAACCTTCTCTAAACCAGCTTCAGACCCGTCTTTGTAAAGACATGGAGCGATGGATCGTTTGCTAATCTAGTGATTATAAGATGACTTTAAAGACACGAAGAGTAAATACAATGAGATTGTATTGATTCAAGCTTGAGAGCACACACTAGTTACACACACAGAAATGTAGATGAATGACCAACAGTTCTAGCATTCTAAACAAGTCAACCTATTTAAAGGTGACATTAAACTGGCCGGCGTACCATCTATCCAACGTACCATTGGTATGTTAGTTAGCGTACCATCATGGTACGGACCATGGTACGCTGCCCTAGACTCACACATATGCTCCACATAGATACAATACAAGAGACACATCGTAGCATAGGAATATGCTCTAATAGTCTCCAAAACTTAGTCCCACTTAACCACATATATAATCATCTCATTATCCCATCTTCTCATTTTTAAGAACCCTAGCACACAGACCTCCCTCTCTTTCTACTTCCGAACTGTTTGCCCCCCCCCCCCTCTCTCTCTCTCTTTAGAATCTAGCTCAAATCTCTTCACTTCTTAGAAAATCAAGCGGTGAGAAGCATCATCCAAGCATTAAGAAAGAAGAATCACACCTCCATTCTTTATTTCTGGTCCTTGAAAGCTCCCATTATGAGGATTCTTTCATTTCCTTTTTCTAAATCATGTCTTGATCATATACTCTAGCTCATATTCAAATATATGTCATTTCCTTGCAAGTCTTGATTGAAAATGCGTGAGCATCAGATCGTCTACTCAATCTAGCTATTTGGACATCGAAACATAATTAAACGATTGTTTTATTGATAAAAAACGAACGATTATAATAAGTAAAACAGTTAGAAACTGACACAGAGAAACACTCTAAGAAATACACACTTAAGAAATCTCACACGCTCAGAACTCTGACGAATACAAAGAACAAACAACATATATAGCCGATGGGCCGAACCTTGTCCGAACTCCAGGTTCAGCCAGTCCGAACTCCTGGTTCGGACCAAGTTCGGCCAGTAACACTTTGGCTTGAACTTGTCGTTTGACTGATACTTCACACGACGCACATATCAGGTATCAACAAACTCCCCCTCGTCGTGTGCAGTATCTCTTCAACATCATCAACTCTGTATCTTCAATCAAGCCCCCCCCTCAAGTGTAGAATCCGTTCGTCTAATGAAATGAATCTTCGAACAAACTCCTCCTCAACTCAATCGTAGCTTGATCTTGAATACTTGATGACATCTAGTGTATCTCTGGTCTTTTATCAACAACTTCAGAAGACTTGAAGTGATGAAATCTTGCACTTTAGCAACCTGCTCAAACATTTTAAATAATCTTGGCGCAAAACGTCTCTTCGAGACTCCAAGATACGATATTGAAAATTGATTTTGTATCACATGTTGATCAGATCGAAAACAAAGAAGAAATAAAATTTTGACTTTTAGAAATTTTATATCAAAACAAACCTAAAATCTTTTTGATTTTTCCAAAGTTTATGCTAAAACACACCTAAAATCTTTTTGTTCTTTTCTGTAATGAAAGAAAATCACAATACAAAATCAAACACCATTTTTGGTATGAGAAAGATCACTATATGGGATCATATTGGTCATGACGCACTGAACTACACTTCAATTTCAATTAACTGAAACTCACAAGTCATGCTGATTGCTGGTATAGTTTGTTCATCTTAAAATCAGACAGAATCATACTCATAACATCTGGATATGTTAAGGTATTGATTAGATTTGTTTTGACCAGTGTATCCAACACTATCAGACATATTCAAACATTTTCTGTTTTTCTTTCTTTTTCCTTTTGTGTGATAGCACTTGTGATTGTTCACAATGCATAATATTTTTCATGATATTGTCAACTATGTTCCATGCAAAAAGAAATAAGAACGTTAAATCGTCTACCTTAAGGTCGATCTTTCAATACGCAGACAAGGCCTCGGATTTAACAAAATAAGAAAAATAAAACAAGTTGAAATTGTATAACCCAATAACAATCAGGTCGGTACTCCCATACACGTAGAGAAAGTCCGTTGAGTTATACGAAACACCAAAGAATATAAAGCAGAACGTCAAACAAACAACGATCAGGTCGGTCTTGTGGACACACAGAGAAAGTCCGATCGTTTGACAAAATAAAAAAAATAAAACAAGTTTATATCTTTGCAAAATGAACGCATGTATACACAGTGACTTCTCATTTTGAATTTCACACATATTTTTCTTTTTGTGTCATGAAATAAGCATCAAGATGTTATCCACATGGTCAAGCATTAGTATGTAATGAATATCACATCTGAATACCTTCTGATTTGCTGAGTCTACCAAGCACATCAAGCAATGACCTTATGGCCCGTTCATCTACTCTATCCATAAGTTAGATACGTAAGCCAATGTACCATCATTTCCCAATGATCAATTTCTCACAATTTTATATTTTGCATGAATTCACCTTCCTTCCTTATATATTTTGCATGTATTCACCTTCTCCTCATAACATGCTTTTTCTCAATTACTCCCCTTTACTTACAATTCTCCCCCTTAAAATGAAAACTCTATTTTTAGATTTTCATTTCACTAAAAAACAAGACTCTATTTTTGGCTTTTTGAGAAAAACTTGGAAGTAGGTGATCAATCAACACGGATATGGTGCAGTTTAAGAAATTCAGAAAATTTGCAGATTTAGAAAATTTGATCATGAAATTTAAGTTACGCAGAATACTCCTCCATCAACAAATTTGCAAACGTCGATAGGTCTTCTAAAAGTACCTGCACACTGGTCAAACTTATTAGTTCATAAATGACAATAAGGGGATCGCTTCTGGTCGACCAGCATCCTGATTTTGCTTCGAAACCACCTTAGGTTTCCAATGTTGTTTTGGTAATTCTGTGTTTGATGAACTTATCACAGGTGACTGTGATGATGAACCTACAAGTTGAGCCTATTGAAAAATTGGAACAAAACATTTTTTTTAAGAAAAATGTAGGCTCAACGTCATCAAAAACTCTGCCTTGTTTATTAAAGAATATTGGTTTGGCAGGTTTACCAAAAACTGGTTTCTTGTGAAACCTTTGGGGTGAATCAGCAGGTAGTGGACACTCCTTTGCCATATGCCCTGTTCGGCGGAAAATATAAGATATTCGTTTTTTTGTCCCACTTTTGATGTACCTGTGAAGAGTTACACACATGAATATCTCGAAGATGATCAGAGAAAGAATCATATACCTGTCGGTGATGATCATGAACCAATTTGGAAGTTGGGCTTCGAGATTGAAAACTATCAGAAGAAACTTTGGCTTTTTGAGTCTGAACATTTGATGAAACAGCTTTGACAAAGACTTCAGAGATCTTTCTTGCATCAACATAATGAAGAGGAAATTTTCTATCAGAGAAAAGCTGATCAGAACCTTTAAGCTTGTAGAACCTCTCGGGTTGAACTTTTTCAGCTTTAAAAACGTCCTTCTTCACGTGCCTCAGTTTCAATTTCTTTAAATCTTGAGATGATGATGCTGGAGCCTTCTCATCTTTTACATCTTTTGCTTTAAATCCCAGACCCACATGCTTTCCAACAACTTTCTCCTCAGATGTAGAATGTCCATTCTTTGCTAATCGAGAAAATTCAACCTTCACTTTAGTTACATTCTTTTGATCATAGAATATCGTCTCATCAAAGTCAGGTTGAGACTGAATCTTGTCACTTGAAGTGGCTGATTTTTCATTTTTAGCAGAAGATGAACCAGATACAAACTTTGGAACTGGAGGAATCTCAGACTTCTTGCCCTTCTTCTTCTTACTCTTCTTAATTTTCTTTTTCTTCACAACCTTCTCTTATTCGTCAGTAGATGATGAAAATTTGGAGTAATCAACCTCTTCAACCTTCTCTTTCACCTCTTTGAATGCCTCGTTGATTTGAGCAGGAGGCAAAGCTGCTTTGTCAAACACTTTTCAAAATTCTCATCCTTAGCCAAAAAACTTCTAAATACTTGAGAATTAGTGACATTGTTCAGCAATCGATTGGCATCAATGACTTGAAATTTTTAGATCGGGAATTTGTTGTTGTGCTTCAGCTAACTCCTTCTCAGTAGCAACCAATCTTTTGGCAACTTTGTGTGTTTCAAACTTTTGCATACGAAGATTTTCCATGCCCACAAAATATTCTTTCTACAATTTATCCTCATTCCGCTTATGAATTTCCAGATTTTCTTTCTGAACTTTATTTACACTTACCGATTCCCGCTTCATATCTAACAACTTTTCCATGTCAACTTGATATGCTTCAATCTTAGCAGCAGATTCTTCAGCATTTTTTGTAAGCAGATCAAGTTTGATTTTGGACTTGTCAAACAAATTATTGAAATCAGAAACAGCATCTTCTGCATCAAATTTCCATTTCTTAACTTCTTGAACTAACTTTTCCTTTTTTCAGAAATCTTAGCTTTTGCAGCTTCAACATTCTCTAAAGCTTCATTCAACAACTTGACTTCGGTAATCAGACATCCGTTCTTCAAAACCAACTCCTTCTCATGTTCCTTAGAAAATTTCAAATCTGAATTAATCAAGTTGAATTCCTCAGACAGGTTGTGAATTTTATTCAGCAACAATGCATTTTCTTTCATCAGACTCTCCAAGTTTTCAGCAGATTCATAAGAACTTGGTGTTGAACTTGTATCGAAACTAATATCTGAACAAGAATCGTCTGACTGATCATGAGTGACAATCAACGCTGATGAATCATATCCAAACCGTTGACCCCAATCATAAACAGCATCCTGTTGAACTCTTAAAGTTGTTGCCTTATCTGTGTTACTAGAAGATGGTTGAGTAAAACCAGACTTGCTTGATAGAGGAAAACCAGACTTGCTAATATGTGCTTGTAGACATTCTTTGGCAAAATGTCCAAGCTTTGAACACTTGTAACACTTCAATTTTGACTTATCAAAACCTAATTTCTCACTAAAATCAGAAGTAGTTTTTCCATGCTTCTTGAAAAATCTCTTTGATCTGTGACTTAGCATAGCATATTGCCAAGATAAATCCAATTCAGTCAATTGATCATCATCAAGAGCATCAAGATCATCTCTTGTTAATTGTGCATCAGCATCATTTTTTATGACTAAACCAAATGGTGATGAGATTAAAGCAGCAATCATTTTGGCACAATCATCCATTGATTTAGTAGAAAAAGCATTTTGACTTGAAGAATTTGGAATTGTGAAACTACAACCCCGTGATGAATTGTTATCAGAATTTCCTGAAGCTCCAGCTATAAAAGCAACACTCGGTGCTGAACTCAAATTTGGCTTAGACTTAGCACTCAAGCTTGCACTATTCTCACCATGATACAATTCAGGATTCTGCAAAGTAGCAGTTGACTTCTTTGAGTTTAACATTTCCATTTCCCGAACATGAAGTTTGCAAGTAAGCTCATGAAATGTTAATGCAGAATAATCCTTATCATGAGTAAGAAGCAAAACATAACTTTCCCATTTTTCAGGCAACGCTTCCATAATCTTCTCCTTCAATTCAGCACCAGTCTTCTCAATTCGAACAACCTTTAATTCACTAATCAGATGTGAAAATCGGGAAACAAGAGCATTAATGCTCTCATTGTCATAATATTGAAAATTATCAAATTCTTTATTCAACACTTTCTTCCGACTTTTCTTGTAATCATCATTTCCTTCACATCTTGCTGATAGAGCATCCCACAATTGCTTAAACTTCTTGCAAGTACTAAATTGACTGTAACAGCTCAGTGGGTAATGCCATCGTAAGATAACCGGAAGCTTTTTGTTCAAGCTCATAAGCTTTTCTTTCAGCAATGTCCAAAGTATGAACTTCCTTAAAGTCTCCCGCATCAGTCGGATGTTGATAAAGTTTCTTAATTGGAATCCACAAATCGATGTCATGCGTAGTTATATAAGCCGAAAATCGTTGTTTCCAATTCTGATAATCTTCAAGCTTCAACAATTTAGGAACTTTCTGACTTGTTCCGATTTCATTATCAAAATTCAGCATGGTTTGCATTACATTTTGCATAGCGGCAAAAGCTTGAAATTCTGACATCGTTGAAAAATTTGAAATCTGTTGGTCGAACTCTATCCGAACTTAACCCTGTTCTCCGAACTTCCTCCAAACTCTGTCCGAACCTAAATCAAAAGTCCGAACTCTAGCCGAACTACGGAACACCAAAATCTGTCCGAAAAGACCTCCGAACCTCCACCGAACTAGACTAACTCCGAACTCTCGCAGAACATTGACCGAACTCTCACCGAAAAAGCACCGAAGACTGTCCGAACTTGAGCTTCAGAGCAGTTACTCCGAACTCGACCAGTGAACTCCGAACCTCGACATAATTTTAAAAAACATGAAAATTTTGACTGATTTTGATGAAACTTACAACCGTGGATCAAGAAAAATGATAAGGAATGATTTAGAAGTAGTTTTGACGCTAGTAAACTCGAAGGAATCGATCAAAAACACGTAAACATATTCAAGAAAACACCAAAAACGTTCAAAAATCCAAAACTAGCAACCACAGATCAGTAGAGTGAACCAGATAGCTCTGATACCACTTGAAAATG
>JBCNJP010000008.1:16598834-16618287 GCA_039602395.1 Deinandra increscens subsp. villosa
GTGGTTTGATCTCGGACCTAAGAAAAGTATCCTCACTTGTTCGGGCAAACGTCCACGGAAACTCAAGGTATGATTTAATTTTGGGGACCAAAATTCCTTTAACAGGAGGAGGATGTGGCGACCCTAAAACTTTTGCTTTCTTTCCCCAGCAACAACAGCAACAACGACAGCTGAAGCTGTGAACGCTACAACGCAAGAATAATTTTCGGGACGAAAATTCCACTTACAAGGGGATGATGTGACATCCGAGAATTCCAAGGTTAACTTCCGTTAGACAATCCCCGTTAGTTACGTTATAAGTGTTAACTTAGTAACTAATGCTTATCTAGGCCGAATACGTCCACGACCTTTGGTTGATCACCGAACCCGACCACTTGTGTTATGTGTTTATGTGTTTATTGTCATTATGTGCAAAGTGATTTAATAGAATGTCAATTGACCTCTTTTGGTTTCCAGCGAAACTACCGGGCGAAACTATAGATTCGCTCGGTAGCCGGCTAAACTGTTCGACTTACATGTGTTCAGAGCCAGTTTCGCTTGGCCAGCGAAACTGCCAGCGAAACTAGCTCCTGATATATATATTTTATAAAACCCTAGTTACTCCCCATTTGCATTATTTCACACAAAACACACATCACTCTCCATCTGCTCTCTCGAGATTTCTGGCCATCCGAGGAAACCACCAAGAAACCATCATCTCATCTCATCCATTCGGACCCTAGATCGAATCGTGAGTCCCAAAACTATTCTTCATGCATTTTCTATGTGTTTTACTTTAAAGCATGCTTAGATCTTCATAGAATCAATTGATCTTCTGATATGATGCTTAGGAATGCTAGATCTGTTATAAAGTCTGCAACTTTACGTGTAAAATCATGCCATAATGAAGATTTATGCTAATTAGGTCATTTTAGGTTTAAAATGTGTTTTTGGTGATTTGATGATGAAAATCCATGTTTAAAGTGTTAAAACTTACTGTTAAATGTTGGTAAATGATTATGCATACTAAATATTGAATCACATGAAGTATGGAAGCTGTTAGATTGATTTTTAGGGGCTGATTTATGTGTTTTCCGCGACCAGCGAGCTGTTCTCTGGGCGAAACTATACAGCGAAACTGTATAGATATTCATCCAGCGATACTATGTAGCGAAACTATAGTGTCGCCCGCGAAACTAAGTAGACCTGCTTGAACGAAACTACCGAGCGAACCAACCTGAACGAAAGTTCAAACCAGTTTCGAGCGAAGCTATGCTAGCTAAACTGTGTCAACAGTTTCGAGCGAAACTAGCTAGCGAAACTGTGTCATCGGGTATTCCCTAGCGAAAGTGCTGCCCGTGCACACAGCAAAACTGTGCAGCGAAACTGCATAGGGAAACTGTAGCGAAACTGTTAGCGAAACTGAGACCAGACCAAAACCCAAACTTGTGCAACTTGTTTGAATGTTATACTATGACTTACATGATTATGCAATAATGAAACATGCTTTGATTTCTGAGTTATGTGAACCTTCGTTTATGATCAACCATCGGTGTCGTGTGTCGGTATGTCGTGTCATAGTTCCAACGTGCTATGTTATGGGCCATAGTGACGTAAGTTAAATATTAGACACAAAACTAATACTTAAGACCTAAACGTGTTCTTAGGTCTTCATTAAGCAAACAATATTTGGATTAATTAGCAAGTGTCACTAACCCGTTTACTGTGAGCCCGTTTGGGACACACTGAATAACTTAATGAAAAACAATGCTGACAACCTTATGAGTGCTATGCACCTCTCTGATGAATTTGAAAACTTACGAGTGCTTGGCACCCACGTGATGAACTTCAAGTGTTTTATGGGAAACACTTGTGAAATACTTAAACAACTATTTCTAAAACGAAACTGAAAATGTTTTCGGGATTCATGAGAACCCAAAGTAAACCGTTTTAATATGGCTAGTGTAGGTTAAAGTCTAAACCACATGATATCACATGATTTCTAAGGATTGCCTTATAACTGAAAAAGTCCTCAACTTAATTGTACCATTAATTGTAAAGCGAGGGGATGTTGGGTAGATCTACTGGAGTTTGACAAACTCCGCCTCGTGACACGGGAAGTGCACGGAGGTACAATATCAGCCTATCTGAACGTGATCCCGAGAGGACACGGGGGCGGCAAAGCCGCGATGACGTAGGTCCGCAAAACAAAATAGATGATGGCGCTGCCACTACGAAAACTATCAGTCAGCTTTGGTACAAACTTCCTTAGTGCATGGAACAACGGATTAGCTACCCGCGATATCGGTTGAGCACTTTAACTATACAAAACTAGTACATACCCGATAACGTATGTTACGGACATTACTTTTACTAAACCACAATACTATGATTATGGATATCACTAAGCATTGCTTTTCACAAATAAATATTTCATAAGTATATGTTGACACAAATATGATTATGAGACCGGGCCACTGCATGACAAGCCCACTGTGAACTCACCAACCGGTAGGTTGACACTTGTGTGGTTTAAACTTTTGCAGATCGCTGAGGAGTATCCGGAGCGGGTTGGCATGGCACATGAAGACATTTACTTTGTTCAAACTTAATTTGGAATTTAAAACAATGATTTGTAAAGCACGTGGTTAGTGCTAAGACAATATTTTTCCGCTGCGTATTGTGAAATTTTATTTATGACATATATTTGGACTAACTCTGATTCGTTTAGTATTTGTAACTAATGGTTGTGGTCCTGGTTTGCTCGCACCCCTTATCGGTATAAACTCCGTTAGTGGTTATATACATTTATAAAAATATACAGGTATTTTTACGGAGTGATACGATATGAGAAGTTATTAAATATTATTTGTTGGACTTAATTATTGATCAGGTTTGATAAACAAAATAACGGGCCAATTACGCAATTACTAGAAAAAGATAGTTTAGTATCTTTATGTATTTGTTATTAGTCAAGGGGTCAAGTTTGTTAAGTTAGAAAGTTAGAAAGTTAGAAACTGTTCAGTTATGTATATATACGATGTATGAACAAATCAGGGATCTAATCCTTTGCAGAAAATTACGATCAGTTAAATCATTTTAGGGTTCATCCTGTTTTTGTTCCTTTATCATTTATGATGATCTTTCGATGATTGTTCAAAGATCCGAAGGGGCCAAAAAATGGTATCAGAGCCGAAGGCTCAATCATCAACCGATTCCGATTCATCATCATAGAAACAAAATTGATTCAGAGAAAAAATCGATTCATAACACGACGATCAAAATCGTTTCAAAAAATTCGATTCAGAGGATTGTCGTCCATTTAACAACGGTGATTTAGGAACAAGAAGAAGATCAATTCGCTTCAGAAGATCGTTGAGAGAACGTGATTTAATAAGAGTGAATCAGAAACCAGAACTTACGATTGCAATTAAAGTTTTGGGTTGTTGGGGGTCTTGTTTGTATATGTCGCTAACCAAACCAGAAAGTGATGTACGGGTGTTGATATCAGACGCAAAAAGGAACCAGACTGCAATTCATGTAATTGACAATCATGCTTAAATTGCTTTTGTGAAACCGTGTCGCGGAAATCCTTCAAGATCGTCGTAATGAAGATTAAATGAACCAGATTGGAACCTGCTGTTTCTTCAAAAGGAATTTGTCGTTTGATTAAAGGAGTTTGATTACTCAAAGGAGACATTTGAAGATATTAGGAGTTTTCTGTCGGTGCATACAACAAAAGGCAATTTGAAGAATTTCAATTATTACTTTGTTTCTTTACATCAGATAATCAAGTGGAAGGAAGGGAAACGCATCAATGAATTGGCGAACTCGCATCCTAATTATCCAATTCACAATCAATAATTTTAACTATTAGATTCAGAGAAGTTGAACGAGATCCTTGCATTGATTTCAATAAAGGGACAGTAACCGTGTGACGAGTACCGCCGGAGGGGAAAGAAGAGCCACGAGGGGCCTCGCAAAATTGAAGAGTGATAATGAAGGAATACGGGCATCAAAATCTGTAGTAATGAAGAAGAAGGTTGCGAAGGGGGTGATTAGTCGTGTGAGAGAACCAAGGAACAAGATCATGAAGCGAAGAAGCAAACTTGGATCAATAATTAGGGCGGTGTATGTTGGACTTAATTATTGATTAGGTTTGATGAACAAAATAACGGGCCAATTACGCAATTACTAGAAAAAGATAGTTTAGTATCTTTATGTATTTGTTATTAGTCAAGGGGTCAAGTTTGTTAAGTTAGAAAGTTAGAAACTGTTCAGTTATGTATATATACGATGTATGAACAAATCAGGGATCTAATCCTTTGCAGAAAATTACGATCAGTGAAATCGTTTTAGGGTTCATCCTGTTTTTGTTCCTTTATCATTTATGATGATGTTTCAATGATTGTTCAAAGATCCGAAGGGGCCAATATTATTACTTTCTGAACGACTTAGGTACATTATATATATTTAAAGTTAACGTCCAAAAAATATACGTTGTTTAGGTGTGCGTCAATACGCGGTATTTTTTTACACCTTTAAAAAACAAAAATTTTCCACAAAAAAAAAATCATATTTTTATATCAAGTCAATCAAATTATAAACCTTTATATTTTTATATTTCCAAAACATCATTTTGACAGTTAAAGTGCCGGTTTTGTCGGTTTTGTTTCAACAACTCGTTTTATAACTTTTCTAGTTTAAAAACACTTGGTAACACAAGTAACATAGTATCAACAAGTCTTTCAACCTTTAAAATACCACATTTAGTCCAAGAAAACCTATCTTACCAAAACTAGGGTTTTCATGACGTAAAAATTAGGGTTTTCGTGTCGGTTTTCATTAAACATGATTTTCACAACTTTGGTTTCTAAATCTTTTTTTTTTATCATAAAATACAACTTATTTCAAGATATAAAATCCCTTAGACGTGTGTAACATTTCATGAACATATTAATCCACAAATTAGGGTTTTCACAACTTATTTTAATATTTAAAGGTTCTAACATTAATTACAACTAAACTGCCTTTACAGAACTTGTTGGTAATTATTTTAAATAAGTTTTTGCTAGATCAAAACATGTCATGCTTTAAGTTGTAGGATTTCACCATAATACCTAGTTTTCTTAGGTCTTACACATTGTTTCCACATAGTTTTGTAATATGGAACTAAATCTTTCAAGTTCATTCATGTATTTCAACAAGAAAAACATTTTAAGGAAGAAAACACTAGCTATTATCACGAGTCTCGAAAATACTGAGGCAAATCAAAGATCTAAACATCAAAGTTTGTATTTTTCAACAATATTTAGGGTTATTACCATAGATCATCAATGTTGATACCTGATATGTGCGTCGTGTGAAGTATCTATCAAAGGACAAGTTCAAGCCAAAGTGTTACTGGTCGAACTTGGTCCGAACCAGGAGTTCGGACTGGCCGAACCTGGAGTTCGGACAAGGTTCGGCCCAACGGCTATATATATTGTTTGTTCTTTGTATTCGTCAGAGTTCTGAGCATGTGAGATTTATTAAGTGTGTATTTCTGAGAGTGTTTCTCTGTGTCAGTTTCTAAGTGTTTTACTGATTGTAATTGTTCGTTTTTGATCAATAAAACAATCGATTAATTACGTTTTGATGTCCAAATATCTAGATTAAGTAGACGATCCGATGCTCACGCATTTTCAAGTGGTATCAGAGCTATATGGTTCACTCTACTGATTTGTGGTTGCTATTTTTGGGTTTTTGAACGTTTTTGGTGTTTTCTTGAATATGTTTACGTGTTTTTGATCGATTCCTTCTAGTTTACTAGTGTCAAAACTGCTTCTAAATTATTCCTTATCATTTTTCTTGATCCACGGTTGTAAGTTTCATCAAAATCAGTCAAAATTTGCGTGTTTTTGAAAATTTTGTCGAGGTTCGTGAGAAGACAGAATCGATCTTGCTAATGCATCGTGATCACAGATTTGGTAAACAACAAGGTAAATAACACTTCGTTTAGTACTCAAAACTTCAGAGAGAGAGTTACAGAGAGTTACAGGTTACACCTTAGAAAACAAACAGTTAACAGCTCAAAACCCCACAACTACTCTCTCTAAATGAGCTAAACATATATATATATATGTGTTCTGGCCAGCGGACCAACTAACCAGCGTACCAGATGGTCCGGCGTACCATCTGGTCCGCACCTGGTCCGCTGGGACCAGAAAACACAAACTAACTATTACAATGACACTTTACCTAGACCTAGCACTAGACACTGAAATATGCTTCAACAAACTCCCCCTTGTCTTGTGCTAGTCTTCTGAAGTTCTTGATTCAGTCTCCTTCCAGTATTGTCTTCTTTTGTTCCCCGCATGAATCCCAAAAGCAAAACACACTCTGATCACCCGTTGAAACTGTAAGGCTTGTTCAGCATGCTCAGCCTTGTAAAGAATATTGCAGTGATAGAGTTTGTCTATGTCACTCTTGGATAAGTTGATTAACCACATCGGATCGTATAGTCTGACCACTTTGTTTTCTTCTTTAACCACCACCACTGCTTCACCAGAACTTTCATCATAGTACCACCATCTCAATGTTTTGATAAAATCCTGTCCAAGCTTCTTTAAAGGAACTTTCTTCAACTGAACAGGCTTTTTGTACTTCACAATAATCATCGGCTTTCCAGTTTTCGGATGGATGTCAGTTGGATGCTCAACAAATCTTGGTCTCTGAGGAGTTAGAAATTGAAACTTTCCTTGACATTCTTCAATGAGCTTGTCTCTGAAAACTCCAGCCAACTTATCATTTCCATAATTCAGAAATGGTGTTCTGGATAAGTCTCTTACATCACAGACCGGCAGTGTACTAAACCTTGTTGCATACTTTAGATAGATGATTCCAAACTGAAAAACCGTTTATGGATCGTTTCTATGGATGAGACGGAAGTTTTGTCATTGAATCATGTTGAATGATTACATAACGAAGGAGTATACAACGATTAAGCTCTGGGGGAGGTCGGACAGAACCTCCCCTCTCAACACACAGAAACAAGACCGAAAAACTTGCAAAGAATTACAAAAAAGAAACTATTTATACTTGAATAATCCTGTCCGAACCTGTCAAGTCCGAACTCCCTCCGAACTCCCTCCGAACTAGGAGTTCGGCCCAAGTTCGGTGACTCCGAACCTGGAGTTCGGCCTAAGTTCGGACCTCAGTTCTCGTCTCTGATAATTCAGTCTGTTTGACAATTCGAACAGTAACGGCCACACAAGGGTCATGCATCAACATTGAATCATGTTGAATGATTACATAACGAAGGAGTATACAACGATTAAGCTCTGGGGGAGGTCGGACAGAACCTCCCCTCTCAACACACAGAAACAAGACCGAAAAACTTGCAAAGAATTACAAAAAAGAAACTATTTATACTTGAATAATCCTGTCCGAACCTGTCAAGTCCGAACTCCCTCCGAACTAGGAGTTCGGCCCAAGTTCGGTGACTCCGAACCTGGAGTTCGGCCTAAGTTCGGACCTCAGTTCTCGTCTCTGATAATTCAGTCTGTTTGACAATTCGAACAGTAACGGCCACACAAGGGTCATGCATCAACAAATTCCCCCTTGGACGTTACTGTCGAATCCAGACAATAATCTTCTAGCAATCTTCAGTCAGCTTGCTGCAGACATCTCCATCTTTAGCAAACTCCCCTTGACCGAATCATCAGGTATGCAGGAAACGATTCGAATCTTGTACAATAACCACAACCAATAAAATTCCCCCTAGCTTCAAGCACAACCATCAAAAATTTTATTTGCTCACTCATCGTCACAAGCATTGAATTCTGAGTTTCACTTGCAAGGCTCAAACGTTGAATTTGTTTATCTTTAGCCAAATTCTCTGCCCTCAATTCTTCATTACTAGCCTGTAGCTTACCAACTGTAGACTTCAGGCTATCAAGTTGTTGTTGCTGATCTTGAAGAGCACTCTGAAGAATACTAGCCTGAGAAAACGACACAGAACCTTGCTCAAAATTGAAGTTGATGTCTGGAGAAGCATTTGTAGTAGTAGCTGTGGAGAACACCGGAGTTGTGGGTGTAGAACCCATAGACTGAGGAACAAACTGCGCACCAGCACTTGCTGAAGGTGCCGTGCTCACAGTTGTCGATCTTGTTGCATTCATCAGATCACGCAAGAAATCAGCCTGCACATCAGACACCGAAGTCTGAACAGTTGTAGTAACTTCTGGCACAGACACAGAAGAAGAAGACATCCCAGAACGAGGCTGTAAAACATATTGCTGAGTCCTTCTCTTCTTGCCTTTACCACCAGCTGATATTGACTTCAATCTTCGTTTGGAACCAGCAACTGATTGCTTTCCTTTACCATGTACAGAATCAGCTGAAGGATCATAATCTTCGTCAGAAGCAGATGAGGCTACTTGATCATACACACGACCCTGGTATCTGTCGTTGCTTTTGTTCTGGCCCAGACGATATGCTAGATGAGCATCACTACATTTCCTCAACTTCACATACTTTGAATTAATCAAGACACGGACAAACGGATCGTTTGTATCCGATACGTCTTCAGAGTCAGCCCCCATATTCAGAAACTGCATCATCATCGTCAGATTCATCAGATTCATCTATCAAAGTATTCACTGCAGCTGTCTCAGTCACACTTACAGTTACTGGAATCTCTTGTGATAAACTCACAGATTCAGACACAACTGGCTGAGACACAGTTGGTTGAGACACAGCAGGTTGAGATACTGCTGGTTCAGAGCCAATCGGGGCTTGAACATCCGGCTCTTGAGCAACCGGAGTTCGTCTCTTTGGTCTTTTCACACGTCCTTGTTGTGGATTCTGATTTCTGTCCACAATCCAACTGTAATCCAACTCTTCTGAATCACTGTCTTGGCTATGGCGTGGTGCACCAGCTGCTGGTGCAACATAATCAGGATTCGCCAAATGACCAATCAGGCGTTTAAATTTGGGCTTCAACTCAGGTGCCATCTTCTGATAAGATGCTAAAGCACCAACACTAGCTTCTGTCATGTGTTTCAATATCATCTTCTGATTCTCATTCTTCACCAAGTTTGGATACAAGTCATTCAAGATCATCTGAATGAATCTTGGATAAATAGCCGCTTTCTTCTGCCTCTGAGTAAGATTGTCTCTCATGTAATGGAAAATCATCCCAGAAATGTTGTAAGGACGATTCATTACTAAGGCATTCAGCAGAGAAATTGTGATCTGAGGAACTTCATCAAACCCTGAAATCCTGTGTCCCAGACACACTAGCAGCACATGCACCAAATACTTGTAGGGTACGCTCAATGATGACTTGTAGACCCACTCTTTACTTGGATCATCAGAATACCAGATACGCTTCAGAAATGCAACATTATCTTCATGCGGAAATGCTAACGGTGCATTCAATGTATCAGATTCCAAGTGTAACACCCTTCTGATATCTGCTTCAGTGAATTCTACTGTCTGATTTTGAACTGTTGCTGAAATTCTGATCGGACCGTCAGTTATCGTTCGTGCATTGCTCCAGAATTCCAAGATTATATCCCGATATACATCACATGTTGTTGTTATAGCATAATGAATCCTGGAACGTCTCAGGAAATCAAATATGCCATTTCCACCAAATTGTTCAAGCTTTGATATTCCAACACCGAGATGTGCACAGACATTGTGTTTATCTCCAACTTTTAAATTCACAGCCATTTCTGAAAACACATAACATGAAAAGTTCATTAAATGTCATATTATTAACAGATAAAATCACCAAATTCGTCAAATCATTGTCAATTGCATAAAACAACAACTTTTTGACTCAAATTTGAGTTTGGCCGAACTCTGTCCGAGCCTGCTCCGAACTACAAGTTCGGAGCTTTGTCCGAGCCTGCTCCGAACTACACGTTCGGAGCCTCCGAACCTCACGTTCGGAGCTCGAACATCTCCGACGATTTTGAAATTGAAAGTTAGTGATTCCGGCCAAATCAAGTCAAACAAATACACACCCATGCTCGGTTTTTAGTATTAAACACAAAGAAGCCACTTTTTCTGGTTCAAACACCTGTTTACAGTAAGTAATTTCAAATCTGAGTTGTAGTTAACAGTTGGAATGGTTAATCACAAAAATCACACACATTAATGAACAAAAACCACAAAGAAAGACACCCCAATACTCGGAAACAAGTTATCTACCTGAATCTGTACTCAAAACACTCAAACAACAAGGTTTTTTGAAAATTAGAAATTTTGGCAGCCGTTCGGTAACGTTCGGAGTCAACAGGAAAATATGACCTCCGAACTCCTGATTCGGAGTATTTATAGGTCATCCCGTTCGGACCTCCGAGCTCCCTCCGAACTCCTCGTTCGGACCAAGAGTTTCACCGAACGTGTCCGAACTCCTACCTCGGACCCCCCGAACTCTCTCCGAGCTCCCTCCGAACTCCTCGTTCGGACCACCGAGCTTCAGCATTCGGACCTCCGAACTCCAAGTTCGGACCTCCGAGCCTCAAGTTAGGTCATTTCCAAAAATTTTCAAATTTAACCCTAAGTTTGATGAATCTTCAAATTGAACCCCAAAGTTTTAAAATTTAAACAATTTGATACAAACTTGTTCAATTTTATGATGAAATTTCTGAAATCAAGTCCTTTTGGTTGTTCCCGGCATAATTTGTAATCTTTCACCAACGGTTGATCGAAAATAAAACAGAATCAAAATTCTTTTTGATATTTTGTAAATTTTCAAACACACCAAACATCTTTTTGAATTTTTCTAAAATTATGCTAAAACACACCTAAAATCTTTTTGTGATTTTACAATTTTTCAAAGAAACAAACCAAAACAGAAATGAAATCAAATAACTAGAACTGAAATAAATTAAGTATTTTTGTGAGAAAGATCCAGACGCGAGATCATATCGGTCAAATATGCATCAGACACACTTCAATTTCATTTTTAATCAGCATGCAAGTCAAGTTGGCAGCAAATACAACTTTTCAGTTTATTTCAGCTCGGGTAGATCAATTTTTATAGCTTTCTGATATGTTAAGATGTATTTATCGAGCATAGATAACATGGTACCCACACAATCAGGAATACAGGCAATCCGCTTATTTCATATTTTTGTCATATATTGTGTTGAATGATTACATAAACCGAAGGAGTATACAACGATTAAGCTCTGGGGGAGGTCGGACAGAACCTCCCCTCTCAACACACAGAAACAAGACCGAAAAACTTGCAAAGAATTACAAAAAAGAAACTATTTATACTTGAATAATCCTGTCCGAACCTGTCAAGTCCGAACTCCCTCCGAACTCCCTCCGAACTAGGAGTTCGGCCCAAGTTCGGTGACTCCGAACCTGGAGTTCGGCCTAAGTTCGGACCTCAGTTCTCGTCTCTGATAATTCAGTCTGTTTGACAATTCGAACAGTAACGGCCACACAAGGGTCATGCATCAACAAATTCCCCCTTGGACGTTACTGTCGAATCCAGACAATAATCTTCTAGCAATCTTCAGTCAGCTTGCTGCAGACATCTCCATCTTTAGCAAACTCCCCTTGACCGAATCATCAGGTATGCAGGAAACAATTCGAATCGTGTACAATCTCCACAACCAATAAAATTCCCCCTAACTTCAAGCACAACCATCCAATTGGAACCGGCATGTATGATAATGGTTCACTTCATAAGTTGTATCCGGAAATTGTAAAGACACACGAACATCACTGCATCTTGATAATAATCTTCAATCTTCACCGAATTGTAACCCACTCTGATCTTTATGAAAACAGACACAATCAGCATCTTCAATCACAGAAATTCCCCCTCAGCTTCAAATCCATCCCAATATATTACTCCGGTAAACGTATATCTCGTTGCAGACTGGAATCTGACCAAGTCTTTCGACAACTCAAGAAAGTATCGGGCATAAGACAGAGAGTTCCAAACCATAACTGAAAACTTTGACATATCGGTTCGCACAAACATCAGAAAACACCACCTTTCCATGAAGATCAAAAACCACCATCATCCCTGAACTAATTGCTTTTGAATATTCACTTTTTCAATTAAGTCAGTTTGTGTAGAATGATAATCTCCGACAAACGTTCCAAATAATCATAACCATGTTTCAGAATCTCTGTCCATCATCAGAAACACGCGTTCTTGAATCTCTGTCCATCATCAAGAACAATGACTACTCACAAACACATTTCTTGAAATTCGATCACTAACTCGTAACAAGTATCGGAATCTGGATTTTCTTCAAACATAACACCCCACAGCTACCAAATCAAGGGTAAACTCGATAACTGATCCGCTTCTTTGAAATTCCCATCTAACGGGGGTTCGGGGGCAGCGCCCCTGAGAAGCGGGGTCCAAGGGGCGGCAGCCCCTGGCGGGGTCCAAGGGGCAGAGCCCCTGGCTGGGATCGAGCTCGTCCGAACCTTGTCCGATCTACCTCCGAACCCTCTCTGAAACTGACCTTCGGACCTAGTCCGAACCTGACCTTCGGAGCCATCTCCGAACCTGATCTTCGGACCCTCCGAACCTGGAGTTCGGAGCGGTTATGCCGAGCGTACTCCGAACCTGGAGTTCGGAGTAGTTACACCGAACGTGGAGTTCGGCCGAACGCGGAAAAACGCACTAGATTCAGAATTTGATCGAATTTGAACATCCAGATGCTTCTGTTAGGTAAAAACATGACTCAGGAAGACTCGATTGATTAAAAACCAAACAGAAACACTTCCAATCACCCCTAACCGAAGGTTTAACGTCTCGAAATGAAGAAAAACAATAGATTTCCACCATAGAAAGAGCCAACAGCTCTGATACCAACTGAAAAACCGTTTATGGATCGTTTCTATGGATGAGACGGAAGTTTTGTCATTGAATCATGTTGAATGATTACATAACGAAGGAGTATACAACGATTAAGCTCTGGGGGAGGTCGGACAGAACCTCCCCTCTCAACACACAGAAACAAGACCGAAAAACTTGCAAAGAATTACAAAAAAGAAACTATTTATACTTGAATAATCCTGTCCGAACCTGTCAAGTCCGAACTCCCTCCGAACTCCCTCCGAACTAGGAGTTCGGCCCAAGTTCGGTGACTCCGAACCTGGAGTTCGGCCTAAGTTCGGACCTCAGTTCTCGTCTCTGATAATTCAGTCTGTTTGACAATTCGAACAGTAACGGCCACACAAGGGTCATGCATCAACAAATTCCCCCTTGGACGTTACTGTCGAATCCAGACAATAATCTTCTAGCAATCTTCAGTCAGCTTGCTGCAGACATCTCCATCTTTAGCAAACTCCCCTTGACCGAATCATCAGGTATGCAGGAAACAATTCGAATCGTGTACAATCTCCACAACCAATAAAATTCCCCCTAACTTCAAGCACAACCATCCAATTGGAACCGGCATGTATGATAATGGTTCACTTCATAAGTTGTATCCGGAAATTGTAAAGACACACGAACATCACTGCATCTTGATAATAATCTTCAATCTTCACCGAATTGTAACCCACTCTGATCTTTATGAAAACAGACACAATCAGCATCTTCAATCACAGAAATTCCCCCTCAGCTTCAAATCCATCCCAATATATTACTCCGGTAAACGTATATCTCGTTGCAGACTGGAATCTGACCAAGTCTTTCGACAACTCAAGAAAGTATCGGGCATAAGACAGAGAGTTCCAAACCATAACTGAAAACTTTGACATATCGGTTCGCACAAACATCAGAAAACACCACCTTTCCATGAAGATCAAAAACCACCATCATCCCTGAACTAATTGCTTTTGAATATTCACTTTTTCAATTAAGTCAGTTTGTGTAGAATGATAATCTCCGACAAACGTTCCAAATAATCATAACCATGTTTCAGAATCTCTGTCCATCATCAGAAACACGCGTTCTTGAATCTCTGTCCATCATCAAGAACAATGACTACTCACAAACACATTTCTTGAAATTCGATCACTAACTCGTAACAAGTATCGGAATCTGGATTTTCTTCAAACATAACACCCCACAGCTACCAAATCAAGGGTAAACTCGATAACTGATCCGCTTCTTTGAAATTCCCATCTAACGGGGGTTCGGGGGCAGCGCCCCTGAGAAGCGGGGTCCAAGGGGCGGCAGCCCCTGGCGGGGTCCAAGGGGCAGAGCCCCTGGCTGGGATCGAGCTCGTCCGAACCTTGTCCGATCTACCTCCGAACCCTCTCTGAAACTGACCTTCGGACCTAGTCCGAACCTGACCTTCGGAGCCATCTCCGAACCTGATCTTCGGACCCTCCGAACCTGGAGTTCGGAGCGGTTATGCCGAGCGTACTCCGAACCTGGAGTTCGGAGTAGTTACACCGAACGTGGAGTTCGGCCGAACGCGGAAAAACGCACTAGATTCAGAATTTGATCGAATTTGAACATCCAGATGCTTCTGTTAGGTAAAAACATGACTCAGGAAGACTCGATTGATTAAAAACCAAACAGAAACACTTCCAATCACCCCTAACCGAAGGTTTAACGTCTCGAAATGAAGAAAAACAATAGATTTCCACCATAGAAAGAGCCAACAGCTCTGATACCAACTGAAAAACCGTTTATGGATCGTTTCTATGGATGAGACGGAAGTTTTGTCATTGAATCATGTTGAATGATTACATAACGAAGGAGTATACAACGATTAAGCTCTGGGGGAGGTCGGACAGAACCTCCCCTCTCAACACACAGAAACAAGACCGAAAAACTTGCAAAGAATTACAAAAAAGAAACTATTTATACTTGAATAATCCTGTCCGAACCTGTCAAGTCCGAACTCCCTCCGAACTCCCTCCGAACTAGGAGTTCGGCCCAAGTTCGGTGACTCCGAACCTGGAGTTCGGCCTAAGTTCGGACCTCAGTTCTCGTCTCTGATAATTCAGTCTGTTTGACAATTCGAACAGTAACGGCCACACAAGGGTCATGCATCAACACAAACTCTTTCTTGATTGCATAGCATTTGAGTTGTGAATCATACATCCAACTGATTATTCTGCCAGATTCTTCTCTACCTTTTCTTTCAAAGAATTTCTTTTGATCAACATCTTTTGTAGACGATTTCACCGGCATCTTCTTCGCCCTTTGCTCTTTCAACCACGCATCAAATAACATATTTTTCTCTTGTTCTTCAGATAAATCTTCATATTCGGTTGATGCTGGCTGTTCAGATTGTTTCTCAGACTCTTTCTTTTTTAAGTCTTCTTCAATCGTTTCTTCATCGTCTTTCCCAAAGAAATTGAAACCTTCTGACTGATCATTATCCGTAAAATTTCCATAAACCTTTGGATCAGTAGAATATTCTTCAGCAGTGATATCTTCCACCTCTACCTGCTCTTCTTCATAATCAACATTCTCATCTGAATCTTCTTCTTTGTATGGATCAGCAAATGGAACATTATCCACATCTTCAACATTTAAAGCAAAAATTGCAGCAAGTTGCTCTTTCGAATAAGGATTCATGAATTCCCCTTCTCCTAGTTCAACTCTTGTAATCGGGGTCGCATCATAAACATGATCATTGGACTCCCCCTGAGATGTAGTCGAGAGACCAGCAGCAGCAGATGATCCAGCTTGAGAAGACAGAATCGATCTTGCTAATGCATCGTGATCACAGATTTGGTAAACAACAAGGTAAATAACACTTCGTTTATTGCTCAAACCTTCAGGGAGAGAGTTACAGAGAGTTACAGGTTACACCTTAGAAAACACACAGTTAATAGCTCAAAACCTCACAACTACTCTCTCTAAATGAGCTAAACATATATATATGTGTTCTGGCCAGTGGACCAACTAACCAGCGTACCAGATGGTCCGGCGTACCATCTGGTCCGCACCTGGTCCGCTGGGACCAGAAAACACAAACTAACTATTACAATGACACTTCACCTAGACCTAGCACTAGACACTGAAATATGCTTCAACAGTTCGGAGTTCACTGGTCGAGTTCGGAGTAACTGCTCCGAAGCTCAAGATCGGACAGTGTTCGGTGCTTTTTCGGTGAGAGTTCGGTCAATGTTCGGCGAGAGTTCGGAGTTAATCTAGTTCGGTGGAGGTTCGGAGGTCTTTTCGGACAGAGTTTGGTGTTCCGTAGTTCGGCTAGAGTTCGGACTTTTGATTTAGGTTCGGACAGAGTTTGGAGGAAGTTCGGAGAACAGGGTTAAGTTCGGATAGAGTTCGACCAACAGATTTCAAATTTTTCAACGATGTCAGAATTTCAAGCTTTTGCCGCTATGCAAAATGTAATGCAAACCATGCTGAATTTTGATAATGAAATCGGAACAAGTCAGAAAGTTCCTAAATTGTTGAAGCTTGAAGATTATCAGAATTGGAAACAACGATTTTCGGCTTATATAACTACGCATGACATCGATTTGTGGATTCCAATTAAGAAACTTTATCAACATCCGACTGATGCGGGAGACTTTAAGGAAGTTCATACTTTGGACATTGCTGAAAGAAAAGCTTATGAGCTTGAACAAAAAGCTTCCGGTTATCTTACGATGGCATTACCCACTGAGCTGTTACGTCAATTTAGTACTTGCAAGAAGTTTAAGCAATTGTGGGATGCTCTATCAGCAAGATGTGAAGGAAATGATGATTACAAGAAAAGTCGGAAGAAAGTGTTGAATAAAGAATTTGATAATTTTCAATATTATGACAATGAGAACATTAATGCTCTTGTTTCCCGATTTTCACATCTGATTAGTGAATTAAAGGTTGTTCGAATTGAGAAGACTGATGCTGAATTGAAGGAGAAGATTATGGAAGCGTTGCCTGAAAAATGGGAAAGTTATGTTTTGCTTCTTACTCATGATAAGGATTATTCTGCATTAACATTTCATGAGCTTACTTGCAAACTTCATGTTCGGGAAATGGAAATGTTAAACTCAAAGAAGTCAACTGCTACTTTGCAGAATCTTGAATTGTATCATGGTGAGAATAGTGCAAGCTTGAGTGCTAAGTCTAAGCCAAATTTGAGTTCAGCACCGAGTGTTGCTTTTATAGCTGGAGCTTCAGGAAATTCTGATAACAATTCATCACGGGGTTGTAGTTTCACAATTCCAAATTCTTCAAGTCAAAATGCTTTTTCTACTAAATCAATGGATGATTGTGCCAAAATGATTGCTGCTTTAATCTCATCACCATTTGGTTTAGTCATAAAAAATGATGCTGATGCACAATTAACAAGAGATGATCTTGATGCTCTTGATGATGATCAATTGACTGAATTGGATTTATCTTGGCAATATGCTATGCTAAGTCACAGATCAAAGAGATTTTTCAAGAAGCATGGAAAAACTACTTCTGATTTTAGTGAGAAATTAGGTTTTGATAAGTCAAAATTGAAGTGTTACAAGTGTTCAAAGCTTGGACATTTTGCCAAAGAATGTCAACAAGCACATATTAGCAAGTCTGGTTTTCCTCTATCAAGCAAGTCTGGTTTTACTCAACCATCTTCTAGTAACACAGATAAGGCAACAGCTTTAACAGTTCAACAGGATGTTGTTTATGATTGGGGTCAACGGTTTGGATATGATTCATCAGCGTTGATTGTCACTCATGATCAGTCAGACGATTCTTGTTCAGATATTAGTTTCGATACAAGTTCAACACCAAGTTCTTATGAATCTGCTGAAAACTTGGAGAGTCTGATGAAAGAAAATGCATTGTTGCTGAATAAAATTCACAACCTGTCTGAGGAATTCAACTTGATTAATTCAGATTTGAAATTTTCTAAGGAACATGAGAAGGAGTTGGTTTTGAAGAACGAATGTCTGATTACCGAAGTCAAGTTGTTGAATGAAGCTTTAGAGAATGTTGAAGCTGCAAAAGCTAAGATTTCTGAAAAAAGGAAAAGTTAGTTAAAGAAGTTAAGAAATGGAAATTTGATGCAGAAGATGTTGTTTCTGATTTCAATAATTTGTTTGACAAGTCCAAAATCAAACTTGATCTGCTTACAAAAAATGCTGAAGAATCTGCTGCTAAGATTGAAGCATATCAAGTTGACATGGAAAAGTTGTTAGATATGAAGCGGGAATCGGTAAGTGTAAATAAAGTTCAGAAAGAAAATCTGGAAATTCATAAGCGGAATGAGGATAAATTGTAGAAAGAATATTTTGTGGGCATGGAAAATCTTCGTATGCAAAAGTTTGAAACACACAAAGTTGCCAAAAGATTGGTTGCTACTGAGAAGGAGTTAGCTGAAGCACAACAACAAATTCCCGATCTAAAAATTTCAAGTCATTGATGCCAATCGATTGCTGAACAATGTCACTAATTCTCAAGTATTTAGAAGTTTTTTGGCTAAGGATGAGAATTTTGAAAAGTGTTTGACAAAGCAGCTTTGCCTCCTGCTCAAATCAACGAGGCATTCAAAGAGGTGAAAGAGAAGGTTGAAGAGGTTGATTACTCCAAATTTTCATCATCTACTGACGAATAAGAGAAGGTTGTGAAGAAAAAGAAAATTAAGAAGAGTAAGAAGAAGAAGGGCAAGAAGTCTGAGATTCCTCCAGTTCCAAAGTTTGTATCTGGTTCATCTTCTGCTAAAAATGAAAAATCAGCCACTTCAAGTGACAAGATTCAGTCTCAACCTGACTTTGATGAGACGATATTCTATGATCAAAAGAATGTAACTAAAGTGAAGGTTGAATTTTCTCGATTAGCAAAGAATGGACATTCTACATCTGAGGAGAAAGTTGTTGGAAAGCATGTGGGTCTGGGATTTAAAGCAAAAGATGTAAAAGATGAGAAGGCTCCAGCATCATCATCTCAAGATTTAAAGAAATTGAAACTGAGGCACGTGAAGAAGGACGTTTTTAAAGCTGAAAAAGTTCAACCCGAGAGGTTCTACAAGCTTAAAGGTTCTGATCAGCTTTTCTCTGATAGAAAATTTCCTCTTCATTATGTTGATGTCAAGAAAGATCTCTGAAGTCTTTGTCAAAGCTGTTTCATCAAATGTTCAGACTCAAAAAGCCAAAGTTTCTTCTGATAGTTTTCAATCTCGAAGCCCAACTTCCAGGAATTTGGTTCATGATCATCACCGACAGGTATATGATTCTTTCTCTGATCATCTTCGAGATATTCATGTGTGTAACTCTTCACAGGTACATCAAAAGTGGGACAAAAAAACGAATATCTTATATTTTCCGCCGAACAGGGCATATGGCAAAGGAGTGTCCACTACCTGCTGATTCACCCCAAAGGTTTCACAAGAAACCAGTTTTTGGTAAACCTGCCAAACCAATATTCTTTAATAAACAAGGCAGAGTTTTTGATGACGTTTGCCGAGCCTACATTTTTCTTAAAAAAAATGTTTTGTTTGCCAATTTTTCAATAGGCTCAACTTGTAGGTTCATCATCACAGTCACCTGTGATAAGTTCATCAAACAACAGGATTACCAAAACAACATTGGAAAC
>JBCNJP010000008.1:16618787-16648291 GCA_039602395.1 Deinandra increscens subsp. villosa
TATGTGGTGTATTGTTTTATCTTTCAATGTTATCAATGAAATTCGTTATTTAACTATTGTCACTAAATTAGTTGTCATGAGCTTATGGGCAATCTAATCATGCCCCGACGTTTCCGCCGTCGGTTGGGGTGTGACATTGAAGATATCCCGATCGTGAAGGACTTTCTTGAAGTCTTTCCGAAAGATCTACCAGGTCTACCGCCTCATCGAGAAGTCGAATTTCAGATTGATCTTGCTCCTGGAGCAGCACCTATTGCTCGTGTACCTTATCGTTTAGCACCAAATGAGTTACAAGAGCTATATACTCAACTCCAAGAACTACTTGAAAAGGGATTTATTAGGCCCAGCTCATCACCCTGGGGAGCTCCAGTGTTGTTTGTTAAGAAGAAGGATGGAACCTTTCGAATGTGCATCGATTACAGAGAGCTCAACAAGGTGACTGTCAAGAATCGTTATCCCTTGCCCCGAATCGATGATTTGTTTGATCAACTACAAGGGTCTAGCTATTATTCCAAAATTGATTTAAGATCGGGTTATCACCAGTTGAGAGTCCGTGAAGAGGATGTCTCGAAAACAGCGTTTAGAACTCGTTATGGTCATTATGAGTTCATGGTTATGCCATTTGGGTTAACCAACGCACCAGCGATTTTCATGGACTTGATGAATCGCGTTTGCAAGCCATATCTCGATAAATTCGTCATCGTCTTCATTGATGATATTCTGATATATTCAAAGTCTAAAGAAGAGCACGAACAACATCTTTGTTTGATCTTAGAGTTACTCAAGACGGAGCAATTGTATGCAAAATTTTCAAAGTGTGATTTCTGGATGCGTGTGGTGCAATTTCTTGGTCATATCGTTAATGATCAGGGGATTCACGTTGATCCAATCAAAGTTGAGGCAATTAAGAATTGGCCTGCGCCTAAGACACCAACGGAAATTCGCCAATTTCTTGGTTTAGCAGGTTATTATAGACGATTTATTGAGGGATTTTCGAAGATAGCCCAACCCCTTACGGGTTACGGCGCTAACGCATAAAGGTACGGCGTATAACTGGAATGAAAAGCATGACGCCGCTTTTCAGCTACTAAAGCAGAAACTTTGTAGCGCGCCAATATTATCCCTACCAGAGGGTAGTGATGATTTCGTGGTGTATTGTGATGCATCAAAGCAAGGATTAGGTTGCGTGCTGATGCAAAGGGAAAAAGTCATAGCTTATGCCTCTCGTCAATTAAAGATTCACGAGCAGAATTATACAACTCATGATTTGGAGTTGGGAGCAGTCATTTTTGCGTTGAAAATTTGGAGACATTATCTATATGGTACAAAGTGTACTATCTACACTGATCACAAAAGTCTCGAGCATATCTTTGCTCAGAAAGAGTTAAACATGAGACAACGTCGTTGGGTGGAACTTCTTAATGACTACGATTGCGCAATTAGATACCATCCAGGCAAAGCTAATGTGGTAGCTGATGCCTTAAGTCGGAAGGATAACCCCAAGCCTAGAAGAGTTCGTGCGTTACAACTTACTATCCATACCGGTTTACCCGATCAGATCCGGAATGCACAACTCGAAGCACTCAAAGATGAGAACATTGAATTAGAATCCTTGCGGGGTATGGATAAGTTACTGGAAGTTAGATCCGATGGTATCCGGTATTGTGCGAACCGAATATGGATTCCCGTGTATGGAAACTTGAGGGAATTGATTATGGATGAAGCCTATAAGTCTCGTTACTCTATTCATCCAGGCTCGGATAAGATGTACCAAGATTTGAAACTGATTTACTGGTGGCCTAAGATGAAAGCTGACATTGCCACTTACGTAAGCAAGTGCTTGACTTGTTCCAAGGTTAAGGTGGAATACCAGAAACCGGCAGGGTTACTGCAACAACCAAAAATTCCCGAGTGGAAATGGGAGGGAATTGCTATGGACTTTATCACAAAGCTACCCCGTACAGCAAGCAAATGTGATACAATTTGGGTAGTTGTTGATCGCTTAACTAAGTCGGCACATTTTCTACCGATCAAGGAAACTGATACCTCCGAGACATTAGGCAAACTTTATCTTAAAAAGATCGTCTCGCGACATGGAGTACCAGTTTCTATTATATCAGATCGAGACACCCGATTTACGTCCAAATGTTGGGAATCTCTACATGAAGTATTGGGATCGCGTCTGGATATGAGTACTGCATATCATCCTCAGAACGATGGCCAAAGTGAAAGGACCATACAAACTCTTGAGGACATGCTGCGTGCATGTGCTATTGATTTTGGTGAAAGTTGGGATAAACACTTACCCTTAGTGGAATTCTCTTATAACAACAGTTATCACACCAGTATTGGTGTAGCTCCGTTTGAAGCACTTTACGGGCGAAAGTGTAGATCACCTCTCAGTTGGGCGGAAGTTGGTGACAGTCAACTCACAGGTCCTGAGTTGGTACTCGAGACAACAGAGAAAATCGTGCAGATTCATAATCGTATGGCAGCCGCACGAGATAGACAGAAAAGTTATGCCGATAAACGGCGAAGACCTTTGGAATTTAAGGAAGGAGACAAGGTCTTGTTAAAGGTCTCACCCTGGAAAGGTGTAGTGCGTTTTGGTAAACGTGGTAAGTTAAACCCAAGATACATTGGGTCATTCGAGATTGTTAATAGAGTTGGTTTATCAGCATATGAACTAAACTTACCAGCAGAACTAAGTGGGGTCCATAACGTTTTCCACGTGTCGAATTTAAAGAAATGTTTAGCTGATGAGACATTAATCACTCCACTTGAAGAGTTTCATGTGGACGAACAACTTCGATTTATCGAAGAACCGATAGAAATTATGGACCGGGAAGTTAAACAGTTCAAGCGTAGCAAAATCCCAATCGTTAAAGTTCGTTAGAACTCGAGACATGGTCCTGAATTTACTTGGGAACGCGAAGATCAGATGATGAAGAAATATCCCAAACTATTCAAGGATCAGCCTTCGTCTAGTTCAGGTACTGGTTTAATTTTCGCGGACGAAAATTCTTCAACAAGGGGATAATGTGACGACTGAGAATTTTTCTTTTCTTTTCTTTGTGTCTAGCTCATTAACTTTTACCGCGTTACGCAATTTTCGAGGACGAAAATTCTTCAACAAGGGGATACTGTGACAATCCGACTTTTCAGGTCATTTTCTGGCATTAACTGAACGTAAAACGTATTAAATATTGTGTTAACATTTATGTGCTTAACTGTGTTGAGTTTAGCAATTAGGGTTTTGTGTAGTAATCACTAAACGAGCATGCACTTAAGTCTAGACGTTTGATATTCTATGATTTTATGTAAATCATACGTTAGGATTTCATGTGAACGTTACGTCATTTTATGTGACAATTATACCCTATGATTTTAGGTGATAAATATATACAATTTAATCACATTTATGATTTTATTAATTTAAGAATTCTAATTACAAATTATTAATGATAGAGTTATGTACCTTAAATGTATAAGTTATAGATTTAAAACCTATGATTTTATGTGAATTTAAATGGAGAAGTGAGAGTTATTATTTATAATTTTATGTAGTCATTTAAGTTTATATTTTCTTATAAACGTTATACGATTAATATTTTTGACGTTCCTTGTATATTCATCATTAAAAACATATTCTGTTGACCCCGTTAGAGCCGTTAGGTTTTCACGAAACTTCAAGGGACTTATTTTGTCATTTCCTAAACACAATTCTATTCAATTAAACCTATAGGGACCGTTTCTGTAATTACCAAAATTCAATGTCACCATGGTAACTTAGGGAGGGACTAAAAGAGTCATTACCCAAATTTGTATTAATTGGATTCAATGTTGTCGTGAAATCAGAAACGTACCCGATGATCGGTTTCGGCCGATCATCATTCCTTCGCAGTTATGTTTTGGACATCAATTGCCTTCAATGACCATCAATTTCCTTCAATGATATGAGTATATCATTTGCACAAGCTCTCAAGACAGAAACCTCACACACGCTTACTCGTTCTCTGCCTTTTCTCTCTCGTTTTCTTTTTTTTAGAGTTTTCCGGCGAGCATAAAAATTCGGCCAACCACTGCACCATCGGCTCCCATTTGACCATCATTAGGATCGCCCTTCGACACTGAGCATGAAGGTGTCCTTTGTTTGGTGAATCGAAGCAACGTACGGAGTGGTCGTCAAAGTTTCGGGATTGATTTCGGTGTCAAAAACTTGTTTTCTCTCATCTCCGACTCGAGGTAATGAATCCTTTATGTTAGTCGCACCATTTCTTGAGTTTTCTGTGTTTTACGTTTTTCCGGCGACCGGAACTAGGGTTCCGATCACCGGAATTCTAATGAAGAAGATGATGCGCTGTGGTAACATGATAAATAAATAAAATGACGGGTTAGAATGCATACGGGTCTGGTGTCCAGTTGGTTTGGGCGTTTGGTTGATACGCGAGGCACCCGAGTTCGAAACTCGCCCCACGCATTTTATTTTTCTATTTTCCACCATTGATCAGATTCTAGTTTCACTAAGTGCATAAGAGATTTTTCTGACCATCATAAACCAGATCAGAGTGCTGGCCTCAATGGTTGTGCGTCGTGGTGTCAGCCTGGGTGGTCGCGGGTTCGAACCCAGGCGGCCCCTCTATTTTATATTTATTTTTATTTTGCATTTTCATGCATCTAGTCAACCAAAACTTGTTTAAAATGAACTCCTAGAAATGTTAAATCCCGTAAAACATATCTTCGACTCTTAAACCCGTAAAAATTATAATTGAGACATTTAAACATTGTAAATCGTATTTTAGTTGTAAAACATGTTTAACTTGTCAATTTAAATTAAAAATATAGTTTTTAACACCTATGTATATATATATTGATATGAAACTTTGGGTTTATCTAAAAAGGAGAAATATATATATACATGAAGTTGGCTTGAAACAAAATAATATTTTGTGTAAACATTAAAATGTCTTTATGAAAACTATTAAAAAGCGTTGTTTTGACTAGAAACACGAAATACACGGTTTGGATTATGATTCACCATAAATTGTTGTTTCTTTTCAAAATAAATATTTAACTCATTGGATTTAACATATTTATCTATATATATATATATATATATATATATATATATGTACATATATATATATATATATATATATATATATAACTTGCTGAAACTTTATTATGAATGTCACTTGAACATTTATTTAAATATATATAATATATATGTATTTACTTAGAAAATATATATTAAAGATATATATTGGATTTTTCTCGCGTTATTTCGATATTCGCTCGGATTTGGCACACGTGCCATCCTCGACTTATTCCGGACTTCACGATTCCTCGTTTTTATCGTTTACATTAGATTTAATAGTTTAAAACACACACTTATACTCGTATGCTCGTTAGGTGATTGATTGCTTGCACAAGACTCGTTCTTGCTACTTGAATTAACTGTTTGTCTGGAAACTTTGCCGAGCAACCTAAGGTGAGTTTCACGGCCCCATTTTACTTATTTTAATCCTGTTCGGGGAGATTAACATGCAAACACTTGAACTGTTAGATATATATCACCTGAATGATAGTGGCACACTTATGTTAAAGCCCTCACTTTATAGTTACTGTCAATGTGACATCAGCGGGAACTTATTTAGTAGATCTACTGGGTTTGACAACCCCACCCGGGTCAGTCGCTCTGACACGATTGGATATCGAACGGGTGTTATAAACTTCTTAGTCTTAACGAGGCACAATTGAACTTGTCGAGCTTCAGTAACTGGATAGCTAGTTGATCTAGTCAAACGTGCACTGATTTCTTGAAAATAGTCTAGCTAACTATTGATATATTATCTGGATTTTACTGAACCGTTAAACTGTTGAACTGATTAAACCTGTGAACTCACCAACCTTTGTGTTGACACTTTAGCATGTTATTTCTCAGGTCGCTAAACTGGATTGCTTGTCACGGATTAGGATGCACCACTTATGGATTTTGATCCCCATGCATGCATATTAGACATTTAAACCTTTCGAATAAATTATCTTTTGGGTTGCACATGTTTTGGCGCTTGAACAATTATTACAACTTTGTCAATTTACGCTTCCGCATTTAATAACCGCATTTACTCTAGTTTTACTTTTACATTGCATATAGACTGTTCGTATGGCTAATGTGTTCGATCCTGGTTTGTCACGCTCCCTGCGGCGCGTTGTCGCGCGTGGGATTTTTGGGGGTGTGACAGTTTTCATGTCGTTGTTCTGCCCAAATCAAGTAAACGGTTTTGAATTAAGCCTTGCTATTTTAAAGGATATTATAAAATGTTATAATGGATAATACCCTAAGACGATTTTGAATAAAAATGAGTTTTGCTATAGAAACCAGAAAAATGAGAAATTAGGGTTTCTGAATATGGATGTTTAATATAAAATAATCCGGAGGGTTTAGGGACTTGAATTTTGGTATTGTAACATGTTTATATATATAATAAGTATATATGAGGTTAAAATGGATAAATGCTAAAGTATTAAAAATACGAGTTAATCGGATATTAGAAGTTCGTGCGGACCGGAAGGGTAAACGCCTGTACACTGGGGTTTCTGGCATAGCGAGGGTGTCGCATAAATCCCAACTGGGAAATGGCATACCTCCCTAGGCGATCCCGGAGTGAGCGTGTACTTATAGAAATGCGCGTCTTCATATTATCATTAAAAGAAAAGGATAATTGCCTATAAGGGTATTTTGGTCATTTTGACCTATTAAAAGGATAATCTTAATAAATATATAATATTAAGATAATAAGAGATGGAAATAAACATAGGGAGTGTTTATTATATAAAACCTTGCGTTAACGCCATACGATACGCAAATTAGGTTAAATCGGGAATCGTTGCGGAAGTTCCGTTCGAGTAACGAGTTAAAGACATAAGGTGAGTTCTATGAGCCCACTCTTTAAATGTTTTAAATGTTGTAAATGTTTTCGGGCTGATATACATACAAATGTTATGAAAATATATTCAAATGTTTTATAACTAAGATATTGCCTGTTTTAACTGTTAGAATTGTTAAAAGGTTTTTGATTAATATATACGTGAAAGGTTATGAAAATGATTATTGATGAAATACTTTACAGTATTAAACTGTTAAATGACTGTTGATTTGAAATATACGTAAAAAGGTTATGATAGTGTTTACGGGTAAAATAGCCTAAACTGTTAAACTGTTGAGTTACTTTAGGAATGATATATAGGGGAAATGTTAAGGAAATGTGTTAAAATGCTTTTTACATGTTTTGTGCCGATACACCTATGTGAAATGTGTTAAGGCCTATAACTGTTATAAATGATGATTACCGGTTACAAACTGTTTACGGAAAAGTTATAATAAAAGGGTAATGTAAAGAATGGAACTTTTTATATAAAGTTTGAAATAGAAAATGTGAATGTTTGGTCTAAACTTCTATATGTGAATAAGTGTCGGATAAATATGATCTTATTAGCCTTGTTGTGATTGTAAGATGTAATCTATATTGGGATGATTCTATACCATATCCGTTTGTATTTAAGGTGTGGTGGATACGCTGCGGTACTTCCTATATATAAACACCCGTAATACAATAGGAAATGTTATAGAATCAGTCCAGTATAGGTTTCACTGAAGTTTAACAAGACCCATAACATTATATTTATAAAACGCTTATTTCCATATACGGGTGATGGACTGGTGTTGAAAAGGTTATGAGTCCAAAAAAAAATGTTATTTAAATGGGCTTTTAAAAAAGGTTGAAAAGGTTGAAAAGATTAAAAATGTTGAAAAGGGTGAAAAGGTTTTAATCTAAGTAGATATTGTCTAGTGAAAAGGGAAAGGTGGTTGTACAATCAGAAGTGGGGAATGACGGTTCTCCGGGGTAGCGACGGCTGCTTACTTTGAATAGGTATTCGGGTGGCGACGGTTGCCCGAGGAACTAACGTGGTTCCAATAGACATTGCTTAGTAGAAAGAATGGTTAAATGTTTTGGTATAATTCCTTTATGTCTTATACCTGATAAAGGATAAATGATTAAATGTTTTGGTATAACTCTGTTATGTTTTATACCTGATAAATGTTATAAAGAAAGGGGCCGTTAGGCCCAAATGTTTAAAGTAGCCTTTCAAGGTAAAGGTAAAAGTTTTAAATACTTAGAACTCACCAGCGTAAGATGACCTTTAAAAGCATGTATGTCAGGTATCTGTGATGTTTAAAGTAGCAAGGGAAGGGCTCTAGCAAGGGCAGATTAGATGACTCGGTAGTAGACTGGCATAGCTATAGATAAGATCTAGTTATAGATTATGTTATTATCTTCCTTACAATTGTAACTCGTTATATATATAAATGAAAAGTTTTTAATTCCCGCTGCTTAATTGTCTCTGTTATACCATGTGTTCATGAGTAAATCCGGCACGTGACTCCTCCTGGAGCGAAGACTGGGAGTGGGCGTCATAAGTTGGTATCAGAGCCTTGGTTTAAGAGATTTAGATACTAGCACAGTATCTAGACTTAAACTATGACTCTTGGTAAACAAAATAAGGTAAGATAAGGAAATGTAAATGCCAGTCAGGATATTTATGCCCATAGGAAAAATATTGCACGAGGAACATAGGATGTAGGACTTAAGGTATGCAAGTGCGGAGAATACCCGATTGCAATTAGCTACTGCAAATTTGGTGTTTTACCCAAATGGACATATCATAGGTTCTAACTGTTGTGTGGCCTAGTGCGGGGTAGGTTAATTGACAGTAAGATACGTGGTCAATAACTTGTAAAGAATGCCTAGAGAAAGGTAGTTTTAAAGGACCGTTTTTAAAATTCCCGGTAAAGAATAAAAGGAATAGTACGAACACCAGGGATGACTGTGATGAGAATAACTGGGTTTTGAACACATCATAATTATATAAGTGCACGTATATAATTATCATGAATTCAAAATTTGGAGAATTCACGTCACATGAGTTCTAAAGTGTCAGACTATTTTGATCGTAAGATCAGAAGATTAGAAATGATAGTCATGATAGGAATGCGAATAGGACATCCGATACAAAATCTGATATCAGTAAAGACGAGTACCTTCAGCAAAGAAATGAAAGCCGTTATAGTGGCAGAAACATTGAAGGTTACGTTGCTATCAATTGCTAATCAATTTCCGGAAGCTTTGACGAGGAGAATGTCCAATAGAGCGACCGATAGTGAAGCTGGTCCCGAGGAAGCTTCTGGTAGAAATAAACTCCCGATGAAAGGCAAACGGAAACGGTACGAGGATGAAGAAGGTCTTGAAGACAATGACGACGAATTCCACAAGAAGGCTAAGGGAGCTTCTGAACAAAGAAGGCCGATATGCCAGATATGCGAGAAACGTCATCATAGGAATTACATTGAAGAACTCAGGAACCGTTAAAGATGAAAAGAGGTGTAGACAAGCCTAGAATGTTGCCTTAAGCAAGGAAACTGTAGACGTGATAGACGCTGTCAAGGTAAAGTAGAAACGAGAATTGCTATGACGAGAATAGTGGAAACGACGTTCTAAGCTACGTTGTTACCTTCAAAAGACCATCACTATAGGTGATAGGCCGAAAGGCTCAAAGCAGAAGCCAGCAGTTTAGGATGGCTCAAAGAAAGATGACGAAGGTTACCACAAGCTGGATCGAGAATCCACAAGCTTAGGAGTATGGAGATCCAGAGTAGGCCAAGAAGAACTTACGGATGTTGTTTCTTCAAATGGCAGGATGAAAGCACGCGATGATTGGATGAGCTACACGAAGAAGAATTCCAACATAAGGAGAGGAAAAACATTGTCAAGGAATCCCGTAGTCAAGCTACCTTAGAAAGCTTAAAATTACGTATTCCTTAGGACAAATGCAAAGACGTCAAGATAAATGACCTCAAGACGAATGTTGATGCGCAGACGAGCCTGACGATTCGAAATTAGCAGCAATGGCAAACTTAGAGGTTTGAATTCGATATTAGGAATTGTCACGATGCGAGTAAATGATCAGTATTTGACAAATGTTCTTCTTAAGATCAATTCCCAGCTAAGGGTAATGATAAAGAAAATTTAGACGTTGGATGAATTGACTCGCGGGATTCTACGCGTAACTTATCTGTAACCGAAGGAAGACTCAACTTCATATGCAAGGATCGTGATGGCTTGGCAGTAAAGATTACGAAACGTGGAAGTATATGGGTCAAGAGGTAAGTCATACTCAACGTATGCCATTGACTCGGAGGCAAGACCAAGAAGCTGAAGAACGTACCAGGGAATCCAAAGAGCAACTCGATTGATGAAGAAATGAAGTTCCAAAATCAACTCGACGCCAAAAGCAACGTCAAGGGCAACACTAGAAGCAACGACGCCAGAAGTAGAAACACCGTACCAGTTATCTCCAACAGAAGCCAGAAGATTTCTTTAGATCAAATATATCGCCTTAGGATACTCCAGCAATTTCAAAAAGAAATACGGAAGCCAAGGATATGCATAAACTGCAAGAAGAAACTGTCAGTAAGAAGCATACATCCTTTGTTAAGGATCAACAAACTATTCAAACAACTAAAAGGAGCAAGACGAATCCCCAAAGATGGTCTGAGATCAGATTAGCACCAGCTAAAGGAGTAAGAATGAAACTGTAAGAGAACGGCTTTTCGGAAGCAAAATAATCATTACAAGTGATTAGTAGTGTTGATTGGAATAACGAGCGCTCCTTCAATCCCAGAAATCTCGTAACTAAGCATGCTGACAAAAAACGTTCGAAGGTTCTCAAGGATGGTGAAGTATGCATGAGATGTTAGAAGAAAGTACTAAAGATCATAAAAAAAAGAAAAAGGCTATTAATACGTCTGACGCCGCCAAAACTTCCCAAAGATTGTAACGCCATTAGGTTGACTAAGAAGATGTCAAGTCCTTTTTGGAATCCTAATCAGTAGCAGGCATAACAGAAAGTAATGAATGGATTAACCCAGGCATCGGTACAATCATTACCGATTAGGCCCAGTGGAAAATGAATTTGCAGCAGTAGTGTTTACACTCAAGAGATGCAAACAGCAAACGAGGTTGTACGCAGATGTCCAAACTAGTTATTTAAGTAAGTTATAAATAGTCACGAATTATACTGATTTTGTTGTGGTTAGAATAATAATATCGCCCTACACCAGACTAGTAATAGTACGCCTCTAGTTGTATCCAGGGTGTGGTGGATACGCCGCTGGTACATCCTATATATATACACCTAAGGTACAACCAGAAGTGGCACTAGAATTAGTCTCGTGCAGGTAGATATTACGGGCCACTGTGGAAAACAGATCAGTAGCATTCATGAATACATATCACTTACTAACAAGTAACTGAGGGACTGTTGATGTCCAGAGAAGAAGTTTGAGGGACTATTGATGTCCAGAAAAGAAGTTCAAATCTTATAGCAGGCAAAAATGTTTAACGTACGTAAAAAGGTTAAAGCAGAATGGCGGAAGCTTCGCGATAAATTTCAATTTTAGGAATTTCGAAGCACATTCCGGTGGAATTTATAATCAGGCTACCCTATATATAGCTAAAGAGTTATGACACCACCTAGATAGAATGCGATTGATATAAGGAAGAGTTCCTTTATTTTGATAAACGTATTCTCCCTAATCGTTAGCTAGACTGATCGTTAGAAATTCGTTCCTAAAAAAAAAATGCTAACATCACTTATAGAAATGCGGTTCACATTCTAATTGTGAACATGATTTTGTGAATAGAATAGTTAAAGTATTACCTTATAGGTAATAGAGTTAAATGATAGATGGTCATAGAAAGTTTGTTACAATGTTAAAATCGTAGCCTAGGAACCAAGTGGTTCATATGATATGGATGCATTAAATGCATAGAAAGGTTTCCGGATTGATCCGGGAAAGAAAGGTGAAAAGGTAATGATCTCATTGTGAGATAAATCACAGTTTGAGCAGGTTTCGAGGATGAAACCTTATTTAAGGGGGGTAGAGTTGTAACATCCCAAAATTTGATAGAATACGTAGCTACTATGAATAATACATGTTATATATGTGTTAGGTAGCTAAACATGATGAAACAGGTAGAAAATGCATGTTTACCCATTACTAGGTGATAAATCGATAAACGATAATATTGCATGAATAATACACGTGTTAATTAATAAAATGAGATAAGGAAATAAAAATAATATGTGTTCTATTTCAAAGATAATTGATATATATGATATTGGCATGGAAAACGTAGCTAAACGTTTATATGATAGGAATGAATGATAACCGGGAGAAAATTCCTTTACGTAATTATATTATATCAAATACATGTGTAAAAATATGTTTGAATGGCATGGATGCATGTGAAATATTCATTTGATGAATATATATGTGGAAATACGTGTTAGAATAGTTAAACGTGTGAAAATACAAGTTAAATAGTTGACGGAAAAAATAAAAGGGCTAAAAGTGTAATTTATGTAAAGTTATGAATACTTACGGATATTATACGTATCTATAACATTTATAAGCACCCCAAGGCTTATAATGTATTATAAAAATATCCTAAAGTGATTCGGTACATAAAATAATAAGTATTATAAAGTTGGAGGGGCAAAAAGTGTAAATAATGAAAAATATATATATATATATATATATATAAATATATACGTATGTATATGTATATCATCAAGAGTATCCCGAGCCTTAGAAACTTTATTAAACATGTTTTATAATAGTTTAGTACATAAAATAACAGTTCGGTAGAAGTTAGGGGAGCTAAAATGTAAATATAAACCTAAGGGACTAAAACTGCCAATTCCTGAAAGTTTCCAGGCGTATCGCGACCTCCCCTGGTCCAACCCTCGCGATACGCGAGCCGTGCTAGTCGCGTTTTGGCCTTGGCTCGATCTTGCAGCCGAAGTTACTCCTTCCACGCGTCAAATTCGATCGATTTATCACCCCTAAACGTGTCTACACCCTGGGGCGACCTAGATCAGTATAGATACGGGACCAATTCCTTCGAACCAACTCGCCAATTTCGAATTAAACACCATAAAAACCCTTAAACGAGCATCAAACCTCTTCTGATAAATTCGAGCTAACCGGGAGGAATTAGAGGCTGATCTCCTACAGTCCCACGTTTCTAAAATATGCTTTACAAAAGCCCTCTATCCATTCCTGTTAATATGTCCATTTGATTAGATTTCTAAAACTATGCTTAAATTAGGGTTCTTAATGTTATTTTGCTCAAATCGGGTGATCGGGTGGGAGTTAGGCTCAGAATTTTTGTAGGTACTCTTAAAATTATGTTATATAAGAAAGCCCTAAGTTTATTTCACAATTGGAAAAGGTTTGGTTAAGGTTTTGTAAATGGGTCAAAAATTAGGGTTTTCATGCCGTTGTTCTGCCCAAATCAAGTAAACGGTTTTGAATTAAGCCTTGCTATTTTAATGGATATTATAAAATGTTATAATTGATAATACCCTAAGACGGTTTTGAATATTAATGAGTTTTGCTATAGAAACCAGAAAAATGAGAAATTAGGGTTTCTGAATATGGATATTTAATATAAAATAATCCGGAGGGTTTAGAGACTTGAATTTTGGTATTGTAACATGTTTATATATATATATATAATAAGTATATATGAGGTTATAATGGATAAATGTTAAAGTATTAAAAATACCGAGTTAATCGGATATTAGAAGTTCGTGCGGACCGGAAGGGTAAACGCCTGTACACTGGGGTTTCTGGCATAGCGAAGGTGTCGCATAAATCCCAAATGGGAAATGGCATACCTCCATGGGCGATCCCGGAGTGAGCGTGTACTTATAGGAATGCGCGTCTTCATATTATCATTAAAAGAAAAGGATAATTGCCTATAAGGGCATTTTGGTCATTTTGACATATTAAAAGGATAATCTTAATAAATATATAATATTAAGATAATAAGAGATGGAAATAAACGTAGGGAGTGTTTATTATATAAAACCTTGCGTTAATGCCATACGATAAGCAAATTAGGTTAAATCGGGAATCGTTGCGGAAGTTCCCTTCGAGTAACGAGTTAAAGACATAAGGTGAGTTCTATGAGCCCACTCTTTGAATGTTTTAAATGTTTTAAATGTTGTAAATGTTTTTGGGCTGATATACATACAAATGTTATGAAAATATATTCAAATGTTTTATAACTGAGATATTGCCTATTTTAACTGTTAGAATTGTTAAAAGGTTTTTGATTAATATATACGTGAAAGGTTATGAAAATGATTATTGATGAAATGCTTTACAGTATTAAACTGTTAAATGACTGTTGATTTGAAATATACGTAAAAAGGTTATGATAGTGTTTACGGATAAAATATCCTAAACTGTTAAACTGTTGAGTTACTTTAGGAATGATATATAGGGGAAATGTTAAGGAAATGTGTTAAAATGCTTTTTACATGTTTTATGCTGATACACCTATGTGAAATGTGTTAAGGCCTATAACTGTTATAAATGATGATTACCTGTTATAAACTGTTTACGGGAAAGTTATAATAAAAGGGTAATGTAAAGAATGGAACTTTTTATATAAAGTTTGAAATAGAAAATGTGAATGTTTGGTCTAAACTTCTGTATGTGAATAAGTGTCGGATAAATATGATCTTATTAGCCTTGTTGTGATTGTAAGATGTAATCTATATTCGGATGATTCTATATCATATCCGTTTGTATTTAAGGTGTGGTGGATACGCTGCGGTACTTCCTATATATAAACACCCGTAATACAATAGGAAATGTTATAGAATCAGTCCAGTATAGGTTTCACTGTAGTTTAACAAGACCCATAACATTATATTTATAAAACGCTTATTTCCATATACGGGTGATGGACTGGTGTTGAAAAGGTTATGAGTCAAAATACAAATGTTATTTAAATGGGCTTTTAAAAAAGGTTGAAAAGGTTGAAAAGATTAAAAATGTTGAAAAGGTTGAAAAGGTTTTAATCTAAGCAGATATTGTCTAGTGAAAAGGGAAAGGTGGTTGTACAATCAGAAGCGGGGAATGACGGTTCTCCGGGGTAGCGACAGCTGCTTACTTTGAAAAGGTATTCGGGTGGCGACGGTTGCCCGAGGAACTAACGTGGTTCCAATAGACAATGCTTAGTAGAAAGAATGGTTAAATGTTTTGGTATAATTCCTTTATGTCTTATACCTGATAAAGGATAAATGATTAAATGTTTTGGTATAACTCTGTTATGTTTTATACCTGATAAATGTTATAAAGAAAGGGGCCGTTAGGCCCAAATGTTTAAAGTAGCCTTTCAAGGTAAAGGTAAGAGTTTTAAATACTTAGAACTCACCAGCGTAAGCTGACCTTTAAAAGCATATATGTCAGGTATCGGTGATGTTTAAAGTAGCAAGGGAAGGGCTCTAGCAAGGGCAGATTAGATGACTCGGTAGTAGACTGACATAGCTATAGATAAGATCTAGTTATAGATTATGTTATTATCTTCCTTACTATTTTAACTTGTTATATATATAAATGAAAAGTTTTTAATTCCCGCTGCTTAATTGTCTCTGTTATACCATGTGTTCATGAGTAAATCCGGCACGTGACCACTCCTGGAGCCAAGACTGGGAGTGGGCGTCACAGATACACACACGACACACACATAATTTGCACTAACACTATGATATCTTAACACTTCATATGCTTCATTTCATAATCCTAGGAATACTGGCGAAAACAGGATGTAAAACCGATGAAAAATGAAGAAGTTATGAAGGTTTGAAGATAACTACTAAAAAGTCAAAGATGCCAAAAAAGTCAAGCATGCCCTGTAACGGCCCGTTACACCCATAACGAGCCGTTACGGACCTAATCGACGAATAACCTTATTTTTGGGCCTATAAATACAATGGGATGTTTAGGAACGATGAGAGACGGCTGAGGTCGGTCATTCTGCCACAGATACGAGCAGAAATGTTAGGAGAAGAGCTTGGGGGCACTCGGGAAGGATTCTTGAAGGATGAAAGCAATGAATCATCATCCGATCGATGCTACTACGCGTCGATCATTTGGTATCCATTTTTTTTGTCTTTAGTTTCTGTTTTGATCATGTATGAACCAGATATAAGTATGATAATGTTAGGCTAGTTTGTTCATCATCTAGGTTTAGATGATTCTTGATTGATTCAACTATGTGGATTGATGTTTTGCTTATTACACACTGATTTTAGTATAACTCTTATGATTCATATTGCATGATAGAGTTGTGTTATAATTTGAATGCTTGATTTTATTCCTATTAGTCATTAGTTTGATGTATAGACTTCATATCACCTGTTCAGCCGATCAAATGCTATTTCTTAGTTGCTATGTAACCATCTCAATATGTGTTTAGGAACTCTAGTGAGCCTAGATAGGAATCGATGATAGTGTTTATATGATAGAATGTTCAATTGAAGGTTGTCCTTGTGTTTAGTCAAATATCTTGTCTTCCTTGTCTAGGGTCACAAGATTGGATAGTTGTCTAGATGCATTGCTTCTGTGATGTCATGTGATATGGTTGTAATGGTTAGTCCATCGTGGTCATTTAGAATAGGATTGGTCTATGGTCCTAGGTCTTAGATCATGTATTTGGTGTCTTATAAATAAGTTAATGAATTAGTGGATACTTCGTTGTGGCTGTGGTTTTAACTGAAGATTCACTCTCTAGCGATTCTATATCCATAAGACGGTTTAGTATAAGCAGATTATCGCATATAGTTGATGAGGTTAAGATAACTCTATCCCCAAATGATGCTTTTCTTTTATTTAAGTTATCCTTATAGCTACCCTTAGTTAATTAGGTTTGATATCATCCATTATAATAGTCATTTGATAGTTTAGTTAGATAGTTAGTTTAAGTGACAATTAGACTAGCTAGATTAGATTAGGGCAGTGAGGCTGGAAATAAATTAGGTGGAGTAGGAGATTTGTATCCCTATGGATCGACACCCGATACTTGCCAATTAGACTATATTACTGTAGCGATAGGTGCACTTGCCTATATGCGTGTGTGGTTGGTCTTGGTAGGTATCTGGTTTATAAATTTAATAACCTGATTGTGCAATTCTATAGTTTGGTTTCACCGCCATGACAAACGGGCGTCATGTTTTTGGCACCGTTACCGAGGATACAGCTAAATCTTGGAAAGACCTAGTTAGTTTCTGGCCATATATTAGTATAATTATAGTTAGTTGCTTCCTTGTTCATTTCCTATTTCATAAAAAACCAAAACTCCATAAACACAAAAACCTCATCACGATGGCGGCAAGATTCAAGAACTTACGCCTTAGCCTCTTCAATATCTGTATGCAAGATCTCCCATTTGAAGAAGAACAATTCTCTCTTATAATTCGATTCCAATCTATTTCCGCACACGCTATCACTATCACTACCCTGGAGCAATCGGAGAAGGAATTCCACGCCTATCACCACAAATCTCCCAAAGCTACAAAACCGGAGAACATAACGGACGAGGTGCAACTCCAAAACTTGCATACTATCGCACCAGCCCCACCTCTGGATTGAGACATATATTGGGAAGACGAGTGCGGAGACGAGTCATACATTGGGAATTTTTTCGAATCAACGGATTCTCCAAACAAATCAGAAGAGCCACTCTGTCCTGATGATCGTAACACTTCGTTACCTGCGAATGACCCGTTACCTAGTAACGTTGAAACAGTCCATTATCCTCATAAAGAATCGTTATTCAAGAAAAATCCTAATGATCATCTATGGTTATATACTTCAACCATGAAGAAGGAGCCACCACATGAGGAGATCAACTCAAGGGAAGCATTTAAAGCTGAAATGATTGCAGAATTCAGAAATGATTTGTTGACTGTGCAACTTAAGGATGAGGAGACTGGACCATCAGACCCAGAGAAGGATCTTGCAGAGATTGAAGCATTGTTGAAGATGTTTGATGATAATAACCTCTCAAACCCTTTCTGTTCTGAAGTTCGTAACGCCTCGTTACCTAGTAACGACCCGTCATGCAACCTAACTACTAATGAGTGCAAAACATCTCGTTACATCTGTAACGGCTTGTTACGCCCTCCAAAGTCAAATGAGCTACTATTGAACAATTCGGACAATGAAATGTTAAGGTCGCTAGAATTGCGGCTGTACAATGAGGATGAGATTCCTAAGACCTGCCAAATCTGGCAGGTTTCCATTTAATCATGAATTGTCTTCTTATTGTGACAACCCGTAAGTTTCCAAAAACTTAAACCGATAAAATATACTTATATGTTAACTGTGTTACGTAACTGTTTACTTGCAACGTGCCAATTTTATCATAATTACATTCATTTACAATAGGAATATAGCCTTGACGTAGCCTTAACTCATGTTGAAAACGATACTTGAACATGATGACTTCTTTGCATGAAATGGTCGCTGGAACTTCAATAATAATAAAGCGACTAACCAAATTCATTTACAAAATTTACCAAACTACGTGGTAAACGTTAAACATAATCCCATTATCTTGGAATTTATCATTATTATCATTTATCATTTTACGTTCATTTTAAATCATTAAACTTTGATTTACCTTTTATCAACTTTCATCATTTTATGACACACATATATCACCTACGACTTTTATGAACAATTTCATATTGAGTAGCAATGTGTTTAGACAACGACAACAAAACGAGACTTGTGATCGAATCCCTACGTTAACATCGATTTATTTTATGTTCAAAACCTTTTATAAAGTTTCGTTACCAGTCACGACGACTAAATTTAGTCATACATGTTATATATTTATACATGCAACGTAGGTTTTCAAAATATAAACATTTGTAATGTTTTGAGTCCACCTAAGTTATCATTTTATTATTTCTAAACGTCGTGGATAACTATTTTTATAAAATGTTTCGTCACACTCGATTCGTTTAATTATTTTATCCGTTCCGCGTAGTATTTGATCCGCCACCTTTTTCCTTTCTCTTATCCTTTCTCCTTCGCGACCCGTCCCTCTCGTTTTTCTTCTTGACCCGGACGGCCACGGGGTCGAACCCGTGACCTCCCCTCCTTCTTGTTCGGCCGAAACCAAGCAAATAACCACCACCTAGCCACTTAAATAGTTTGGTTTACTTAGTTACTTGCAAGTACTAGAAGTTGACTCCATTTTTCCCATCAATTCAACTTCCAACATCACCCTTACACACCTATAGCAACTTTGACAACATAGGAGAATGTTGTCTCAAGATATGCCAAACCTATTAACCAAAGGTTAATAGTTTCCCACCATTTTACACCCTCTTTTCCCTCTCATAATTCTGCCATGTTTCACCCAAATAACACACCAACTTACCAAAATTTTAAACCCCTTTTGACCCCCCTTTGTGAGCTAGTGAGCCGGCCGAAGCAAAGGACTCGAACCCGTCCCCTTCTCTTCTCCTTTTCGGTTCACAAACACAAACCACACACATAACACTTAACCTTTTATTACCCTCTCATTTCTACTAGATATTTACCTCAAACCAAAGACCCAAACACTCATTTCTTTCCCTCTCTCTCTCTCCCTAACCGTCTCTCTCTCTCTCTCGGTTCTATTTGGACCGAAACCTACCCCCACATTAACCAAACACTTCCTTTTTCTCATTTACTTCCATACATAATCACCTTTTGCTTAACCTAGCCTCATTTAACACTTTCACAACTCAAGAACTTTCTCTCCTTGCTCCCTCCTTCCTCAAACCCGTAAGTCTCTCTCTCTCTCTACTCTCTCTCTAGATTTTCTACTCAAACACACATTCTTATGATGTTCGATGGTGCTAGGAAGCAAGAACATTCAAGAACAACCATCATCATCATCATTTTCGGCCATCCTCATCTTCTAACAAGGTTCCATCTTCACTTCTTCTAGTAAAATCTTGTTCTAGCAAGAATACTTAGTCTTCTTTCATAATTATAACACTCCATTAGCAAGTCTTGACTCACATTGTTGTCTAAACATCATTTTACCCCATAAATGCTTACTTACTTGTAATTAACTTCATGTTACACCATATATTTACCTACTAGGAACTCATGATGGTATTTACTTGCAATATTATGTTCAAAACTTGGCTTGGTTGGACTTTTACACAAGTATTTGTTTAGTTTGCATTTTTAGACCTTAACTTTGTATTTATTGTGTATTATGTGCTGATCTTGTAACTTTGGACCCCTTGATGCCTATGACACGTTTTTAGACTCTTAATATAGTCAAAATATGATATCTTGGACTTTAGAAAGATTACTAGTGCTTAAACTCACCATAGCAAACTTTTACATACAAAAAGTACACTTTAAAAGCCCTAGAAATTGCTTTTACTATAGATCCGTTTAGAACAGAAAGTTTAGACTTTTAAACAGTAGGTTATGATGTTTTAAATGACTTTAGAACATGGCCAAAAGACCCCTTAACAAATTATTTGAATTTGGGCACAAACCGGGACTAAAACCGACACCCGACAGGCCCGGAAACAACATTTTTGTAAGAAAACCCAAATTTGGTCCAAATGAACTCCTAGGGTTATTTTAATGATGAAAACATGTTTACAAATGCATATGATGAATTTAGGAACCTAATAGTGTCATTTAACGGGCAAACGGGACCAAAACTGCAAAACTGACACAAAATCCACAAAACCGGCAAACTAATGCAAACTGACACTTAAAATAATCATCTACCCATTTTGGACAGAAAGTAATCATATTTTATTAAACTTGATTAATTTCTAAATTAAACGGATAAATATCGTGTAATCGGCGGTTACCGCGAAATCGCCCGGTTTTTGACTAACTAGCCAAAATAACCAATTTTCATATGAAAACCCTCATTTAGACTTAATATTTATTTCTATAAATATTCATCATCTTTAAATATTATTTGGGAATTTTATATATTTTATTTAATTAAAAATATATATATTACATTATTTCCAAATAAACACATAACCGGATACATTCACTTTGACTTTTCCCTAAGGCTACCATGACGTCAAGACTTGACCTACGTAATTGGAGTGACATTAATGTCAACCCAATTACTTATTATTATTGAATGTCTTATAATTATCTAGGCTTGCACTTTCCGTTGATCGTATTACCGACTACCGTTTCTGAACCATGTGAGTTTTTCACGACCCCTTTTTCCTTTAACTACTTTATCTTTGGGGGAGAATTCATACATACATTTTCCCATGTTAGACAATTAGACCTTGTTATCATAACTGCTTCATGTACTTTTCCATTGTCCACACTTGTTATCTCATGTTCATTCATGCTATAACCCAAACCCCACTATTAGATTAATTATCATTTGCAAACGGTAACGTTTGAATATATCTATTGGGTTAACGCCCCTGCTCTGATTGGTAGCTCCAATCGTGACTCCGTCTTTTGTCAAAGAGTACAAATTGTTATGTCATATCTATGCGGTACCAACCGGACAATAGGTATCAAGATTGGGTAAACAGTCAGTTTCGGTATTCAGGGTACATGGTAACATTATCAACTAGTCTTATCAAATATTGTCAATTATTAACATGAGCTGACTTCAATTACTATCTTCATTCAACCTTTAACTGCTAGCACTTTAAACCTGTGAAACTCACCAACAATTATTTGTTGACCGTTTTCTCGTATGAATTCTCAGGTACTTGAACTTAGTTGTTGTGCATGCATCGGACCTGCTTGCTTGTTTCCTGCCTTTGCATCTTAGGACTTTCATTTGTTTCTGGAGTATGGTTTAGCCTTTGGATATTTTCCTGACATAACACCTTGTAGAGGCTAGATTATGAGGCTTGTAATATTAAATATGTTGGGCTGGGCTTAGAGGGTTTCATTAGTTTAGTAGACTAGTTTGGTTATTGTATGTAGGCTAGTTTATGGTTGGGTTTGAGTTTACTATTGGGTTTATGACTCAAGAGGCCCAATAGTAAACCCATTGGGGTGCCTATATAAACCCCTCTAGACCTCCTCATTTGGGTGGCTGATTGGAGAGCTAGTTTACAATTTCCAGGGAGCTGATTACGATCGTGATCGTGATCTAGAGAGAGAAGAGTGTTCACGATTTTGTGTTTTGTACCCGACAAGTTCATCTTGTGTGCAAAAGATCAAGTTTTTAACGTTTAATCATCGTATTCTTCGTGTTTCTTCTCTTCTCTATCTTGAATCAATCATAAACGAGGATTCCGCACTCGTTTGTGATTAAAATATCATGATTAGTTGTTGACTCAGGACCAACAAGTGGTATCAGAGCCAAGAAACAAGTGTTTCGAGGTTCTCACGATATTGGATTCAAGCATTTTCTGGAAAAGGTTCGAGTTTTTGAAGGTTTGAAGCTACTTGAGGTGTTTACGATTGGTGTTGCTGCTGTTCTTGTGTGTTTACGACCATTTTCTGGGTTTCGTTGAGTGTTTACGACTGCTGTTCTTGAAGATCTTCATCGGAAACGTGTTTACAACTTAAAGCTTCGATTTTTCATCTGTTTACTATCCGGAAGTTTGAGTTTACGACTGTACTTTGTCGGAATCAAGTGTTTACAACTTTTTCGTACCGGAAACAGAGTTTACGATTTTCTTCAACCGGAAACGTGTTTACGACTGGAAGTTATCGGAATCAGATATTACGATTAAGGTTTATCATCAGGGTGCATATTGAAATCATAAACAGTGTTTACGATCGGAAACTCTTCTTTTGCGGCAAAAAGTCATTATTTCGCACCTTCACGGAAACGGACGTAACTTTTGACTCGTTTGGAGTTAGAGGCTCAAATTTGAACACGACGTTCGTGACACTGAGCCCCATAATTACCCCAAACTAACGTCCAAGGGAGCTCGTTTGGACCCCCAAATTCCACTCCGAAGGCCTCCGTTTTTCAGTTTTAAGTTTCTGACACTATTCTTTGAATAGTGATTTTGCCGATTTTGCCGATTTTGCCGTTTTTGCTGATTTTTCAAAATTTTCAGAAGCTGCATAATGAGTTCAGTGGTTGAAGAAAAGAATATAGTTGAGGAAAAATATTATTTCACAGATGAAGTTGACAAAACTGAGAATGCCCCAATCCCACTTGTGCTCGTATAATTCCTGGACTTAGGCAAATTTGTAAAAATTATCAGATAGAATTATTTGAGATAAAATGCGAGAGGAGTTCTTTTAAGGGTAGATGGCAAAAGAATGAGGAGAAGGTAAAAGCTCAGAAACGATACATTGAGAAATATCAGAAGCTAGCAACGGAGAAGACTATCTTATATGATCGGGCTAGGATTGAGATATCTGAGCTTACACAGAAATTAACTGAACTGCAACAAAAATTTGATGAGCTGCAGGTCAAGTATGATTGCAATCAAGAAAGAAACAAAAGAATGCTCGATGCTGGAAAGGAATTGTCACATGCTGTTGTGACTGGTCAAGTTGGGAAAGACACATCTGGGTTTGGGTCAGAGAAAACTGATAAATCTTTGGCAATGAACAACATCATTCCTCCACCAGTTCCCAGAGACATTATAGGAATACTTCTTAGTGAGGATCAAGTGGAACGATCCAAGTCTGATTATAAAGAAGCTGCTCCTCCTATTGATAGTGTCTTGGTTGGAACTACACCATTGACTCAAGAAGAAATTGATAATGAAGCAAACATGACTTATGGTGAAGGGAGAGTAAGGATATATCAGACAATGATGATGAGTGCCAGAAATATGACAGGTGTCACAACTCTAAGTCTGATGAAGCTGGGATAGAGTTGAAACCATACCCTAAAATTGAAACCCCATGCTTCAAAGTAATTGACGAAGTCAAAAGGGAAAAGGTGATCTTGACGACACGGCCTTAGGGGAAGATCTTTACGACATCTGGATCAATGTTTGACCAAGAACCAGATGTAGGATATGAACTACCATCCTTCTCCTCCAAGTTCAAGGGAATAACCGATGGATTAATAAGTGAACCTAAAGTTGAGAGGCCAAAGATCACCATCAAGCATCCAAATATGAAACCAACAGCTGGAGTGAAGAATGAAAAACTCAAGGGAGTAGCTGTGTCTCCCATTCCTTCAGTTGGATCATGCAGTTGTTGTTGTAATCGCAAGAATGTTGCTTCAACGTCAAAGAATCAAGGAAGCACAAACACATTAAAGACAGGTTCGACACAGGCTTCGACAAACCAGCAGAAAGTCAAATCTGAAGCTGCAGTCAAACCAAAGAAGCATACACAAGGCAAACCAACTCCATACCAGCCACCGAAGACAAATGGATACACGTCTGACTTCTATCTAAAGAAGCAGACTTGTTTTAATTGTGGCATCACTGGTCATATTGCTAAAAACTGTCTTTATCGCCCCTATGAACCCTATTTTCCGAAAAGTCAAAGGGTTTCATCTCAGGAGTCTGTAAAGTCTAAGCCAATGATGGTGCAAACACCTAAGGCAAGGAAGACTGTTGCTCCTAAGGTTAAACCCTCTGATCAACATTGGGGCGCTGCCAAAGCTGAAAGAAAATCTATGAATCAAAACAACAGTCTTCCAAGTTACAAAAATTTTCAAAAACAGGTGAAGAAACCAGTTTCAAAACAACCAAAGCTTGAAAAACCCAAGGTAACTAGAACTGTTTTAAAAAATGATTCTAAAATGCAGAAGGTTGAAATACCTAAAGTCACAACTCCAAAAGTGACTAAAACAAATGTTAAATCACCCGGAACTTGGAAACCAAAAATCAAGGAAGCTCCATCACAACTTCCTGATTTCTCAAAGGGGATGTTCTTACAAGAAGTATCCTTTATTGATTCCTCAGGTGTACCCAGAAAAAAAATGGCCTAGGTACCAATGGCTAACTAATCTCTCACTATGTGCAGGAACAGTCAAGGAGGATTATCACTAACATTTTTATTATTAATTTGTTTGTTGATAAGTGATTGTTCCAGGCACAGTTTAGGAGACGTATCTTCATGTCATGTCAAGTAATCTATACAATGGAAGGTATGTCTCTTTGAGAGGTAAAATGTCAAAATCATCATGAAAGGTACTGTTCTTAATTTGGTTGTTTGAATGATGAGGCAGCAAAGGGACTTTTGATTCAAACCTATTTCATTAAAGTGTCAATTAAGCTGTTGATTGATTATGTGTTTGACTTCAAATGCAATGAAGTGTGCATGTCATGAAACCCAATTTTCTAAAATTTTCAAATCAATACTTTGAAAGCTAGCTTGGCCAGATGTCTGCAAAATTTAATGTTTTTTTCACTTAAGTGTGTTTGTGTGTTTTATTTTTATTGTTTAAAAAAAATGATGTTCACAAGATTGTGACATTAAAAATCAAAAAGCAAGGGGAAGAAATGTAAAGATGAAGAAAAAAAGTTGACCCCTCAAAAATAGTGTGCTTTTCAATTTTTAATTGTTTGTGTAGTTTAGGGGAAGTAAAATGAATGTCCGGGTTGGAGATGGCTGACACGCGTAAGGCGGAAGTGAAAGGCAAGCTCCACGGTGATATGCTCGGTAGGCTCGACCTAAACTTATGACCTCCAATGAAAGTGCAGTGAACTTAAAAAGATATATATGTTTAGTTTCCCATCCCAGGTTGCATGGTTTAAAAGACTGAGTCCCGGAAAAAATGGGTTGAGAGTAGTAATTACCTAGTATTCACTCTCTCACACGCCATGTCTCTGCTGTCATGACTACACCACATAATAAAAAGAAAAGAAAAAGAAATGAAAAAGAAATTTAAAAAAATGAAAAAGAAAAGAAAATGAAAAATAATCACTCAGTTGGTCTTCTTTGCGTGCTTAGCGGCCGACCTGATCACCAACTGATGGTTAACAGTTGGTCTTCTTTGCGTGCTTAGCGGCCGACCTGATCACCAACTGATGGTTAATGAAATAAGTGGTAATCATAACGGTATTGCATGGTTCCTCAAGCTGGGGGTTTGCGAATCCTCAATAAACTCAGAGGTTGGGTAGGTTTTGCTGTGTACGCTTGGGTGTGGGGACAATTAAACATGATGGTAATATTGTACTATATTAAAAATGACGCATTCGGTTGGGATTAAGCGGGTTTGAGTTTAAAGCGGACAAACATACCGGAAATCACCTGGACTAGTTGAGTAACTTAAGCTGAAAAGGGTTCCTCAGTCAGATTCATATGGTTTGATCCCTTGTAAACTTTCTCATGTTTGATATTGGTAAGTATTTGTTTATTTTTATCTTTCGTGTGTGAGTCTTTAAGTTCTTTTTGGTTGTGTTTACGTCTTGGCCAGGTTAATTTGAGAAGTCAAAATGGGTTTTCATGGGTTTTGATGCATGACACTATGCCCCCGACAGATCTTGCCAAATTTTTAGGGGAAGGAGTATGGGATAATAAGTATAATCCGAAGGGAACTCGAGGATGATACCTATTATCCAATGGAAAAGACTTCCTCCGTCAGATCTTGACAAATTTTTAGGGGAATGAGGGAGGATAATAAGTATTATCCGAAAAGACTTCCATAATACATAGTATCCGAAGGGAACTCGAGGATGATATGTATTATCTCAGGGGAAGTCCTTAGCTGAGGGGAAGTTATCAGCTAAGGGGAAGTCTTTAGAGGTCTTGGGTTCAGGGGAAGTTTTATAGAAAACCCGTAATCTATATTAGGGTTTTTGGTTAAAATAATGTTAATTTGAATCAATCGAACAGATGATAATTACCTTCTAACCCAAAGACCAGTCATCAAATGTCTGGTGGAGTATATTTTTTTAAATGTGTGTCAGACAGGTTGATGATAGAAAGATGCTGCTGATGCTGCTACTGCTCAAAGTTAAAGAACCAGCCGGACAAGACTTCCATCTGGAAAAGAAACTATTCAGGGGAAGTTGTTGGTGTCTTTACAAGTTTTCAAAAACTTCAAAAGAGCTTCAAAGAAGATGTTCACGTGTTAAGGGGAAGCTGAAGATTTTAAAGTCAATTGATGAAGAAAATGATGCAGAGAGCAGCTAGAGATCATGAAGATCCAAGATCAACAATCAAGTTCTCCAAAGTTAGGAGGTTTTCAAAATTTTACCTCTAACTTTCGGAGATTCAAGACAGTCACCGAGGATTCAGCAAGAACCAGTTCTTTCAATAGAAGCAAGTTAATGAGAATCCTCCATTTCATTAACTTGTTCATTTCAAGAAGTTTAAGCTGATGCTGATCAAGAGGAAGTCCCAAGTGCCCATCATGAAACCCATTGAAGATTTCTGCGGAAAGAATCTTCATCAACATCTTTGCCAGCCAGTCAAGAAGAAGAATTTCAGAGATTGAAGACATTTAATATCACAAGCCTAGGGGAAGATTGTAGAGGCTAGATTATGAGGCTTGTAATATTAAATATGTTGGGCTGGGCTTAGAGGGTTTCATTAGTTTAGTAGACTAGTTTGGTTATTGTATGTAGGCTAGTTTATGGTTGGGTTTGAGTTTACTATTGGGTTTATGACTCAAGAGGCCCAATAGTAAACCCATTGGGGTGCCTATATAAACCCCTCTAGACCTCCTCATTTGGGTGGCTGATTGGATAGCTAGTTTACGATTTCCAGGGAGCTGATTACGATCGTGATCGTGATCTAGAGAGAGAAGAGTGTTCACGATTTTGTGTTTTGTACCCGACAAGTTCATCTTGTGTGCAAAAGATCAAGTTTTTAACGTTTAATCATCGTATTCTTCGTGTTTCTTCTCTTCCCTATCTTGAATCAATCATAAACGAGGATTCCGCACTCGTTTGTGATTAAAATATCGTGATTAGTTGTTGACTCAGGACCAACACACCTAACAGTGTCATGTCCTAAAAATCTTTTGAAACTTATGTGTTGTAAACTTAAAACTATTCACTTTTCTCATTACAATTAATCCACTGTGTAATGATATTGGAAAAACTCCTATTTACTCTAACAATTAAACAATTTCCAAAACGGCTCTAGTTGTTGAACCATCCAGAGTACGTTCGTAACCTTGACTTTGATAACCTTTTTCGCATCCCGACACAAATCTTATAGGGTGTGACAGAGTGGTATCAGAGCCCAGGTTATAGAACTAGATTTCATACATAGGGTCTAGACTATAGCCTAAGCTCTGTTATTCATACTTGCATGCATCACTATTTGCCTATTTGACTGATTCACATGTCATACATAACATATATATATTATCATCATTACTTGGAAACTTTGTCGCAGCATGGCTTCTTACGGACCAATTGACTTGACTTCTGACTCTGAGACTGAGGCACACTCCGACTTGGAGCAGCCAGTATCACCCGTCACTACTGAGGCTCCATCACCCCCTCGTTCACTGACCAGTGTTCTCGATGGCCCTTACGATGCCGACTCCAAGCCGGAGGAAGATTCGATGACTGATGAGGAACTGGAGGAGTACGCACCCTTCACAGTGGACATCACCGATGCAGATGAGGACAGAGATACTCTCACCGTTACCCTATCCGCTTCTAGCCCTGTTTCTCCCGCTCGTGAGCCCTCATTCCGACCGTACCGCTCCACGCCCAACGGTCCCCTCCGTATGCTTACCACTAGGAAGTCAGTCAGGCATAGTAGACAGCACGTTTCCGGTCCAGTTACTGAGTCTGAGCCGTCTCGCAAGCGTTCCGTCTCCCCAGAGCCCGATGAGCTACTTGCTGAACCAGAGACGATGCCACCCAAGAAACGAGTGAGATTTGCCGATAGCACCTTTAAGATCGGAGAGCCATCTGTCACTGCTAAGACCCAGGACGTGCCATTGCCACCACATGCCCCGGCACCTTCTGATATACCTAGCCCTGTTCTTTTTGGTATCCCTATTGACTCCCTTGTATCATCCCTCTTTGCTTGCATCGCCCGTCGTGACGATGAGATCCGTCAGCTTCATGCCACCATCCGTAGCCTTGCTCCACCTACCACTATCACTGATCTTGCCACCCGTCTTGCTGTCCTAGAGGCCCGTGTAACCTCTCAGGACTAGGTCCTCAACACCTTGCACGTTCATCTGTCTGATGCTTCCGGAGTTGCAGCTGAGGCCAGTCAGGCTATCCGAGCTCTCGCAGCTACTACCCCCTTGGCGGAGGATTTTGTCGGCATTATCCGTTTGTTGCTGACAGTGATTATCCAGATTCGTGACATACTCGATCTGATCGATCAAGCACCATTTCACTAGAGTTGTGATCTCATGGAGTGACAATTACTCTTTATGGTATTATTACGATGTATTCGAAACTTGTATTATTGGTGAATCTGTTTTTATCACCGGAAAAATGTTTATGTTGGTCCGAACAATTGTGGACAAGGATTGATTATGCTGTGACATGTACCTTTATTTATCAACTCTGGTGTACTTTGTAATGTAATGTGTTGTTATGTTATGTTATATTGTGGTGATTGTTATGGATTTTGGCATGTCATTTTTGGTTGCATTCACTTATACTATGTATGATGTCTTACTTTATTTTATCTTATACAATTTAAA
>JBCNJP010000008.1:16648791-16672011 GCA_039602395.1 Deinandra increscens subsp. villosa
CGATGCAAACACATCGGCTTCCCCCCAAGCAATATCCGTTTCCACAACGCCTTTCTCCACATCCAGATTGTATAGGTGGTTTCAATTGAAGAAGTATGATGAGAGAGGTGCATTAATTGGCGCTCGTCCGTAAGGTATCGATGGAGTGGGAGAGAGATGGCGAGATGAAATCACTACCTGCTAATGTTGAAATCTTAAAGGAATTGCACAGTGTACCAACGTGCGGGTATTGAAAACCTTGAAGAAATGTCGGGTATGTGTGTGTACTTGGAAAGACAAAGACTCACAATGACCGGCATATGTGAAAAAGGGTAGGCTTGTACCCAAGGCTTAAAAGCTTGCACCCTTACCATGCTTACTCGCTTGTACATGGTGCATAAAAAATACAACTTCAACATCCTAATGTTTTATAGGGTAATATATGAAATGTAAAAACAAAAAGAAAATTAAATGTTACTCAAACTAGCCGTTCAACAACTAGAAATCTTGAATTGTGAGACAAATCGAGCGCCTTGCTCAAGAAAAAAAATATATGAGCTGTTAAAAAAAATATATGAGCTGGATTTTGAATAAAATAAAGAAAGACGTTTAAAATAGAATTAAGAAAAAAAATATATGAGCTGGATTTTGAATGCCACAAGGCCCACAACCGTTTCTAGTAACACCACCATAACCCAATTTTCACTTTCTTGGTTGGTAGCAGTTGAATCAATAACTCAAACTTAATAGAAGAGGATATTCATTTCAGAGTTAGAAATGTGTTTAAAAATAACAGAATCCGATCAATTGTACTTTTATTAATACACTACACTATATTCATCATATTTTATACTTTTTTATAAAAACATCAGTCAAATAAGAATAATAAAAAGAAAAGTAACCTACTGGTTTTCCATTTTATATGTTTTTTTTATTGAAGCACTATCATATTTTTATTGAAGCACTATCATCTGCTTCTTGTATAGTTTCTTAATTCTTAGCAGCTATTAGTTCGAAAAATAATTTTCGTCAGGCCTAAAAGTCCGCCATGCTGGTTTATATTACATATTATAATAGAATAAAATTTTTAAACTTAGAATTAAAGTTATTAATAAAATACGTTTGATGATTAATATCATTAACATCATGTTCGACGTTTTAAATTATTTTAAAAATTAATGTACAACTATATTTTTAGTATACTTCTACAATCAAATAGTATTTTATAAATATATAGAAAATGTGTGCTTTATGTTTATTATGATCGTATATATATGTTCGTTAAGGTGGATTGGCTCAAATTACAAATTATATATTGATCATAACTCGTTGACCATTCACGTACGTTTTGACAACTTCCTTAAATAATTTATGTTCTTAATCTTGATTTAGGTCAAAATTAGTTGGGAGAAATATAATATATATATGTGTGTGTACGGTGGCCTTGAATGCAAGTATGAAGCTAGTCACGTAGATGCATGGGTAAGATAGTTCGTTTGGTTGAGAAATATATACATATTAAATGTTAACGGTATCATGAAATGAAGAGGGTGACTTTCAGGTGAGAAAAAATAGCAAATTAATTATTTGTTTCCATGAAAAATGTATATATAAACCCAAGTACCATGATCACCGAAGACAACAAATCGAGTACTTGGTAACTAATTAATATGATGGGTAGAGGAGTTAAGAGTGTTTTTTTAGGGGGGGTTTTGTTTGCCTTATTTGCCGGGAGTTGTATTGAGGGGAGACAATTGTCTGCGGAGGAATCAATAGGTGGAGGTGAGGTTGAAGTGAAGAAACTAGAATGGGGTCTAGATGATCAGCCAGGATGGAATGTTGGTGGTGGTGGTGGTTGGGGTGGGGGAGGAGGTGGCGGTAGTTCTTTTAGTTTTCGTATTGGGGATGGGGATGGTTTTACAATTGGAGGTGATGTTAAGAAAGTGGACAAACCTGATTGTGCTGGAAAAGAAAAGGGAGATAGTAAAGGCAAGAAACATAGTAAGAAAGAGGAAAGCCACCATGGTCATGTTGGTAATGGTGGGATTGGTAAGGGAGCAAGTGGTGGTGGACTTGGGAAAGGAAAAGGTGGTGGGATTGGAAAAGGAGGTGGTGACATAGGAGGGGGAAGTGGTGGTGGAAGTAGAGGTAAAGGAGGTGGTGGTGGAATTGGCGGCGGAACTGGTGGTGGAGCAGGAGGTGAAGGCAACAAAGGTGGAACTGGAGGAGGAATAGGTAAGGGAGGTGGTGGTGGAGTAGGAGGAGGAGTTGGTGGTGGTGGAGGCAATGAGGGTGGAAATGGAGGAGGTTCTGGTGGAGGCGGTGGTGGAGCGGGTGGGGGAATCGGAGGCGGTGGTGGAGCGGGTGGGGGAATCGGAGGCGGTGGTGGAGCGGGTGGGGGAATCGGAGGCGGTGGTGGAGCGGGTGGGGGAATCGGAGGCGGTGGTGGAGCCGGTGGAGATACTGGAGGTGGTGGTGGAGCCGGTGGTGGGGCGGGTAGTGGAATTGGAGGAGGTGGTGGAGCTGGCAGCGGAATTGGAGCCGGTGGTGGAGCCGATAGGGGAATAGGTGGTGGAGGTGGACCGGGAAAGGGAATTGGGGGCGGTGGTGGAGCGGGCGGGGGACTTGGCAGCGGTGGTGGAGCAGGTGGAGGAACAGGGGGCGGAGGTGGATCTGACAAAGGACTTGGAGGAGGTGGTGGAGCCGGGGGAGGAATGGGAGGCGGTGGCGGGGGAGGAATGGGAGGCAGTGGTGGCGGAGCTAGTGGAGGACTTGGTGGTGGATCTGGTGGAGGAATGGGCGGTGGTTTTGGAAGTGGTGGTGGGATAGGGGGAGGCGGTGGAGGATTTGGTGGTGGTGGGGGCTTTGGGGGAAGCAATGGTGGTGGAGGGTTTGGTGGTGGATTTGGAGGAGGAAAAGGTGGTGGTGGTGGACTTGGTGGAGGCGGAGGAGGAGGGTTTGGTGGTGGTGCCGGAGGAGGGTTTGATGGTGGTGCTGGAGGTGGCGTAGGGGCAGGAGGTGATACTATTGGTATCTAGGTGGTTGTAAATTCAAAGTGTGGCATGTTTTTCTTGAAATATGTTATTAAATAACTTAGATTTAATTCAATGTATTTCTGTTTTTTTTATTTCGTATGTAATCTCTAATTCAATTGTGTTATACGAGAAAAGTTCCCCGCGCCTTGCGGCGGGTCGTTTTTATGTAGTTTTCTTTATGTATTGTCTGTGTTTGTTTGTATATTTATTGTGTGTAATTCGCAGGTCGTTTTTATGTAGTTTTCTTTATGTATCGTCTGTGTTTGTTTGTATATTTATCGTGTGTAATTCGACAGATTGAATAGAGAAGTCTTTTCCATTGAAACCTGAGTATTAAAGGATCATGGTCAAGTAAACTTTCAATTTTCAAATGTGTAGAAGGTATGTAAATAAGTCTAGCCAATTTTTTTTTTTTTTACATAAGATAAGTTTTATGATTAGATATACATATCAACTGATTTTTACAAACGATAAGTTGCATATCTGACCTTGTAGGTCTTTACAAAAGAGTTCAATTATGTATTTACAACTGATTTTTATAAAAGATAAGTTGCACAGCTGACCTTGTAGGTCTTTACAAAAGAGTTTAATTATGTATTTACATATGAGTCTAACCAAGCATCTAAAGCATTGCTTTGTGATGTTAACCACCCTTCATAAACATGTTTGACTCTGAAAATGAACACCAAATGTAACTAACTTCACTGAAAATCAGCACATTAACAAACTAACAGACTTGTGCTTTCAAAAAGTTCATTTAGACTTATACCTTGCTTTAGATAGACATAATATCCGTCGTTATAGGAGCTTCATATTTAGCCACAAAATTGCTCCTTTATGAGGCTGTTGACCATTCTTCTTTTTCTTTGCTTTTCTTTGTTTATATACTATCTGTTTAAGGTCACAGGAATGTACCTAGTTCTTCACGTTCATGCCTCTTTGGAGTCTTAGCAGCTACATGGACCTGCAAATACAAAGATCACATACAATTGGATATAATACACATGCACAAACCATCAAACAAAATAAAATTATCTGCACTTCAAAACACAGCTCCACAAACTTGCAACCAAAGACTAAAAAAGTCATTAAAAGGAGAAATTCAAGTAGCCAATCTGATAAGAATACAACCACATTTGTAAACATCTAAACAATTTTACACAAATCTTACTTGTAACTTACTTAAAACAAAGAAGAATGACTTGGTATTAAAGTTCAATAAATTTTTTGGTATTAAAACTCTTCTATACAAAGTCATATGGCAATCTTAAGTATGTTTTTGGAAGATTCAAAGTTATACCAATCAGAGTACAAAAGATGTAACAAATGTCAACTTCCTATGGTTCTCATTTGGCATTCCCATATAAAACCTCAAAAAATAGAATTGTATGTTTTGATCTTTTGTAGATCTTTTGTAGATCTTTTGTACTAATCCGAGTTACCGTGATTGATATAAAACCTCAAAAATGTCGCTTACTATAAGGCATTCTGTAGATCATCACCTACAAATATCTCTGTGCACTGCACCTAGGCTAAATTACAAAAGTAAATTGTTATTGTTCATTTACCTTGGCTCCTCTCTTGGGTCCAATCAGAGGCGGTTTAGGTGCAGCAGCAGCTTCTTTGGTAGGTTCAGCGGGCGGTGGTGCGGGCTCATCTGCGGCATTTACGTGTTAATTAGCCAAGGTAAGTCTTCCAATAACATGAACTTTAAACCAAACCGTAAATAGAACAGGGCAATCCTAAATAAGATCTACAAAATAAGCCAAATAAGCCAGTTAACAGTGACTATCTTGACAATCCTAAAAAAACATGCACATAGTCAATATGTTTTCAACAGCAGTGAACAATTAGTTGCAATATCTTACCTGATGCAATCGTTTTTTTGCCTTTTCTGCAAACATTTAGAAACTTTAACTACTTCATCGTTCACAACAGTTGGGATACTGTTAGATGGTTCTGCCAAATAAAAAGAAATAATTATTATTATGATTTAAAGTACATATCAAATGATCGTGAATCAACTAATATAAAAATATTTAAAAAATATGTTATACTTTATAATGAATTATAATATTCTACCTATTCAAGCATGCTATTTGAGTTACTTTGTAAGTATAATTAATCAACTATTTTTACCTGACTTTCCTCATATCGAGTCATGTTAGTAGCCCTCCTGCTCCTGTGTCACCCACATAAAAAACAGCTAAACACAAAAAAAAAAAAAAATGGATCACTGAGACAATAAGTTAGCTATAACAACTAACATACCTATACAACCAATACAGACCAAAGCATTATAAAACCTGCAATCACAAAACCATATCTATTGGAGAACACCATACTCCAGCTATTATGAGTTGAAGGTCTACTGTTCCTGCTAGTTGTTTAAAAGTAACAACAGTTTCATATGTTGAAGGTTTATGGATCCGGCTAGTTGTTTAAAAGTGACAACAGTTTCATATTAGAACAACAATGCAATCCTCTAAGACAACAAAAACTGTAGGAAGAGCAGCCAACAACATTGGAATGATAACAAATATTGTGCAATCGCTAATAGCATGCTTCGTATCCCCCACCTTGATTTCTATATCTTGGTCACGAAGTTCCTCAGAAACCATACCCTAATCCGGCTTCGTACCCCCACCTTCCATGTCCAACCGACCAGACTATTCTTCTGCAGCAAAAGACAAAGAGAAGTTTTAGCAACCTAAAATCCCCACCTGCATAAAATTCTAACCAAGTCGTCAGTAGGTAAAACTCGCGAAGACGATGAGGCATATCGCTAAGAAGAAAAAACAACAAAGAAAGCGAAAGGGGTTGATAAACTAAAAATATTAGAGAATACTGATAGTGGAGAGAACACCGATTCTGTTTCCGTCGGCGGCGCAACAACGGCTCTACACCGACGGCAACACATCGGCGCACAATCTCATGCAAGAGAGATCGATGGCATCGCTGGCTATATCAAACTCCACGTCGCACCATACCTCAACGTAAACCGGGAAATCTAAGTAGCATCAACTTCTGTCGGCGGTGCCACCGGTGTTCACCGGGAACGACGCTACCGGATGTGGCCGTGACTTCAGAGACGGAGCAACCAGCTTTTCTAGCTTTTCTACGGAGGAGAGCTTCGGCGGACTCAGAAGTAGATGAAGATCAAGATGAAGATATGTTCAAGTTTTGAGAGAGGAAGAGATGGAGAGAGCGAGCTTTGAAGAGAGAGAAAGATGTCAAGAACTTTAAGAGAATGCAGAGAGTTTGAAGAGAATTCAACTACGTGTCTTAGCCAATAGGAAGTACCGATCGCCATTAAGCACAAATGAAAAAAAAGAATGATTATGACATGGAGGTTAATAGTAAATTTATAGAGTACAGCTGGACTTTGAAAATGTTATATAACTAATAATATGTCATTTGGATGTAATTCAGTTATTTACATACATACAATTCATCCTCGTAATTTCCAAAACTCATATGTACAACCTTTTAAGATGTACATCTATAAATCAAAGTTGTTAAGGTATGTCGAAACATTAGTAAACTTAGTCATATATGAAGAATTCAAATAATGTATCCACAAAAGTCTTTGTTACTATATTCTTAAACTTGACACATGCTATCCTTGAGTCGAGCAGCCCTTAATTAAATACCTATACGGTATATGTAATAAGCACCTTAGTGTAATACTAATTAATGAGATTAAACATTAAACAACCTCAACCCAATACTCAAAACACCAAACTTTACCTGGGAAATAGCCAAATAGGGCTCGACGTAGACTATGTCGACCCCATGTCGCTTACACTGACCCTACAATAGTATAGGGTTTATCGTAGAACGACATATATTATTTCTTAGAGTAGATGGGTGCCAACTCCTCCCTATGCCCTTTCCAACTCAAAACCTTCATTTTCATGTTACTAGACTTACACTTTCTCATTGATAATCACATGCGTAACATTGATTCAGAAAAACAATTCAAAATAACTCTCAAAATGTTTTATTAATCTTATAAAGCCCAACATATATATTTGATTCATGGCTCTTCGATGTAAAGGATCGGTGACGACAATAGTGACTAGTGAGGTCTTCACTCCATTATCTCTAGCTTCGGTTTTCACCTATTCATGTTCACCAAATCTATTCTTTTCCCGTTCTTGGTGGTGGTGGTTGCTTGGCGACAGGTTTTCAATATATATTAATAGCAACGGTGGTGGTTTGTGTGTGTGATCACAGTTTTTACGACCAGAGGTTAGAAGGATTTAGTTTTTCTAATAGAAGAAGAGGAAGAAACAAATGTACTATTTAACGATGGTATTTATAATCGGAGTTCTTTTTCATTAGAATCTAATGACTTCTTTTGTAGGTAAACCAATCAAGAATCAGAGAAGAGTGCTGAGAAATGTTACCATTGACGGTCCGATCAACCCCCTCTGTACCGTCCTTGAAATAATCGGCTGTTTAGGCCAGTTTTCGACTGAATTGGTAAACAGGAGTAGGTCTCACCAACGTATGTGGTGGTGAACGAGGATACCCTTGTATTAAGCGAAAACGATGCATCTCACCAACGTATGTGGTGGTGAACGACGATACCCTTGTATATCATTCATTGGGTAACCGAGGAGAATGAACTATTTTTTACTGTTAACCCCCAAAGCCTTACGCTTCATTTGTAAAACCACTCGCACCTAAAAAGAAACGTAAGGCTTCAAAATTCTCTCTCCATTTGAATTTGATGTGGCATGATATTATTGCCTAAAACTTTTGAAGCCTAAAGATTTAAAAGCAACCATACCCCTTAAGATAAAGTTAATAAGAGCTTTTGAATGTTAACCCAGATCTAGGTTAAAAAAAAGAGATAAAGAAGACTTACAAGATTTTAGTGGCTGTTAGATTTTCATTAATTATGAGGTTTACTATAGGTTTAATGTTCCATTTAACACCCTTTAGAAATATTATTTATAAACACCGTCCTAATATTTTGTGTTTTTACATTAGTCCCTCAACATTTTGTTCGGTGTATTTTTAAAACATAGTAAAAACGCATGCCATTTATTTTATTTGTAGTTATTATTGTAGTACTAAATATCATTAGTGAGGATTACTTATAAATTTTAAAAAATTTAAGGATTATACTTTTTTATCAAAGTTTTGTTTTCAAACTTGTTAAATTTGTGGTGGTTTCATTTTTATTTAACGGTATGTTAAAAGTTTCGAAGGTTCCAAAATATGTAAATTGATGCATCCGTCACAATGGGGAAGTTAGGTTTTCTATTTCTTACATTCCTCAGTTGAATTCTGAAATCACTCTAGGGTGCGTTTACGTAAATACTTTGACTTCATTCACTTAAGTGCGAAAAAATATACACGTTTTATATAAAATATTTCTCACTTTCGGGTCATTTTTTAATACATTATTCATATAATAGTTTAATATTGTTTAATATGTAGCTTTCAGATTAGATCCAGGTCTGAAAGTACAAAAGGAGTAAAAAATGCAGAAAAAGACGAAGAAATCTAAAGAATTCAAGTGGAAAAACACCGAAGCGGGCCTAACACGGGTCGTGTCTCAGTGTCACACCCATAAAAATGACAAAACCCACGGGCATGCGACGTGTCATGGATCACAGTCTCGGTTATATTGAACGACCACTAACTGATTTAACAAAAAATTATCGTTATAGAAAAATACAAGTTTTGTATTGCAGCGGAAATATATGATAGGCCATTTATTTGAAAAAAGTCTCTACAACCATGAAAACAATATTTGGATTTATGCAAGCAACTCTTTTGAAGTCAGTGTAAGGTTTAGCCACTCATGACTTTAATGGTTTTCATAAAAGAAGTTGAGAAGTTCATAGACAAACTTTAACAAATTCTATATAAGTTGAATGCTTACAATCTTGATTTGAAACAACCAAATCTTAGAAAGAATAACTCAAACTATAAATTAAAGCTAAATAATACAAGAAGAGAAGAATTGAGCAAGGAACAATGGAGGAGAAGGTTGGTATTTATAGGCCCGAATTGTAAGGGCAGCATGAGCCACACCAAGGTTGGGCACGGGTCGTGCTCTCCAGTAAATCAGCCAGGAATCTTGATCTGACATGGCATAGGTGCTGCCACTCAGGGCACGGGTGGTGCCTATCAGGTGAAGCGTCGGTACGCAAAAGTTCACGAACTTCATCATTTTCTGTAGTTGGCGCACGGCTCGGCTCTAGGTGGTCATGGGTCGTGCTGACCATTAAATCAGCTTCCTCTTGTCGAGTTACTCAAAATTCATATATTATGGGCTCCGTAACTCCTTTTCTAGCTCGAGATATGCTTCTGTAAAGTTTTGGACGTTTTCTGGCCGCACCTTTGTCTTTTATTTATCGTGCTCCGGGGTATGGTTGAGTTTGGAGGTCATCACTTTGTCTTGACTTGAGAGAGAGGCGCACGAAGGAATTTTGTCCTTTTCGGTAGGGGCACGGGGCGTCCTCAGTGAGGCACAACCCATGTCTTGGCCCAAAATCACTAAGTCTTCAGTTTTTCTTTATTTTTCAGGATAATTGACTTCTTTTGTGATTTGGCACCTGGGTTAATCTGAAAACTACATATGAAACAATATTAAACTGTTCAATAAACAACTAGTTATAAAATAACCCAAAAGTGAAGAATATTTGTGTAGGATCGTGGTTAGACGTAATTTAACCTTAAACAAGAATTTACATAAGAGTTTGACCAGACGGAAACAAGTCGAACTACACTCTCAGTATTCAGTTAAGATAGTACTTAATAGATAATAAACAAGTAAGAACACTTAATGATGAACAATACTTAGCACTATATTGGATATACTTGATGAATCGAGAAAAGCGTGTGGAAACAGAGGTTACAAGTAATCTATATATAGTACCTAAGAAATCAAGGAGAACCCTTAATTTCTATGCGATAATCTTGACCGTTAAACTAAGATACATGAACTTAAATAATTACAAAGAAATATAAAGTAATCTTAGAGATAATCCGTCGGCTTTATATGGCGGGAAACAAAACTAGTTGTGTCTCTGACAACAATTTGATCTTGTCGGATGCAAGTGGATGGTCAAATGTCCGAGGTAACTCTCCTTATCGAGAACTCGAGTTACCCGAGACAACCACTTCTATCGAGGTAACATAGTTACTTCGGACCAGTTTATGTTGTCCGAGATAACTAGTTACTCTGGGTGTTTATTTCTTTTGAAATAACCAGTATTTAGCCGAGATAACATCAGATCATGGAGGCCTAATTTCCTTACAATCTCCCCCCAAGATGATGCTTTCAAAAACATTTCTAAGACATTCTTTGTAACTAATCGGATTCAAAACTTCACAATTTTGCAGAATCACGTTAGTTTTACTGAGATGAGCCATCTACCTCTTTATTAGCTTCACTGTTCTTGTAGTAATTAAGGAAAGAACCCATTTGAGACCATAAATTTAACAATTCTTTATCTATCTGATTCACTCCATTCCAATGGATCAATTCTGCTATGCCTTGTAAATGAACCATCAGCTCTAAAGATCAGGAACTTCCATCTTTTGGGTCTATTTCAACCTTGTCAATTGGGCAGTCAATAGTCAATGGTTAGCAATTGATATCTCGGTAAAAGTGTCATCAAAATACATATTGATCTTCAATATCAGGGTTTGTTCCTGAGCACACATATTCTTCAAGTCACCAGGCAGACTTATTACATCACCTAGCTCAAATTTAGAAAGGCTTCTTAGAGCTTCTTCAACAGTGTATTTAAGCTCTTCATTTGTGCTGGTGGTAAACAGATAGAGTTTGGCAACTTCATCCTATCTCCAAGAGATTAATCTTCTATCGACATGCATGTCATCATGTTCCTCCTCGTCTCCGGATGATTCGGAACTAGATGACACTACAGAAGAGTTTGGCAACTTCATCATTTTCCTTTTCTTTGCCATTCTCTTTCTCCTTTTTAGAGGAACCCACAGTTGTTTCTGGTGTTTTGGTAGGGGATTGTTTTGGTAGGGGATTCAAATTGAGTAGGTTCAGGTTCAGGATTTTTTGTTGAGTGATGTGGTGATTGAGGTTTTAAAGTTGGTGGATTGGTAGGATTTTGAGTTGTAAATTTTGTATGAGGTGAGGGTAAAGTATTAGTTCTTTGAGGTAGATGAATGATGCTTCAAAGTTATCAGTTCTAATTTTGGAGGAAGGGATTTGGTAAGCTTTGGTTCTTTGGCAGGTGGTTTATTGGCTCTAGGAGGATTTTTTTTCTCGTGGGAGTAGATGAACGTATGATGGGATTAGAACCAAGAAGTGAGTAAATTAAACTCATAGGTTTGGAAGAAAGAGTATGTGTACCTAAAAATGGTCCAAGAGGCCTTGGATTTCCTATAGTCCTAAAGGTCCTTGATTGCTCCTTTCAAATTTCAGAATATCTATTCCTTAGGGTGGTTGAAGAAGAAGGGTTTATGTTTCTTGAATATTCACTTAAGAAATCAATAAAGTACTTTTAAAGAGGCCTTGTCTCCTCTTTGGTCATGGGTGATGTATCCCAAAGTATACATATTTTTAGTCATTAATTCCTGACACTTTGCATGTTTTATGTATGATTTTATATATGATTTCATATATGATTTGACTAAATGTAAACACGATTTGTCCCGATCTTGTGATTTTTACATAGAAGTTGAACCGAATATAACCCCGAACTCAAGAACACAAAATTGTAAATAAAACTCAGTTTATAGATCAAATCGGATCAAAGATAACATGAATACACTCGTTTATAGTTCCTAATTGTGATCCTAACATCGATTCTCTCTGAAAATTGAAATAAAAAAACTCTCCTCCTTAAAGATGAACTCAGGTAAAACGGTTATTTGAGTTGTGTCTTTACCCAAACTCAAAACCTCATATATATACGTAGGTCAGTTCGGGTGCACTTCGGTTACTTCCAATCTTGCGTTCGTTTACCTCCAATCTTGACTTCGGTTACCTCCAGACTTATATAAGACATTGAAAAATAGAACAATTACAATATCAACCCTCAACATTATTTAACACTTCTAACTGAATCAACTAACAAAACTAACTGATATTGTAACATCCCAAAATTTGATAGAATACGTAGCTACTATGAATAATACATGTTATATATGTGTTAGGTAGCTAAACATGATGAAACAGGTAGAAAATGCATGTTTACCCATTACTAGGTGATAAATCGATAAACGATAATATTACATGAATAATACACGTGTTAATTAATAAAATGAGATAAGGAAATAAAAATAATATGTGTTCTATTTCAAAGATAATTGATATATATGATATTGGCATGAAAAACGTAGCGAAACGTTTATATGATAGGAATGAATGATAACCGGGAGAAAATGCCTTTACGTAATTATATTATATCCAATACATGTGTAAAAATATGTTTAAATGACATGGATGCATGTGAAATATTCATTTGATGAATATATATGTGGAAATACGTGTTAGAATAGTTAAACGTGTGAAAATACAAGTTAAATAGTTGACGAAAAAAATAAAAGGGCTAAAAGTGTAATTTATGTAAATTTATGAATACTTACAGATATTATACGTATCTATAACTTTTATAAGCACCTCGAGGCTTATAATGTATTATAAAAATATCCTAAAGTGATTCGGTACATAAAATAATAAGTATTATAAAGTTGGGGGGGGCCAAAAGTGTAAATAACGAAAAATATATATATAAATATATAAAAATATATACGTATGTATATGTATATCATCGAGAGTATCCCGAGCCTTAGAAACTTTATTAAACATGTTTTATAATAGTTTAGTACATAAAATAACAGTTCGGTAGAAGTTAGGGGAGCTAAAATGTAAATATAAACCTAAGGGACTAAAACTGCCAATTCCTGAAAGTTGCCAGGCGTATCGCGACCTCCCCTAGTCCAACCCTCGCGATACGCGAGCCGTGCCAGTCGTGTTTTGGCCTTGGCTCGATCATGCAGCCAAAGTTACTCCTTCCACTTCGATCGATTTATCAATCCCTAAACGTGTCTACACCCTGGGGCGACCTAGATCAGTATAAATACGGGACCAATTCCTTCGAATCAACTCGCCAATTTCGAATTAAACACCATAAAAACCCTTAAACGAGCATCAAACCTCTTCTGAGAAATTCGAGCTAACTGGGAGGAATTAGAGGCTGATCTCTTGCAGTCCCACGTTTCTAGGTATGCTTTATAGAAACCCTCTATCAATTCCTGTTAATATGTCCATTTGATTAGATTTCTAAAACTATGCTTAAATTAGGGTTCTTAATGTTATTTTGCTCAAATCGGGTGATCGGGTGGGAGTTAGGCTCTGAATTTTTGTAGGTACTCTTAAAATGATGTTATATAAGAAAGCCCTAAGTTTATTTCACAATTGGAAAAGGTTTGGTTAAGGTTTTGTAAACGGGTCAAAAATTAGGGTTTTCATGTCGTTGTTCTGCCCAAATCAAGTAAACGGTTTTGAATTAAGCCTTGCTATTTTAAAGGATATTATAAAATGTTATAATGGATAATACCCTAAGACGATTTTGAATAAAAATGAGTTTTGCTATAGAAACCAGAAAAATGAGAAATTAGGGTTTCTGAATATGGATGTTTAATATAAAATAATCCGGAGGGTTAAATCGGGAATCGTTGCGGAAGTTCCGTTCGAGTAACGAGTTAAAGACATAAGGTGAGTTCTATGAGCCCACTCTTTAAATGTTTTAAATGTTGTAAATGTTTTCGGGCTGATATACATACAAATGTTATGAAAATATATTCAAATGTTTTATAACTGAGATATTGCCTGTTTTAACTGTTAGAATTGTTAAAAGGTTTTTGATTAATATATACGTGAAAGGTTATGAAAATGATTATTGATGAAATACTTTACAGTATTAAACTGTTAAATGACTGTTGATTTGAAATATACGTAAAAAGGTTATGATAGTGTTTACGGGTAAAATATCCTAAACTGTGAAACTGTTGAGTTACTTTAGGAATAATATATAGGGGAAATGTTAAGGAAATGTGTTAAAATGCTTTTTACATGTTTTGTGCCGATACACCTATGTGAAATGTGTTAAGGCCTATAACTGTTATAAATGATGATTAGCTGTTATAAACTGTTTACGGAAAAGTTATAATAAAAGGGTAATGTAAAGAATGGAACTTTTTATATAAAGTTTGAAATAGAAAATGTGAATGTTTGGTCTAAACTTCTGTATGTGAATAAGTGTCGGATAAATATGATCTTATTAGCCTTGTTGTGATTGTAAGATGTAATCTATATTGGGATGATTCTATATCATATCCGTTTGTATTTAAGGTATGTTGGATACGCTGCGGTACTTCCTATATATAAACACCCGTAATACAATAGGAAATGTTATAGAATCAGTCCAGTATAGGTTTCACTGAAGTTTAACAAGACCCATAACATTATATTTATAAAACGCTTATTTCCATATACGGGTGATGGACTGGTGTTGAAAAGGTTATGAGTCCAAATACAAATGTTATTTAAATGGGCTTTTAAAAAAGGTTGAAAAGATTAAAAATGTTGAAAAGGGTGAAAATGTTTTAATCTAAGTAGATATTGTCTAGTGAAAAGGGAAAGGTGGTTGTACAATCAGAAGTGGGGAATGACGGTTCTCCGGGGTAGCGACGGCTGCTTACTTTGAAAAGGTATTCGGGTGGCGACGGTTGCCCGAGGAACTAACGTGGTTCCAATAGACATTGCTTAGTAGAAAGAATGGTTAAATGTTTTGGTATAATTCCTTTATGTCTTATACCTGATAAAGGATAAATGATTAAATGTTTTGGTATAACTCTGTTATGTTTTATACCTGATAAATGTTATAAAGAAAGGGGCCGTTAGGCCCAAATGTTTAAAGTAGCCTTTCAAGGTAAAGGTAAAAGTTTTAAATACTTAGAACTCACCAGCGTAAGATGACCTTTAAAAGCATGTATGTCTGGTATCTGTGATGTTTAAAGTAGCAAGGGAAGGGCTCTAGCAAGGGCAGATTAGATGGGCAAGCTATCAGGAAGACTCGGTAGTAGACTGGCATAGCTATAGATAAGATCTAGTTATAGATTATGTTATTATCTTCCTTACTATTGTAACTCGTTATATATATAAATGAAAAGTTTTTAATTCCCGCTGCTTAATTGTCTCTGTTATACCATGTGTTCATGAGTAAATCCGGCACGTGACTCCTCCTGGAGCGAAGACTGGGAGTGGGCGTCATAAGTTGGTATCAGAGCCTTGGTTTAAGAGATTTAGATACTAGCACAGTATCTAGACTTAAACTAGGACTCTTGGTAAACAAAGTAAGGTAAGATAAGGAAATGTAAATGCCAGTCAGGATATTTATGCCCATAGGAAAAATATTGCACGAGGAACATAGGAGGTAGGACTTAAGGTATGCAAGTGCGGAGAATACCCGATTGCAATTAGCTACTGCAAATTTGGTGTTTTACCCAAATGGACATATCATAGGTTCTAACTGTTGTGTGGCCTAGTGCGGGGTAGGTTAATTGACAGTAAGATACGTGGTCAATAACTTGTAAAGAATGCCTAGAGAAAGGTAGTTTTAAAGGACCATTTTTAAAATTCCCGGTAAAGAATAAAAGGAATAGTACGAACACCAGGGATGACTGTGATGAGAATAACTGGGTTTTGAACACATCATAATTATATAAGTGCACGTATATAATTATCATGAATTCAAAATTTGGAGAATTCACGTCACATGAGTTCTAAAGTGTCAGACTATTTTGATCGTAAGATCAGAAGATTAGAAATGATAGTCATGATAGGAATGCGAATAGGAAATCCGATACGAAATCTGATATCAGTAAAGACGAGTACCTTCAGCAAAGAAATGAAAGCCGTTATAGTGGCAGAAACATTGAAGGTTACGTTGCTATCAATAGCTAATCAATTTCCGGAAGCTTTGACGAGGAGAATGTCCAATAGAGCGACCGCTAGTGAAGCTGGTCCCGAGGAAGCTTCTGGTAGAAATAAACTCCCGATGAAAGGCAAACAGAAACGGTACGAGGATGAAGAAGGTCTTGAAGACAATGACGACGAATTCCACAAGAAGGCTAAGGGAGCTTCTGAACAAAGAAGGCCGATATGCCAGATATGCGAGAAACGTCATCATAGGAATTACATTGAAGAACTCAGGAACCGTTAAAGATGAAAAGAGGTGTAGACAAGCCTAGAATGTTGCCTTAAGCAAGGAAACTGTAGACGTGATAGACGCTGTCAAGGTAAAGTAGAAACGAGAATTGCTATGACGAGAATAGTGGAAACGACGTTCCAAGCTACGTTGCTACCTTCAGAAGACCATCACTATAGGTGATAGGCCGAAAGGCTCAAAGCAGAAGCCAGCAGTTTAGGATGGCTCAAAGAAAGATGACGAAGGTTACCACAAGCTGGATCGAGAATCCACAAGCTTAGGAGTATGGAGATCCAGAGTAGGCCAAGAAGAACTTACGGATGTTGTTTCTTCAAATGGCAGGATGAAAGCACGCGATGATTGGATGAGCTACACGAAGAAGAATTCCAACATAAGGAGAGGAAAAACATTGTCAAGGAATCCCGTAGTCAAGCTACCTTAGAAAGCTTAAAATTACGTATTCCTTAGGACAAATGCAAAGACGTCAAGATAAATGACCTCAAGACGAATGTTGATGCGCAGACGAGCCTGACGATTCGAAATTAGCAGCAATGGCAAACTTAGAGGTTTGAATTCGATATTAGGAATTGTCACGCAGTGTATTACACCGATGCGAGTAGATGATCAGTATTTGACAAATGTTCTTCTTAAGATCAATACCCAGCTAAGGGTAACGATAAAGAAAATTTAGACGTTGAATGAATTGACTCGCGGGATGCTACGCGTAACTTATCTGTAACCGAAGGAAGACTCAACTTCATATGCAAGGATCGTGATGGCTTGGCAGTAAGGATTACAAAACATGGAAGTACACGAGTCAAGAGGTAAGTCATACTTGATGTATGCCATTGACTCAGAGGCAAAACCAAGAAGCCGAAGAACGTACCAGTGAATCCAATGAGCAACTCGATCAGATCAAGAAATGGGGTTCCATAATCAACTCGACGCAGACAGTAACGTCAGGAGTAACATCAGAAGCAACGCCAGAAGCAGCAACACCAAAAGCAACGTCAAGGAGCAACACTAGAAGCAACAACGCCAGAAGTAGAAACACCGTACCAGTTATCTCCAACAGAAGCCAGAAGATTTCTTTAGACCAAATATATCGCCTTAGGATACTCCAGCAATTTCAAGACGAAAGGACGGAAGCCAAGGATATGCATAGACTGCAAGAAGAAAGCTGTCAGTGAAAAGCATACATCCTTTGTTAAGGATCAACAAACTATTCAAACAACTAAAAGGAGCAAGACGAATCCCCAAAGATGGTCTGAGATCAGATTAGCACCAGCTAAAGGAGTAAGAATGAAACTGTAAGAGAACGGCTTTTCGGAAGCAAAATAATCATTACAAGTGATTAGTAGTGTTGATTGGAATAACGAGCGCTCCTTCAATCCCAGAAATCTCGTAACTAAGCATGCTGACAAATGACGTTCGAAGGTTCTCAAGGATGGTGAAGTATGCATGAGATATTAGAAGAAAGTACTAAAGATCAGAAAAAGAAAGAGGCTATGTAATACGTCTGAAGCCGCCAAAACTTCCCAAAGATTGTAACGCCATTAGGTTGACTAAGAAGATGTCAAGTCCTTTTTGGAATCCTAATCAGTAGCAGGCATAAGAGAAAGTAATGAACGGATTAACCCAGGCATCGGTACAATCATTACCGATTAGGCCCAGTGGAAAATGAATTTGCAGCAGATAGTGTTTACACTCAAGAGATGCAAACAGCAAACGAGGTTGTACGCAGATGTCCAAACTAGTTATTTAAGTAAGTTATAAATAGTCATGAATTATACTGATTTTGTTGTGGTTAGAATAATAATATCGCCCTACACCAGACTAGTAATAGTACGCCTCTAGTTGTATCCAGGGTGTGGTGGATACGCCGCTGGTACATCCTATATATATACACCTAAGGTACAACCAGAAGTGGCACTAGAATTAGTCTCGTGCAGGTAGATATTACGGGCCACTGTGGAAAACAGATCAGTAGCATTCATGAATACATATCACTTACTAACAAGTAACTGAGGGACTGTTGATGTCCAGAGAAGAAGTTTGAGGGACTATTGATGTCCAGAAAAGAAGTTCAAATCTTACAGCAGGCAAAAATGTTTAACGTACGTAAAAAGGTTAAAGCAGAATGGCGGAAGCTTCGCGATAAATTTCAATTTTAGGAATTTCGAAGCACATTCCGGTGGAATTTATAATCAGGCTACCCTATATATAGCTAAAGAGTTATGACACCACCTAGATAGAATGTGATTGATATAAGGAAGAGTTCCTTTATTTTGAGAAACGTATTCTCCCTAATCGTTAGCTAGACTGATTCGTTAGAAATTCGTTCCTAAAAAAAAATGCTAACATCAGTTATAGAAATGCGGTTCACATTCTAATTGTGAACATGATTTTGTGAATAGAATAGTTAAAGTATTACCTTATAGGTAATAGAGTTAAATGATAGATGGTCATAGAAAGTTTGTTACGATGTTAAAATCGTAGCCTAGGAACCAAGTGGTTCATATGATATGGATGCATTAAATGCATAGAAAGGTTTCCGGATTGATCCGGGAAAGAAAGGTGAAAAGGTAATGATCTCATTGTGAGTTAAATCACAGTTTGAGCAGGTTTCGAGGACGAAACCTTATTTAAGGGGGGTAGAGTTGTAACATCCCAAAATTTGATAGAATACGTAGCTACTATGAATAATACATGTTATATATGTGTTAGGTAGCTAAACATGATGAAACAGGTAGAAAATGCATGTTTACCCATTACTAGGTGATAAATCGATAAACGATAATATTGCATGAATAATACACGTGTTAATTAATAAAATGAGATAAGGAAATAAAAATAATATGTGTTTTATTTCAAAGATAATTGATATATATGATATTGGCATGAAAAACGTAGCTAAACGTTTATATGATAGGAATGAATGATAACCGGGAGAAAATGCCTTTACGTAATTATATTATATCAAATACATGTGTAAAAATATGTTTGAATGGCATGGATGCATGTGAAATATTCATTTGATGAATATATATGTGGAAATACGTGTTAGAATAGTTAAACGTGTGAAAATACAAGTTAAATAGTTGACGGAAAAAATAAAAGGGCTAAAAGTGTAATTTATGTAAAGTTATGAATACTTACGGATATTATACGTATCTATAACTTTTATAAGCACCCCGAGGCTTATAATGTATTATAAAAATATCCTAAAGTGATTCGGTACATAAAATAATAAGTATTATAAAGTTGGAGGGGCCAAAAGTGTAAATAATGAAAAATATATATATAATATATATAAAAATATATACGTATGTATATGTATATCATCGAGAGTGTCCCGAGCCTTAGAAACCTTTATTAAATATGTCCTATAATGAGTTTGGTACATAAAATAATAGTTCGGTAGAAGTTTAGGGGGCTAAAATGTAAATATAAACCTAGAGGGACCAAAACTGCCAATTCCTGAAAGTTGCCTCGCGTGTCGCGAGCTCCCCTGGCTCCAACCCTCGCGATACGCGAGCTACGTGCCAGTCGCAGTTTTAGGCACGTTGGCTCGATCTTGCAGCCGCAAGTTTGACTCCTTCCACGCGTCAAATTCGATCGATTTATCACCCCTAAACGTGTGCGACACCCTGGGGCGACCTCGATCAGCTATAAATACGGAGCCTCAATTCCTTCGAATCAACTCGCCAATTCACGAGATTTATCTCCATAAAACCCTAACCTCGACCACGAACCTTCTTCTGCATAAATTCGAGCCAAACGGGAAGGAATTAGAAGGCCGATCTCCTGCAGTCCCACGTTTTGAGGTATGCTCTACAAAAGCCCTATGTCAATTTCAGATTAATATCCACGTTTGAATCGAGTTCTAAATCTAGGGCTAAAATTAGGGTTCTTAATGTTATTTTGCTCAAATCGGGTGATCGGGTGGGAGTTAGGCTCTGAATTTTTGTAGGTACTCTTAAAATGATGTTATATAAGAAAGCCCTAAGTTTATTTCACAATTGGAAAAGGTTTGGTTAAGGTTTTGTAAACGGGTCAAAAATTAGGGTTTTCATGTCGTTGTTCTGCCCAAATCAAGTAAACGGTTTTGAATTAAGCTTTGCCATTTTAAAGGATATTATAAAATGTTATAATGGATAATACCCTAAGACGGTTTTGAATAAAAATGAGTTTTGCTATAGAAACAAGAAAAATGGGAAATTAGGGTTTCGGAATATGGATATTTAATATAAAATAATCCGGAGGGTTTAGAGACTTGAATTTTGGTATTGTAACATATTTATATATATAATAAGTATATATGAGGTTAAAATGGATAAATGCTAAAGTATTAAAAATACCGAGTTAATCGGATATTTAGAAGTTCGTGCGGACCGGAAGGGTAAACGCCTGTACACTGGGGTTTCTGGCATAGCGAGGGTGTCGCATAAATCCCAACTGGGAAATGGCATACCTCCCTGGGCGATCCCGGAGTGAGCGTTTACTTATAGGAATGCGCGTCTTCATATTATCATTAAAAGAAAAGGATAATTGCCTATAAGGGCATTTTGGTCATTTTGACCTATTAAAAGGATAATCTTAATAAATATATAATATTAAGATAATAAGAGATGGAAATAAACATAGGGAGTGTTTATTATATGAAACCTTGCGTTAACGCCATACGATACGCAAATTAGGTTAAATCGGGAATCGTTGCGGAAGTTCCGTTCGAGTAACGAGTTAAAGACATAAGGTGAGTTCTATGAGCCCACTCTTTGAATGTTTTAAATGTTTTAAATGTTGTAAATGTTTTCGGGCTGATATACATACAAATGTTATGAAAATATATTCAAATGTTTTATAACTGAGATATTGCCTATTTTAACTGTTAGAATTGTTAAAAGGTTTTTGATTAATATATACGTGAAAGGTTATGAAAATGATTATTGATGAAATGCTTTACAGTATTAAACTGTTAAATGACTGTTGATTTGAAATATACGTAAAAAGGTTATGATAGTGTTTACGGATAAAATATCCTAAACTGTTAAACTGTTGAGTTACTTTAGGAATGATATATAGGGGAAATGTTAAGGAAATGTGTTAAAATGCTTTTTACATGTTTTGTGCTGATACACCTATGTGAAATGTGTTAAGGCCTATAACTGTTATAAATGATGATTACCTGTTATAAACTGTTTACGGGAAAGTTATAATAAAAGGGTAATGTAAAGAATGGAACTTTTTATATAAAGTTTGAAATAGAAAATGTGAATGTTTGGTCTAAACTTATGTATGTGAATAAGTGTCGGATAAATATGATCTTATTAGCCTTGTTGTGATTGTAAGATGTAATCTATATTGGGATGATTCTATATCATATCCGTTTGTATTTAAGGTGTGGTGGATACGCTGTGGTACTTCCTATATATAAACACTCGTAATACAATAGGAAATGTTATAGAATCAGTCCAGTATAGGTTTCACTGAAGTTTAACAAGACCCATAACATTATATTTATAAAACGCTTATTTCCATATACGGGTGATGGACTGGTGTTGAAAAGGTTATGAGTCCAAATACAAATGTTATTTAAATGGGCTTTTAAAAAAGGTTGAAAAGGTTGAAAAGATTAAAAATGTTGAAAAGGTTGAAAAGGTTTTAATCTAAGCAGATATTGTCTAGTGAAAAGGGAAAGGTGGTTGTACAATCAGAAGCGGGGAATGACGGTTCTCCGGGGTAGCGACAGCTGCTTACTTATGAAAAGGTATTCGGGTGGCGACGGTTGCCCGAGGAACTAACGTGGTTCCAATAGACAATGCTTAGTAGAAAGAATGGTTAAATGTTTTGGTATAATTCCTGTTATGTCTTATACCTGATAAAGGATAAATGATTAAATGTTTTGGTATAACTCTGTTATGTTTTATACCTGATAAATGTTATAAAGAAAGGGGCCGTTAGGCCCAAATGTTTAAAGTAGACTTTCAAGGTAAAGGTAAAAGTTTTAAATACTTAGAACTCACCAGCGTAAGCTGACCTTTAAAAGCATGTATGTCAGGTATCGGTGATGTTTAAAGTAGCAAGGGAAGGGCTCTAGCAAGGGCAGATTAGATGGGCAAGCTAGGAAGACTGGTAGTAGACTGACATAGCTATAGATAAGATCTAGTTATAGATTATGTTATTATCTTCCTTACTATTTTAACTCGTTATATATATAAATGAAAAGTTTTTAATTTCCGCTGCTTAATTATCTCTGTTATACCATGTGTTCATGAGTAAATCCGGCACGTGACCCCTCCTGGAGCCAAGACTGGGAGTGGGCGTCACAGATACACACACGACACACACATAATTTGCACTAACACTATGATATCTTAACACTTCATATGCTTCATTTCATAATCCTAGGAATACTGGCGAAAACAGGATGTAAAACCGATGAAAAATGAAGAAGTTATGAAGGTTTGAAGATAACTACTAAAAAGTCAAAGATGCCAAAAAAGTCAAGCATGCCCTGTAACGGCCCGTTACACCCATAACGAGCCGTTACGGACCTAATCGACGAATAACCTTATTTTGGGGCCTATAAATACAATGGGATGTTTAGGAACGATGAGAGACGGCTGGGGTCGGTCATTCTGCCACAGATACGAGCAGAAATGTTAGGAGAAGAGCTTGGGGGCACTCGGGAAGGATTCTTGAAGGATGAAAGCAATGAATCATCATCCGATCGATGCTACTACGCGTCGATCATTTGGTTTCCATTTTTTTTGTTTTTAGTTTCTGTTTTGATCATGTATGAACCAGATATAAGTATGATAATGTTAGGCTACTTTGTTCATCATCTAGGTTTAGATGATTCTTGATTGATTCAACTATGTGGATTGATGTTTTGCTTATTACACACTGATTTTAGTATAACTCTTATGATTCATATTGCATGATAGAGTTGTGTTATAATTTGAATGCTTGATTTGATTCAT
>JBCNJP010000008.1:16672511-16695145 GCA_039602395.1 Deinandra increscens subsp. villosa
TATGCTCTAACACCAGGAGCGCAAGACCCTCGCCAGGAGCGCACGATGGTGGCCTATGGTTCGAGGTGGTGCGACCAGTTCATCCTAGGGTGGCTGATAATTTCATCACTGTTGGCCATGGAGTGCACTTCAATATGAGTGGCAGACGTGTCATCTCGCAAAGATTCTAAGGTTTTTGGCATTTTCGTGTCAACTAAGGTTTAGACACCTTCGTGTCTCCTAAGTTATGGGCTTGACCCCAGTTGGCTTAGTCCCAAGTATCTATGAGCTTGTCCTCAGGTTAGCAAAGGTTGTTGATGCTCTCGCATTAATTAAGGTTTAGACACACTTGTGTCTCTCAAGTTTCGGGCTTGACCCCAGTTGGCTTAGACCCAAGATTTATAAAACGTTTTACACTGCGAGAATACAAGATTGGGCTTGACCCCAGTTTAACTTATTCACAAGTGCTCAAGGTTTTTAAGGTATTTTATGCCTTAAAATCAGAATTTCATCAAGTCTATCTTAAGGATTCCTAAGGATCCTTAGAGATCCTGACTACCTCTACGGTTGGAGTATTCTTAAACAGGTTATATTGATACTGCGTTTAATACGAATTTTTATTACTAAGTATTAGATGGCATCATGGTTTGTTAACATTGACAAAATTTTAATAAACTTTTGAGTTTTTAAACTAAACTATGCTGAGCATCCTGTAGGATCCTCATTCAAACATTTTTCAAAATAATTAAAAGCATACACGGCACACCATGATGATCAAAATGCTACTAAGTCATATATTTGCAGGAAAATAAAAAGTTAACCTCAGGCTTCATCTTGGAACCCAAGATCCCTCCACCTGAGGCCAACTGCATTGTTCAAGGAGCTTGGACTTCGCCTTGAAACTCAAGGTCCCTCCATCCAAGCCCCATTGTTAAGTTACCATTGTTTCATTGTTTTGTTTCACAACCACCATTGTTTACCAAACGAACCAAACCAAACAAACCTAAAAAAGCGGGCTCCGACCTAGTCAAGATTGCCTTCATCGCCCAGCTTATCACCAGCAGCCTCCGCCCGCTCAACCTCCTTGCCCTTTTCCTTCTCAGCTTCCTTCTCAACCTCCGGCTCAGCCTCCTTCTCAGCCTTTTCAGGAGCATCTCCCCTATCAGCCAACAACTTCTTAAGGCTCACCTCCCAGTCCTTCACCGGCCAGCTCTCTGGAGTAAAGCCATCAGCCTGTGCAGCAGTCGCCATCTCAATCATACACTCCAGCACGCTGATGGCGGCTGAAGATTGAGCGTTCAATTCGGCCTGCTTCAGGGCTTCAGCAGCTGCAGCATCTTTCTCTTTGAGCTGCTTCTCATAGTGGCGAGTGTTGCTGGCTGTGGCCTTGTTCAGCTTCTCAAGACGGAGCGTGGCCTGATCAAGTTTGAGCTCAGAGGCTTCAAGCTTCTGCTCAGCTGCTTCGAGCTTCTGCTCCAGGGCTTCCACTTTACCTTCGAGGTCAATCACCTCGTGGCTCAGTTTGTCAATGCCCTGCACATCAGAATCAAAAAGGGAAGTGTTATAACTTTCATTTTTACATATTTCCCTGTTATTAAGCTACAACTTACAATATTCACTACAGCCTGCAGTGAGAGCAGCTTGTTAGCAGCTGCAACAGGAGGGAGATCATCGAAGCTGTCCACATTGATAGTGGAGTCAGGAGCTTTGCGCTTCTTGGCAGAAGAAGTCTTGGAACGAGTGCTAGGAGCTCGGAACTTGGGGGCTGAGGCGTCAGTAGGAGCCTTGCTGCTGGTTTCTTCAGTTTTCTCTTTCTTAGCAATGAGCAGCTTAATGTCCTTGAAGGAGAAGTTGGAGGCTGAACCTGGAGCTTCATCATAGACAGTGAAGGATCAATTTCAGAAATAATAAAATACGATTCAAAAACGGAAAGGGAACAATTAAATGAAAGTACCTGTTGACATGGTTCTTGAAGGGCTAAGAGATTGCTGGGAAATGCTTCTGGCACTTGAAACGTCCTCGGGCTGGCAGCTCCTTTCTGCTGCTGGGATGCTGAAAAGATCCTTGAGCTTCTTGGAGGATTCACGGGTTGGTTTTATCAAAGCTTCAAACTTGGGCGCTGCAAAGACAGAAACACAATCATATCAGTTACATGCAATGGAAGAGTATACGGGATTAGAATGTTACTAAAACTCTTCCTACCCTTAATGACCCACTGGGTAGGAAGGTTCTCACAACCAACAAGGCTACTTCGTTTCACAAAGAAAAATTGACGCTTCCAATCGTGGTCGTTGTGAGAAGTCCTAGGGATCATCTGAGCTTCTCCGGTTCTAATCTTCAAAACGAACCTGCTGTTGCCATGGGTGGCCAGCCGGTACACTTTGCAAATCTCGGCGACCCCAATGTTTAAGTTGCGGGTTTGGTTCAGATGATGAAGACAGAAAAGGATTCGCCACACCATGGGCATCACTTGGGAGTAGGCAAGGTTGGTAATAGAAAAGAAATCGGCGACCAGGTCCGGGAAAGGAAATGTCATCCCCAACATGAAAGGGTAGTGAAGAAAACAGACCCAATCATCGGAAACATGGTCGGCTTTCAGTGACGGGTCAAAAGGGCGAAACTCAGGTCCGGCAGGGAAACATGAAGATCGCTGCAGCATTGCGATCTTGCGATCGTCAAAGTTGCAGGTTTCCTCCGCCGTGGCCGGAAGCAAACCCTGGTCGGTAAAATCGTCGGCCACTTGGTCGGAGACAGTGGCCGGTGATCGTGGCAGCTTTTTTCCCATTATCGGAAGAGAAGAGGAAAAGGAAGAAAGGAGAAACTAACCTGGAGAAGATGGAAGAAGCTCTAGGGTTTTCGCCAAGTGGAAATTGTGGTGAAGAATGAGAGCAGCGAGAAGATTATAAAGGAATAATCTAACGGAAACTTCGCCTAGGAAGTTGGGACTAATTACTCTCCGTCAAATCATAGTTACTTAGCGATAAGCCACGAATTCAAATTTTCGACAGCTGGCTTGCATGTGCCAACCGCCAAAAATTTGGGGGCAATTGTTGGTACTAGAATTCAGGAGACACTAAGCAGCTCACGTCAGCTCGTAGGCACTTCATGGTAAGGATCCTGAATAATATTTATTTACTAACGGTTGCTTCTCCATTGTTTATTACTCGCAGGATGACTCAGTCATTCATCACGTGTCCTAAAGACTCGGTCAATCAACAGAATCGTGGGTCAGTTGGGATTCAAACGGCTAGCTGGCGAACGTGGACTTAGTTGCTATTTTTTAGGATAGTTTGTTGCTATGTACTTCTTATTTAAACCGAGCTCTAGGCTTGCACACACACACACCTCTTTTACGATTACAATTCACTGCAACACTTAGAATACGAGCTCATTCTTTGTACTAAACATTCTTTCATATAAAAGTTTTAGGAGGCAGGTACTTTGAACCGGCCCCCGAGGTTTTTTGCCAGGCTCCTTGAGGATACTCAAGGATACTTGGATTTTCCCTCGTTACATCCTCGTGTTAATCTCCAAACTTACATTTTTAGCTTTATTTACTTCAAACACGCTACCTCACTTACGAAATTTGATCAACTAATTGCTTAGGCAGTTTTTGACCAAAACAATTACAACGAACCGAATGATTACAAACTCGTCATAGGAAATCCACGGTCACATTGGGTTGAGCTCAAACCCAATGTGTGACTCTCTCTCTCTAGAAATGATAGCTCACATCACTCATTATTCATCACTTATTCATCTTCATTCTAATGGAGCTATCCCTTCCTATTTATAGAGAGCACATGTGCTCACTAGCCCACTAACTAGCTAACACACATACAAATGAGCAAATACAAATAAACAAAAGACATAATTATTATTAATTAAATCAAAGATGATTTAATTAATATGAAGCTTGACTCGCTCGAACCGATCTTCCGTTGACTTTTAGGTTGACCGTTGACCCAAGTAGTTGACTTTTCAAGAAAACGTCTTCGGTCCAAACTTGCAAGCTTCGAGCATCACAACCCGTGTCTCTGAATCAAATCACAATGGATTCTTCAACCGAATTATTCGAGAATAGATTTGATGGCGTCAGTCACACTTATTAAAAGTTCCAACAATCCCCCCTTGACTGACGCTTTCAAATCTGTCATACTGGTGAAGAACCGCTCTGTCGTGCATCTTCAAAGAACAACTGATAAACCTGAATCTTTCTGTTGTAAAGATTCCCCCTTTGAATAAGCTTTTTCTATTCTTGCTGCTCCAGTTGAGATCCAAGTGCTGCAGTTCACTCGGTTCACACGGTCGGGTACAATACTAAGAATGCTGAACATTGGAGAGAAAATCGCAACAAATCGAATCAGATAAACCAATCAAACACTGAAAATGCTCCAACTTCAGATAATCGAACCGATAATCCAAATCCATAAAAGTTCCCCCTTTTCTCTAGATCCCTCTGAAAACATCCGATGCGGAAGCGGAAAATCAGATGCAGAGAGTGGAACCGTTCCGCTCAATTCCGAAGAGAAAACGGTATTGAAATCCTGAAATCGAATAATCTTGCGAAAAACCAGAAGCCGGGTGCTGACAGTTGTGAATGATCCATAAATACTGAACTTGTTCCGCGTGACTGGGTTGGATGCAAAAAAATAATGTCAAATCGGTGAAAAACTGAGATCCCGAGCGTAAACGCAAAATTTATTCATAACCGGAGTCTTCGTAATTTTGGCGAAGAAAATCGAGCTCGGAAAAATATTCCGTGAAGAATTCTGAGTCAAACAGTGCAATTTGGAATGAATCTGAGAAAACCGTCAATTTTATTCAAGTAACGGGCCTTCCGTTAGAGATTTAACGGAATATCCCAATATTTAACTGAGATTCCAGTCAATTCGGTTAGATGACATCAGCGCTCCATCAGCTAAACAACTTGTAGTGAGACATAACGAAACAGTTGCAGACTTAACCGAGAAGCGAAACCAGTCCGTCAGTGGTCGTTAGCTAACGTGGTCTTGACGTCAACAAAAACTAGAAACCCGGTCGAAATATAGCGGAATGAATCCAAGACCACTAAAAAAAATTTCAACAATTTCGTCGCGGTGTTATTTTGTTAGTCTCGTAAAAGACTTATTAGAAAAAAGACCGCATTTAACAAAAATTCTGAAATTAATTATTGGTAAAAAAAACCTTGAAAAAGCACAATCCATGCCCATTAATTCCAGCCAATCAAAAATCAGCATGAGAAAACCACAATCCGCGTGAGGAGCTATTAGCCAATCAGATTTTGAGATTTCTAATAACTAACGACGAGAAAATATGGATCCAAAGGCTGTTGATGCGTGATCCGTGTGATATGGCTCTCCACCAATGAGGTGGTGCCTACACATTCTCTTAATTGGTTCAATTAAATCAGCAGGGCCCACGAGTTTTTATATCCAGCCAATTGGATAGAAAAGCCAACATTCCTCAACGATTCTTTAAACGAACCGGACCCCACATATTTTCCAGCCAATGAAAATTAGACAACAGTATGGGGATTGACCAATGATCCGACATAGGAGAGAGAAAACACATTCTCCTATGACCAATCCAGCCCTGACATGTCATCGTCTTCTCAAGAATTCCGACAATAGAAACCCTAATGTTATAGTCACCGGAAAAACGAGCAACTCGCCGGAAAATCGTATTCTGACCATAACTTCGTCAATACTCATCCGTTTTTCATGAATTTTATACCGTTGGAATCCTTATTCGATTTTCTACAACCCTAGACGAACAAAAACATCTGAAAATTATTCGAGTGAAAACCCAGATGTCGAGATCGCCAAAGTTCGAGGTCGCCATGACTTATACGAGGTCACCAAGGTTCATACAAGGTCGCCAAACCGTATTCAAGATCGCCAAGCATGAAATCGCCAAGAACATCATCATGCTCAGTGAAATCGCCAAGGCAATCTTCAACTAACCCAGAAAAATGATGAACACAGACAAATCTGATGCGATGCGATGTCCCAAAATGAGATTAGACCACAGATTCGTGAACGATTCGTGAAGATTAGCTATTCATGACAATGTTCTGGCCACAAACAATCCATAAACAGCAGTAAATCAGATCGAATCAGCTACAAAAATCTGGAAAATTACCAAGAACATGAAGAACACGCACAAACACCGTCAAGTGTGTGTTTTTCCAGATCTATCAAATATGTTGCGAATCAGGCGAAACCGATGCTTCCATTGGATCCGGAACGTGTTTTCCATCAAGAATAATGCTTTATTCCATCCAAAAACACTGAGTATAACATCAAAAACTCAGAATCAAACTAGAAATCTTCAAGAACACCCAAAAAAACGTGAAAACCCTAACAGCTTCGTTTTTCTTGCTCAGATCTCACATTTCTTCACTGATTTTGACATATGGAGCATGATATCACTCCCAAATGAACCTAATAACAAGAATCTATCATCAGATTCATCCAGAAATCATCCAAACAGCTCCAAAAATAAGAAAAAGTAGAAAAAGTCTCCAAAGTGGGTTTTCCAATCAGCACCTCATTCAAGCTCAAAATCAAGATTCGAGTGACCAGATTCGTCGTGAGACGAGATCTGATCGGAACCTGCTCTGATACCATTTGTCAGGACCGATTTCACATCGAGAATCCCGATATTGAGCAAGAACATAGATGAGATGAAGGAGACGGGATGAAGAGAATCAGAGACAATAAATGACAAGAAATGATAAAATCAAACGATTCATTGATTATTGCTGAATGATTACAACGAACCGAATGATTACAAACTCGTCATAGGAAATCCACGGTCACATTGGGTTGAGCTCAAACCCAATGTGTGACTCTCTCTCTAGAAATGATAGCTCACATCACTCATTATTCATCACTTATTCATCTTCATTCTAATGGAGCTATCCCTTCCTATTTATAGAGAGCCCATGTGCTCACTAGCCCACTAACTAGCTAACACACATACAAATGAGCAAATACAAATAAACAAAAGACATAATTATTATTAATTAAATCAAAGATGATTTAATTAATATGAAGCTTGACTCGCTCGAACCGATCTTCCGTTGACTTTTAGGTTGACCGTTGACCCGAACAGTTGACTTTTCAAGAAAACGTCTTCGGTCCAAACTTGCAAGCTTCGAGCATCACAACCCGTGTCTCTGAATCAAATCACAATGGATTCTTCAACCGAATTATTCGAGAATAGATTTGATGGCGTCAGTCACACTTATTAAAAGTTCCAACATTACCGAAGATTCATCAAGGGCTTCTCGCAATTGGCTCAACCCTTAACAGCCTTAACGCACAAAGGAGTGCAATATAGATGGGGTGAAAAAGAAGAACACGCGTTTCAAACTCTTAAGGACATGTTGTGTTCAGCTCCAATTCTCGCGTTACCCGAAGGGATTGACGACTTCGTGGTTTATTGCGATGCATCCATTCAAGGACTCGGTTGCGTGTTGATGCAACGAGACAAAGTGATTGCCTACGGGTCCAGGAAACTGAAGGATACTGAGAAGAATTATACAACACATGATTTGAAATTAGGAGCCTTTGTATTTGCACTCAATATTTGGAGACATTACCTCTACGGAACAAAGTGCACGATATTTACCGACCACAAAAGTTTACAGCACATCTTTGAACAGAAGGACCTCAACATGCGACAACGACGGTGGGTCGAATTACTAAACGATTATGACTTAGCAATTAAGTATCACCCGGGAAAAGCCAATGTTGTGGCTTATGCCTTAAGCCGAAAAGAGTACGAAAAGCCTCGACGAGTACGAGCGCTGCAACTTACCATTCACACGGGATTGCCGGATCGGATCCGCGATGCCCAACGAGAAGCTTTAAAAGAAGAAAACTTCGCAGCTGAAGCACTGCGAGGGGTAGATGGAAACTCCGAAATTAAGTCCGACGGACTCAGATATTACAATGACAGAATTTGGGTTCCTTTACTCGGAAATCTACGTGAGCTCGTGATGGATGAGGCTCACAAATCAAGGTATTCGGTGCACCCTGGATCGGACAAAATGTACCAAGATTTGAAGAACTTGTATTGGTGGCCGAATATGAAAGCCGACATTGCACGATATGTGGCTAAGTGTTTAACGTGCTCAAGAGTCAAGATCGAATATCAAAAGCCTTCTGGATTATTGCAACAACCAAAGATCCCAGAATGGAAATGGGAGGATATCTCCATGGATTTCGTAACAGGATTACCTCATCGATCGAATCGACAAGATGCGATTTGGGTTATCATTGATCGACTAACCAAATCTGCACACTTTATTCCAATGAGGGAAAATGACAATATGGATAAGTTAACAAAGCTGTACATTGACCGAATTGTGGCACGTCATGGAGTGCCTAAGACCATTATCTCCGACCGAGATCCTCGATTTACTTCCCGACTGTGGCAATCTATGCAAGAAGCACTGGGAACCAGACTGGATATGAGTACAGCTTATCACCCGCAGACCGATGGTCAGACGGAACGAACTATTCAGACCTTGGAAGACATGCTCCGAGCCTGCGTTCTCGACTTCAGTAAAGACTGGGAGGCTCACCTTCCGTTAGTGGAGTTCTCCTACAACAACAATTATCATACGACCATCGGTGCAGCACCTTTTGAAGCTCTTTATGGCAGAAAATGTAGATCGCCCGTGTGTTGGGCCGAAACGGGTGAGAAAGGACTTACCGGACTGGAAATCATTCATGATACAACTGAACGAATTATTCAAATCAGAAAGCGGATAGCCGCAGCACGTGACAGGCAAAAGAGTTATGCCAACAAACGTCGTAAACCTTTGAAGTTCGAGGTAGGCGACAAGGTACTATTGAAGGTATCTCCCTGGAAGGGAGTGGTACGCTTCGGTAAGCGTGGAAAGCTAAATCCTCACTACATCGGTCCATTTGAAATCATTGGGGAAGTAGGCCCGGTGGCCTACCGACTACAACTCCCCGCAAAACTCGATGGAGTTCACAACGTGTTTCACGTCTCGAATCTGAAGAAATGTCTGGCTGAAGACACCGAAATAATTCCTTTGGAGGAACTGGAAATTGACGAACATCTGAGATATATTTAGCAACCAGTAGAAATCATGGGACGCGAGGAGAAAGCCCTCAAACGTAGCAAGATTCCGATCGTCAAGGTTCGATGGAACTCAAAGCGTGGACCTGAATATACTTGGGAACGAGAGGATCAAATGAAGAAAAAGTATCCTCACTTGTTCGGGCAAACGTCCACGGAAACTCAAGGTATGATTTAATTTTGGGGACCAAAATTCCTTTAACAGGAGGAGGATGTGGCGACCCTAAAACTTTTGTTTTCTTTCCCCAGCAACTACAGCAACAACGACAGCTGAAGCTGCGAACGCTACGACGCAAGAATAATTTTCAGGACGAAAATTCCATTTACAAGGGGATGATGTGACATCCGAGAATTTCAAGGTTAACTTCCGTTAGACAATTTCCGTTAGTTACGTTATAAGTGTTAACTTAGTAACTAATGCTTAACTAGGCCAAATACGTCCACGACCTTTGGTTGATTACCGAACCCGCCCATACTTGTTATGTATTTATTTATTTATTGTTATTATGTGCAACGTGATTTAAACGCATGATTATTATTAAAAAGCATGACTATTTGTTTACTTGTTAAATTATATGACAAATCGCTTAATTGTGTATTTATGAGATTAGTCAAGTAATTAAAGTGTATGCATATATGATTAATAATGGGCTAGTAATTAGACTAATGATAGACTAATCATTGGGGGCCCAAATCCCAATGATAAGCCCATAAGTCCTTAGTATTTAAACCCCATAAACCCTAATCTTTCATTTTACCTACATCATCACCACAAAACACACACTCTCCTACTCTCCCTCTCTCTCTTGTGAATTCTGGACCAGCCAAGACCAGCTACAAACAACCATCATCCCTGTTGGTGAAGATCATCCATCGAGCTTGATCAAACCGTGAGTCCCAAAACCATATTTTATGCATTTTCTATGTGTTTTACTATAAAGCATGCCTAGATCTTCATAGAATCACTTGATCTTCTAGTTATGATGCTTAGGAATGCTAGATCTATCATAAAGTCTGCAAATTTACGTGTGAAACTGATCCATAATGAAGATTCATGCTAGATTAGGTCATTTTGTGTAAAAAGTGTTTTTGAAAATTTGACGATGAAAAACCATGTTTAAGGTGTTAAAAATGCTTCTGTGATGTTGGTAAATGTTTATGTATGCTAGTTAATGAATTACATGAAGTATGGAAGCTTTTAGAAAGATTTTTAGTCAAATTTACGTCTTTTTAGCGACTAGCGAAACTGTGCATTCATATAGCGAAACTATACAGCGAAACTATGTATATCTCCTTCTAGCGACACTATACAGCGAAACTATAGTGTCGCCTGTGAACGAAACTACCGAGCGAAACAACCATAGACCTTGTCCCTGAACGAAAGTTCAAACCAGTTTCGAGCGAAGCTATGCTAGCGAGACTGTGTCATCAGTTTCGAGCGAAACTAGCTAGCGAAACTGTGTCATCGGGTATTGCCTAGCGAAAGTGCTGCCCGTGCACACAGCGAAACTGTGCAGCGAAACTGCATAGCGAAACTGTAGCGAAACTGCTGGCGAAACTGTGACCAGACCGAAACCCAAACTTGTGCAACTTACTTGAATGTTATGCCATGACTTACATGATTGTGCAATAATGAAACATGCTTCGATTTCTGATTTATGTGAACCCTTGTTTATGATCAACCATCGGTGTCGTGTGTCGGTATGTCGAGTCGTAGTTTCAACGTGCTATGTTATGGGCCATAGTGACGTAGTTAAAGCTTAGACACATCCTAACACCTAAGACCTCAATGTGATAACTAGGTCTTCGTTAGCAAACATACCTTGGATTATTTGAAGTGTAAGCTGTGCAACCTAAGGTGAGTTTCACTAACCCTTTAATTGTGAGCCCGTTTGGGTCACAACGAATATACTTAACAGAAAACAACGCTGACATTTTGAGGTATCGCCAAATGGGATATTTGTTATGGAAGTTGGAGTGTTTTATGGGAACACTTGCAACTGTCCACCCTCGGGGTTTCAAATGAAATCCGTAACCAACCACTTAAATACTTGCACTCATTTGGGATTTCAAATGAAATCCGGAACAACCATTTTGGCACTTAAACTCTTTTTAGGATTTCAAATGAAATCCAGAATAAACGGTTTTAATATGACTAGTGTAGGTTAAAGTCAAAACCAAATGATATTACATGATTTCTAAGGATGCCCTAAAACTTGAAAGTCCTCAACAATTTAGTATCATTAATTTGCGAAGCGAGGGGATGTTGGGTAGATCTACTGAGGGTTTGACAAACCCTGCTCCGCGGTACACAAATGTGTAGCCAATCGGTTGGAGGCCGAACGGAGTGCAATATCGGCCTATTTTAGTTGTGGGTCCCACGAGGAACACAACTGGAGGCACAAACCATCGGCAAATGCCGAACTCTGTTACGTCAGCTTTGGTACGAACTTCCTTAGTGCATGGAAACCGGATTAGCTACCCGCGATATCGGTTGACCGCTTTAACTCTTTACTTAACTAGTGCATAATCGATAATTCAACACTTGGCAATCGTTTTGCAAAACTATTACTTATTTATATGTTGATACATACGCTTATGAGACCGGGCCGCTGCATGACATGCCCACCGTGAACTCACCAACCGTTAGGTTGACACTTGTATGGTTTTCACTTTTGCAGATCGCTGAGGAGTATCCACTGGAGGTTGGCATGGCACACGAAGATATTTTTCATTTATTTAAATTAAGTTGGGAATTTTTAAACAATGATTTGTAAAGCACGTGGTTAGTGCTAAGACAATATTTTCCGCTGCGTATTTTGAGACTTTATTTTATGAAATGTATTTGGACTTACTCTGACTCGTTTAGTATTTGTAACTAATGGTTGTGGTCCTGGTTTGCTCGCACCCCTTAACGGTATAAACTCCGTTAGTGGTAAATTGGGGGTGTGACAGACACGAATCCTGCTCCTTCAGCCTCTCCTAGCTGAGTGACAACTAATCCGCCCCCAACGCCTTGTTGTGATTGTAAGGACGCGTTGCCTTGAATTTTTTCCAGTATTCTTTGATAAGCGGTTTCCTTCCTTACGGCGGCGTAGGCACCTTCGGCTGAGGGGAGCGTTTCCCATCTCAAAATTTCTCTTTTAGTTGAGTCCTATTTGTGATCTAGAGCGTTGAGAAACTGAACTTTGTTCACTTCTGATGTTATTGTAGGTTGTGATATCTGTTGAGCATTTCATGGGGTTAGGATCTCTCCTCTTAATTTCACCTCAAATGCCTTGTAGTGTAACCCACAAGTCTTCAAGAGGAGCACCGTTCTGCTTTATTTTATTTGACTTAACATGTAAGTCAAACGTTTGTAGTTTGTCTTTTATGCTGCTATACGTCACTGCGAGAGCATCCCAAAGCAACTTTGCTGTAGGGAACTCCTTTAGATTGCTTGCAAGTGCTGGCTTAATGTTTTGTATGAGCCATGAAAAAACAATGAGATCATTTTTTTCCCATCTCTCATAACCTTCATCTATTGGGTTTGGGGGTGTTGGTTTTCCTGATAAATGACTTAACAGAGATTTCGATTTCTCCCTGATGGCCACCCGAATCATTAGTGCCCAAAGGGCGTAATTCTGACTCGTGAGTTGGAGGCTGATTTTCAGTCTATCGGATAGGTTTTGTTTTTCGTTTTGGGCATTGAAACTGGTTTTTAGTAGGTTGGCTATTTGGAGGGATAAATCAGAATTTTTTGATTCATTGGTCATGGTAAGCTTGGTTTAAGTTTTGAGGACAGGGAATGGAGGTAGATGATGAGCAAACATGAAATGGCCCAAGAGACCAATCACTACTCAGATACCATCTTGTTGAGTATAGCTGAGAAAATATATTTTCTTGTATATTGCTTGAATATGATAGCACCATTTATAGGTGTTTTATAGAGAAGATGAGAATACACTGAATACATGTAAGGACATTTTCAGAAAAAATAGTTGAGAGAAGACTTGGTGGCTACGTTTGTTGACTTTTGGTATTCTGACATATGAATCTTAAATTATGTTTTTTTTAGTTCCTCTCCCATTTTTGTTTATCACAAGTTGTTTGTCCGCCCCGCGTGTTACGGTGGGGAAAACCATACTTAGAGACGTTGCTTGATCCTAAATAAATACTAATGAATGATGCTAAACCAATGACTAAAAACAAAGACAATTCACAGCTAAAGGGTACGATTTGAAACATTTTGAGGCGCATCCCAATTACAGAAAAAGGAAATTAAATGAAAACTAAAGTTTACCTCTTAAAAAAACTATAACATATCATCTTCTTTATCACCCTCTCACAAACATACCCTGCATTTCAAATCATCATAAAGAAGATTATTCCATTACAGGCGCGCGGCATATATCAAAAACTACATCGGATATTAATTAATTTTTTAATTATTTCACTTAAAGTTGCTCAATTTTAATTAGATGTTCTAATGTACTTTAATTAATCCTTTTAAAAAGTGTTATAAAAACATATTAGGTTCATTTTACCGTTAAAGGATTACAAACCGAAAAAATTCATGTCAATTTGAAGTTAACAATTAATGAATTACAACCTAAAACTTAAAGTTTTAAAACCCACGATTCATCAGAAAAATCCAAGATTATATACACAATCAAAACAAATCCAGAAGAGACCAGAGAGAAGATCATCAAATCGAAATTAGCACCCACAAATGAAATGACAGTTATGAGAAGATCATCAAATCAAAATTGGCACCCACAAATGAAATGACAGTTATTAGCATCCACAAATGAAATGAGAAGAAATGGTTGAACATAAGAGAGAGGTACAAAATTGTGTGTTAAAGAGAGAAGTGATGATTACTTTAATAACATTTAAAAAGATAGCTCATAGTTGTGTATGCGTGTGAATTAAATAAAAAACACTCCCATCCATCCATGAACCACGTAAGAGGGCCTTATTAATTGTGCTAGCAACCTGGCTAACAATGGAATACACGGCAACAGCTAATTGGAGGGATGAGTAACAGTATTTTCCCTCACACACCCCAAATCTATTTTGTTATATATATAAATTTTTTATTTTTCTTATCTTGTTTCTTTTACTAGCTAGTCAAGCATATTGGTGACGATAACTTGTTACAAATTAACCAAATGAAAAGGTTTAGTATACAAAAAATTACATTTATGCATTCTGACATGAGACGAATGATTGATATGTTGTCTTGCAGCGTTGGAAATTGAACAATTTCTATTATGGAGAAGGACTTGATGACACTGGAGTTCCAACCAAATTGTTGACGATAAATTGTTCAGTAAAGATGAACATAAAAAACCCCGCTACGTTTTTCGGCATCCATGTTTCGTCTAGATCACTAAATCCGTTTTATTCACAAATCCGAGTTGGAAGTGGTCAGGTAATGAATGACCTTTCCAGTCTTATAGTTTTCGATTTTGAAAATTCAGAACAGGATCTGGTTGAAAATATGCGTTCCATTCCATATCAACCTGAGCTTATCCTGAAATCCAATACTGATTAACAATCTCACACTTCATGATATAACAAGGCTCCTGCTATATCCACCCGAGGATTTTACTAAAAACACCAAAATCAAACGGTCGTTTCAAGTGAAACGACCTTGAAACGACAGTTTCAACCAAAACGACCTTGAAACGGTCAATATAAAGGGGGGCCCCCTGAATTTTAAGGTTTCGTCGTCGCGACACGTGGCGGCCGTTTCAACTTAAACGACCTTAAAACGACAGTTTCAACCAAAACGACCGTAGGAAATGGGTGAATTAAGTAAAACCTTGAGTGTCTATATAACAACTCTATAACAATTTTGGCAAAAATGTATACATTTAGCTAACTAGCCACTTACCCGGGTAAATACCCGGGGCTGTAACGTAAAAATAAAAAAATAAATATATTATCGAATAATTGTTATTGGTAAAACATTATTCAATAATAATAATAAAAAGTTCAATAACAATTAAAAATTTGAGAAGACAGATTTATACACTATATTTTTTGTTACATTTGTTGGACGACAGCATTCATCCAAAATCAAGATCTTCGGACCCTTCATGCTCTCCACCCTTGATAAAGCAACATATAATTGACTATGAGAGAAGACCAGTTCTTTCAAGTACAATCCAACTCTCGAAAGAGATTGACATTGGCTTGAAATTATCATATTAAATTATGAAATATACCAAGATGTTATTAAATGTTTTGATGGAGAATATCGATAAATCAATTATTCAAACTAACAACCACACATAAAACTAACTACTTGGTAAAATTACTATAAACAACATCAGCTTTGTCAAATCATTTCCTAGCTTCCTGCATCATACAAAATTGACAGAATATAAAATATTTAAACCACAACATGCAAAATAGATAAAAGTAGAAAATCATGGAAACTTGATATCTTAGAGCTCAACACCGGTAAATCACTGTAATCTATCACTTAAAAGTCAATGACCATTTCGGTAAATATATTGGTCATCAAATGATGATTTTCACTATAAATATGCTACTAAATCATACCATTTGGTAAACATCAGAGGTATAGGCCTCAAAATCTTATTGTAAATCTTTAGCCAATTCTTTCACTCCAGTACTTCCGTTAGACCCTGAGTTCCCAAAAGTTAAAAAATTGTGAATTAGAATACAAAAATCCTCAAATAGGTAATGAAAAAATCACACAAAAAAACATGACTCCTTTAAAATTGAAAGTACTTTGAAAGATTCTTGAAAGATTCAAAACTAATTTCTTCAAAGTTGAACTTATCTTATGAAAATAAGTTAATCTCCCAACCTGCATAATAGCCGAAGTGTCAACTCGATCTATAGTATGTTAGCATTTAATAATCTATAAATTCTCAATTAGAATTTGAATGCTAAACGGATCAGTAATGCTTATTGATTTAGTGGTTAATTTAAACTTAAATGCATGTAATGATAACTGAAGATAAAAAAACTGACCTTTAAAGAAATCTAAATATGATGATAATGTAAGCCAACACAAAGAGATCTCGTAATGATCTTCACCATGCCAATTTGTAAATATATTTTAGCCTTTCATTTGAATATGGAAAATTTATTACATTAATAACATATTGAATATTCATATACACCTAATACAATTATCATTATTGATCATAACAACATCAAATATCTCAAATATATAAACAGAAAATATGTTATAATGACATTAAATAAAATGCATATTCATATTCAATCAGGTTAGTAATTAAAAACCAAATTTTAGACGTATTTATGGTAAAATTACATTTCAAATCAAAATAAAATTTTGTAATTGATTAAATCCCGGAATTAAAGGGATTGTTCATTCTAAAACAGTTGTAACTGAATAAGATTTTAGAAGCTAATTATGAGTGGTAAAGTTATAGGTTAAAGTTTGAATTCAACAATTTTTGAAATTTAAACTTAAGTAAATCCTAGAATGATGGGATTACTTCATTTAAAATCCTAAAATTAAGGCAAATTTAGTCAAAAACATAAATTTGTAATTGACTAAATCCCGAAATGAAAGGAATTTCTAAATCTAAAACAGTTATAACTGAATAAAAATTTAAAAAGCTAACTATATATAGGTAAATTAGATGATAAACTTTGAATTTAAACTTAATTGAAATTTAAACTTTAGTAAATCACGAAATTAAGGGATTACATCTTTAAAATTCCAAAAATTAAGGCAATTTTAGTCAAATCATAAAAGAAAACAACTTATCTCTTTAATATATATGAAAAATGACAAACATACTTACCAACTTTAGAATTTACTATATTGCATAATTATAAAATCCTACGCCACAATTAGATGATACGCAACTTGATTGACAAATTACCAATTGCAACGAACATAATGTGATAATTTATTGTGCTAATTTTCCATAATCATGCAAAAAGTTAATATAAAATCACTTTTCAATTAGTAACTCGATCAACTGGTGAAAAAAATAGAAGCAAAACACATAAATGATGGATTACATGTTCAAATTCAAGATTTAAAATCATTTAGTGACGGTCAACATGTAAAAGAAATGAAGCAAGAGACTCAAATGACATAAACTTTTGCAGGTTTATGACTTGCATTTAAACTTCTTTAACAAAAAACCCAACATAATTTCTCAAAAAAATATTGTTTTAGTATGAATAATATTTATAATAACGCAACACTTGTGAAGTAATAAAAGCAAGATGCAAATCAACACACTAAAATCGTATCTTTACCGTATTGTTGAACTGATCTCTAGCTCCGACTTCGCTTTATCTTTTGGATCCTACAACAAAACATTAAAAAAAAAAACTAACTAAAAACAAACTTGAAGCCAATGTTAAACTCACCATTTTTAGCAGATGCAGAAAAGGATATCATGTGCACAAATATCAAATTTAAGATTCACAAAAAACTAAAATCAATTATAGTCAATCTTACCATTTTAAGCTTTTCTAAAACCTAATTGTCCATTCATTATTAATTTTGACTTGTAATCTTTACACCTATTTCCTAACAAATTATTTTGAAGATTTCACAAAGTTTGCCTTATCCTAAATAGAACACGTATACCATTCATGTTTGTGTAACTCATAATTATGCATCACAAATAAAAGTGAAGCAAACCTGAGAAAGAGGAGAAAGTAGAGATGACAAATACTCTTGTTGTTTTTCTGATGGCATCTCTTCCATTCCGGTTAACAATCCAACCGCCAGCAAACAAAGATTAAAAATATATATACATATATAAGTTGTTTTAACAAATAGAAAAAGAAGGGAGGACATAAAAAACTACCTAAAAAAATATGATCACATCCTCTGATCCCTTTTGCCAACTTAATTTATGAATTTCACAATAGAAAAGCATCTGCAAATTGAAAGAAAATATAACGTTCAAATTGACTTGATGGGAACATAACTAAACATAAAAGTGAATCAATTGTATCAAATTGAACGGAAAATTAATTGATATAAACCATACCAAGATTTCCATCATCTCTTAAAATTAGCATAAGCAATTTTATTTTAGCAAAATATCTTTTAACTATATTCACCGTAACCATTGAAACGGCGCACATCCATGTCCTCATTTTTCTCAGCTTGGTGAACAAAAACTGTCACATAACAAAAGAAATACAACAATTCTTTTAACTAACATATCTTATATTAAATAAACCAACTCACATAATCGATCGAAGATGTAGGATTTCAAGGAAGGCGAAATTTGAAGGTTGAGGGAATCCAGATCTGTAAACTCGATGATCTTCAACATCAACAAAATTAGCACCAGAATCTGTATCGCAACCACCAGTGATTTAGAAATGAAAATCGAAGTGACTGAAATCAAAGAATCGAAAACATACCTTCAACCGGCGATTGCGTTGAAAAGAGTAAAACTCACCGGAAATCTACATAAACATCTGTCGGAAATCGTTGGAAAGAGTAAAACTCACCGGAATTTCTGGAAATCGTTGACGGATCGAAGAATACCTCCGGCGGAGATCGAGAGAGAAACTTATCACCTAACCCTAGTTTTCGAATTCTCTCCACCGAAAATGCGTGGATTTGCCTTTTATTATCGGGTCAAAAAATCCACCGGGTATGACCCATACCCGCGAGTTTATTATATAAACCGTAAATTTTATTTTAAAAATCTCAAAAATCTAGAAAATGACACTTAAGATTTAAATGTGATTAGAGAGTGCCACATAAGCAAATGATGATGTGGACACACTTATCATATGCCAACTACACCTAATATGTTTTGTTTAATGTATAGGTAGATTCATATTATTCTTCATTAGTTTATAAACTACTATCAACCCAAGAAGAGTGAAAAGATAATATCCATAAACGTGGAAGGTCGAAAGGTTCCACTATATGGCGTCGGGGAAGGCTTGGTCATGTCAAACAACAATGGTAGTGTGCCCTTGAAGTTAGAGTTTGAGATTCGATCTCAAGCGTACTTGGTGGGTCCGTTGGTAAAGACGATACATCATCGTCAAGTCTTATGTATTATGAAAATCGACTCCGAAAGCAACAAAGTTTTTGATTTTAAGAAGGATTCATGTTCTTATAGTTGAAATGTAAATCAAGATCTAGGATCTAGCATCACTTTACTATTGTAGCATTGTGTCCTTTTATTAACATTTATAGTTCCATTGTTGTACATTTTTGGTGCAATAAGAGACTAAAGGGTAGTCTTTAATCTTGTAACATTTGGGTAAGCAAGCATGGCTAAACAAGAATAAGGATCCCCCAAATATAAGTCGAGAGAACTAAAAAGTAGTTCATTTCGATCACAACTATTTAATAGTTTTTATTAAGCATATTAAAGCACCGTTGAACACCATCCTATCCATATGCGAGTTGTGGGCCTGGAAAACTCATGTTGTGAGTTACATTTGAGCTATTGCTTATATCCAATTAGAAAGTGCCAACCATTCACTTATTTATTATTCTATTTATTTATCAGAAATATAATTTTCTCAAATAACTTCTACATGTTAATTAAAAAAAACTAAATTTATAGTACTATTTATTTTTTTCTTCTTAACACGTCGGTATAAATTTAAACGAAAACGTACTTGTTTTTAAAAATACATTTTTTAGTCTCGTAAATATTTTTTGACACGTTTTTAGTCTAATAAGTGGTTTATTACATTTTGGTTTATGTAATGCTTTTTATGTTTTAGTGCAATGGTTTTTCTATTACAAGTGTTATGTTTTAAATCTTAAAGCAAGAAGCTTGGAGTAGTCGTATAAAAAAAATTTTAAAAAAAATAAAGAAGAAGCTTGGAAAAAATAATTAAAAAAAAATAACTCACATGATATATATACCCCTTCTATTTGAGTTGCCATGTGAGCAAATTATTTCTTACGTGGTAGAACTCACATTCCAAACTTACACGCATATACTTTATGCCTTATAACGTCTGAGATCATTTTGGGGGTATGTAATTACAAGTATTCACTTGAGATTTTAAAAAATTAAAAAAAGTTAAGAATTAACAATACCCAACGTCAAATTAATCGTTAAGAGCGAAGGTTTGAATTGTCCATTCGTTTGTGCAGCCTCACAAATGAGCTCCCTCTCGCATGATCAATCATCTACTCTAATAAACGAAAAGATTTTTAGGTGAGGTGGCATCACCACAACCCTCCCCTAAGTCACCGCAATGCCTCACTTTTCACCAATTAAGGGCAAAAATTAAAAAGCTTCACGTTGTACTCTTAAAAACATGCGGATCCTTTCGAATCCTTATAACCCGATTTTGAAACCCATCGTTTTATCACGCTTGAAAATCTTAAAACCCTAATTGCAGTACTCCACAATTCATTCGGTCGCTCTCTCTTTCTCTGCCCGTTCATCTCCATCCACCTACGGAATCGCTTCATTTGCTTCATCGAAGGTATGAATCAATTAGTGCTTCATCGTATAATCACGTTTCTTTATCTAGATCTGTATTTGTTCAATCGATTTTGTTTACCGGTGGTTGAATCGATTAGTGTTATCGGTGGTTGATTTGTATTTGGTTTCCATGGAATCGAGCCCTAAACGATTTTCTCAGGGTTAAACATCTCACCGGCTCGAATGGAAACCTAACTGTTGTTGTATCATTGTGTTCATTCAACCAAATAAATGCGTTTTAGGGTTTCAATTTCGTGTTAATATGTGGTAAACTTTCTTTCCGATTCTTGGGGTTATAGAATCTGGTGGTTTTGAAGTTTATTGTTTCCAGTTTCTTGGGGTTATTTTGGTTTAACTGTTCTTGAAGTAATAATTATTGCTTTAACAATGAAAAAATGGTTACTTCAATTGTTCATTAAAGTTGTTTATAGATGATGAACAGATGATGAATCCCACTTGAAAAACTGTTACTTGGTTCAATTCCTTTGTCGTTTTTACATTATGGTCTTTTTCAAAGGTTCATTAAACAACCGAATCATTTACAGATTTGCCAATATATTCTTTATTGAGATATTTTCTTTCGGATAAACAATCTCAGTTGCTCATTGTTTTTTTGTAATTTTTTTCAGATGAAGAGGTTCTTCAAGATTATCCATTAAGGCAACTCTGATCAACTGGTAATTTTTTCATTCTTATGATTCGTATTATACTATTGCTATTAAAATTCCCGTGCTTTATGTATCATTTTTCTTTATTGTGGAAATTTGATTTATCCGAAGAATAAAATTTGTAGAATAAATTGGGGATGATTATGTACACCTTAACTTTGAATACATGAGTTATGGATTGTCGATACAAGTTTTTTATGGATTGTCGATACAACAGTTAATGTAAATCCATCTTATGTGAAATTGTGTTCTTAAGTATGTGAAAAGTTGGTATTTTTCGTTTGTTGAGGCTAATTTGTGACTTTGTCGTAAGAGGGTTCTTTTTTGTTTGAGGCACTAATCAATCATGCCTTGAGTTTATGCTGATGGAGACCTAATTAATGGGTCATTATGTGATATCCTAAATCTGAAACCTACATTCTGTTTATAAGAGAGTTGTTTTAGATTAATTTTAGTTGCTTTCATAGCTCTTGCTGTTGGAGTAATGCCTATGAGGCCTTCTGCTGTGAATTTATTAGGCGTGTGTATTGGGTTGTTTGAAATGATGATTCTGAATTGTGATTTTTTGCTATTGTTGGCTTGCAGGTTATAGTGTGCAGACTTTGTGAGGTCTTTGGAAATGGTCTACTTTTTAGGTAATTTTGTTTACTTTGTTTTCATGTTATTTATATTAGATGTTCTGGCTTTTTTTATGTGTTTAAAATATTTGAACATGTGGAATTAGTAGGCACATTCCATTTTTTAGTGTTTTATTGTTAAATAGTGAATTTGTCTCTTTGATTTATCACACCATCTGATTTATCACAACTCTGTTTCTGTCTAACATTTTTAGGCTTTTATTATCTAGCCCTACTGGAATTCACTATTTACTATTTAGTCTCTTTAATTGTCTTTTTTTTTCTTATCCAAGGATGATCAACAAGTCATTAACAGAAGCAGTGGTAGATAAGTTCACTCAAAAATCGATTTTGACTTTTCAAGTTAAACTTACTTATTTAAAACCTCAAGGGGTTTTATTTTGAAAAATCTTGACAAATTAATTGTTTTTCTATGGGATGCTCCAAGCAGAAAATATATGTACTCTATTCATGTGAAAATTGTTACATTATTTGAATTTGGGAAGTCATAAAAGTCAAACTGAATGTTGTCGTATACTGGTTTCCAAACTTTCAGGAGCTAGACATGAAAGGAGCCAAGTAACAGTGCTTACATGATTTGATGAGCAACTTATGAACTACTTTCATTTTGATGTTTTCACCATTCATTGTTCACAGGTAAGCAAGTTTTACTTTTGCTTGCATCTCCTTTCCAATTGTCGTTAGGTGTTGTAGGGTTTCTACTTGGCTGTGCGACATTGAGGATATGTGTGGGAACTCATAAGTTTTTATTTTCACACCCCCAAATAACCACCAACGGAGTTTATACC
>JBCNJP010000008.1:16695645-16813137 GCA_039602395.1 Deinandra increscens subsp. villosa
GTTCCGATCACTGGAGTTCTATGTTGAAGAAGATGATACGCATCAGGTACGGGTTATAAGATTTGGAAACGGGTTTAGTAACAGACGCCAATCTGGCACGAGCGGGTAGGGTGTTGGTTTTGCACGCAGGAGACCCGGGTTCGAGTCCCGGTCTCACCTTTTTACATTTCGTAATTATTCCCACTTATTTTCTGGTCGCGGACTAGGAATAAAAAAATTTCGATCGGTCCAGTAGCATGACCGGGGCGCTGGCCGAGTGGTACGCCTCCTGTGCCATAACACAGAGGTCGCGGGTTCGAACCCAGCGACCTCCATGTTGCTGTTTTCTTTTATTTTTTCATTCCCTTTTAACTTTTGAGCATTAGAACTTGTACCTAAATTGTTCCTCGCCATGTCTTAAACCCGTAGGAATATATCTATGATACTTAGGACTCGTAAATCATATTTTGATTTATAAAACATGTGTAACTTGTTATCTTTAATTAAAAATAGATTTCTAATATCCATGTATATATATTTATAGATATAAAACTTTGGGTTTATTTAAAAAGGATAAATAGATATATATATTCATCGTGTAAACTATTTTATATATATATATACAAGACGTTGGATTGAAACAAAATAATATTTTGTGTAAACATTAAATGTTTTAGGAAACTATTAAAAAGCATCGTTTTGACTAGAAACACGAAATATTCGGTTTTCGATTATGATTCACCATAAATTGTTGTTTCTCTTCAAAATAAATATTTAAATCATTGGATTTAACATATTTATGCATATATATATATATATATATGTATATATATAACTTATTGAAACTTTATTATTAACGTCACTTGAACAATTATTTAAATATATATATAATATATATGTATTTACTTAGAAAATATATATTAAAGATATATATTGGATTTTCTCGCGTTATTTCGATAATCGCTTGGATTTGGCACACGTGCCATCCTCGACTTATTCCGGACTTCACGATTCCTCGTTTTTATCGTTTACGTTAGATTTAATAGTTTAGAACACCCACTTATACTCGTATGCTCGTTAGGTGATTGATTGCTTGCACAAGACTTGTTCTTGCTACTTGAATTAACTGTTTGTCTGGAAACCTTGCCGAGCAACCTAAGGTGAGTTTCACGGCCCCATTTTACTTATTTTAATCCTGTTGGGGGAGATTAACATGCAAACACTTGAACTGTTAGATATATATCACCTGAATGATAGTGGCACACTTAATATAAAGCCCTCACTTTATAGTTACTGTCAATGTGACATCAGCGGGAACTTATTTAGTAGATCTACTGGGTTTGACAACCCCACCCGGGTCAGTCGCTCTGACACGATTGGATATCGAACGGGTGTTATAAACTTCTTAGTCTTAACGAGGCACAATTGAACTTGTCGAGCTTCAGTAACTGGATAGCTAGTTGATCTAGTCAAACGTGCACTGATTTCTTGAAAATAGTCTAGCTAACTATTGATATACTATCTGGATTTTACTGAACTGTTAAACTGTTGAACTGATTAAACCTGTGAACTCACCAACCCTTGTGTTGACACTTTAGCATGTTATATCTCAGGTCGCTAAACTGGATTGTCTGTCACGAGCTAGGATGCACTACATAAGGATTATTATTACCATGCATGCATCATAGACTTATTTATTTATCAAACTTATTAACTTTTGGTTTGCGCATGTTATAGCGCTTGAACAATTATTACAACTTTGTCGATTACGCTTCCGCATTTAAAAACGCATTTACTCTGGTTTTACTTTTACATTGCATATAGAATGTTCGTATGACTAATGTGTTCGATCCTGGTTTGTCACGCTCCCTGCGGCGCGTTGCCGCGCGTGGGATTTTTGGGGGTGTGTCAGTAGATCCGAAAGGGTCGTACGTAATCCGGATAGATGGATTGGTCTAGTCGAATCCGAGGATAACGTATCAGGAGATCTCAATGAGCCTCCGAACTTTAAAGCTGCATTATCAGATCCGGAATCTGACAAATGGCTTGAAGCTGCGAACGTGGAAATGAAATCCATGCAAGATAACCACGTTTGGACCCTGGTTGATCTTCCTCCTAATGCAAGAACCGTTGGGAGTAAATGGCTCTTCAAGAAGAAGACCGACATGGATGGAAATGTACACACCTATAAAGCTCGTCTCGTGGCGAAAGGTTATACTCAACGTTTTGGCGTTGACTATGATGAGACCTTTTCACCAGTAGCAGACATTAGAGCTATTAGGATTCTCTTAGCCATAGCAGCGTACTATGACTTTGAGATATGGCAAATGGATGTTAAGACTGCCTTCTTAAATGGTTACTTGGATGAAGAAGTCTATATGGATCAACCTGAAGGGTTCATTGATCCAAAACATCCCAACCAAGTATGCAAGCTTCAAAGGTCCATTTATGGACTAAAGCAAGCATCGAGGAGTTGGAATAAACGGTTTGATGAAGAAATCAAAAAGTTTGGCTTCGTTCAGAATCCCGATGAGCCATGTGTATATCGCAAAGCTAGTGGGAGTAATGTTACTTTCCTTGTCTTATATGTAGATGACATATTGATTATAGGAAAACACATTCCAATGTTGCAAGATGTAAAATCCCATCTTGGAAAGTGTTTTTCCATGAAAGACTTGGGAGAAGCAGCATTCATTCTTGGAATCAAGATCTATAGAGATAGAACTAAGCGGTTGATTGCACTAAGTCAAAGTGCTTATATTGATAAGATCTTGAAGCGATTCAAGATGGAGAATTCCAAGCGTGGTATAGTACCTATGCAGGAAGGACTTGGTCTATCGGTCAAACAAGGTGCTTCTACACCTGATGAGGTGAAGCGTATGCAGAGAGTCCATTATGCTTCGGCTGTAGGCTCTATAATGTATGCGGTGAGATGCACTAGACCTGATATAGCATTTGCGCAGAATATCGTTAGCCGATTTCAACAGAATCTAGGTGAAAGTCACTGGACTGCTATTAAGACCATTCTCAAGTACCTACGGGCTACTAGAGATTTGTTTTTGGTATATGGGGGAAATCCAGATCAAGAGCTCAAAGTGACCGGATACTGTGATGCTGGATTTTAGACTGATAGAGATGACACGAAGTCTCAGTCTGGGTACGTCTTCGTTCTGAATGGAGGCGCTGTGGATTGGAAAAGCAAGAAACAAACCACAGTTGCTATGTCTGCAACAGAGTCTGAATACATTGCTGCTTCGGAAGCGGCAATGGAGGCTGTCTGGATAAGGAAGTTTATTAGTGGGCTTGACATTGTCCCCACAAGAAACTTGCCTATTGATATGTACTGTGATAATACTGGTGCATTAATCATTGCCAAAGAACCTGGAGTTCAGAAGGGCGCCAGACACTATGCCAGGAGATATCACTATGTTCGTGAGCAGATCGAACTAGGTGAAATCAAATTACTCAAAGTTCACACAGATATTAACTTAGCTGATCCTTTCATGAAAGCTTTGTCGAGGCCGAAGCTTGAAAGGCATGCCGAGGGCATGGGACTTAAATTAGCTAGTTAAATCATGTATGTCTGATGTTCGGTATTTGGATAAGGGATGTTAAACAATTTCTATTTATATAATGAAATAAAGTACTTATATGTTTGATTTCATTTAATAGTAAATTGTGTCCTATATTTGCATGTTTAATCCTTGAGTACTTGTCAAGTATTCTAAATTGTCCATCGTCGATTAACTATATGGGAATATAGTTAAACTAAGACAAAATCTGAGTGATTGGTTAGGATGGTCCCACCAAACTCACATGGTATTCATTGGATGCATACTGGACTGACCCACTAACGAATTGTCACTTTATGGATCGGCGTCATTAAGTGAAATTCGTAAATGGTTGCTTTACTTATCCTTAGACTTGAGATACAAGCAGGTCATGCATGTATGGATTGCACCTACTTGATATAGGTCTAACTATCCTGAATAAGGTAGTACAAAAGGGCTATTTTCAGTATGTGTAGTGAAGTATGTGACTTGACACGTGTAGTCAAGAAGATTTGTTCCTTCAGCTTTGTGCTGAAGAAGATACCACTGGGCCCCTCATTGGACTAATTAAGATGTTTGCATGGCCGTGCCCAAATGAAATCTAGAGATGTCTCGATTTGCAATTTGGTAATCTTAAGTTAGTTGTGAGAATGAGAAACAGAATCGTTAAAGTATGAAATGACTTGATCCATATTCATATTTAACACGGTATCGGTAACAAAGGGATAGTAAATGACTATATCATTTAAATACACTTTGAGAAACTGTACTTAAATATTTCTGGGAGCATTGGCGTGTTGCTAGACGCTAACCAATGTTATTACCTTTACTATTGCAAGCTCAAGTGGGAGCTGTAGGGATATGATCATGCAATAGTAAGCGTATGTCCGGAAATTATTTAAGCCAACGGGGTCACACGTCTCGACACCAAATGTATTAATATTAATTAATAGTTAATTAATATTTATCACGAACATTTAACGAGGTTTCGTTAAAAACTGACAGTTAATTGTTAACAGGGGTGTTAGTTGTAATTAGAGAGAGTTGTAATTGGATTACAGTTAGGAAAAGGTTTAAGGATAGGCCATAGGGCCGAAAATAGTAAAGGCTCCTATGCCAATCCTTAACTTGTTTTTCAAGTCTTGTAACCCTATAAATAGACCCTCTGGGTTTAAGGTTTAGTTGCTGCTTTTATCTGATAAAAGGCAAACCCTAATATCTCTCTATTCTCTCTCTCGAATTCGGCAACAAGAAAAACCCAAGGGGTTTCGGTTTCTTGTGTGGTTCGACCAAGGCTATCTCGAGTGGAGGTGTTCGTGATCAAGTGCTAGCACATAACATCGGTGTGTCGTGTGTGCGATCGTAGAGGGATTTGCATTAAATCCTCCAAGAGATCAAGTCAATCCGAGCTCATAAGGTAAACATGTTCTATCCGGTTAGTTAGGTTAAATCATAGGATCAATCCGCTGCGTACTCGTGTATAAAGTGATAATTTGTTTTATAACCCAACAGTTAGAGCTTAATTGATCTATGTAGTGATAATACATTTAAGCATGGAATTGGAAGAATCTTCCAAGCAATTGTAAGTCTCCATCTCACTTTCAATAGCTTTTGACGGTGATACTGAGCGATATGAAGTCTACCCCTAGAGTTTTTGGTTTTTTTTTTCGCGTTCTCATACAACTTTCTTAATCTTTGCTCACATGTCTCTCTTTATTATTATTTTTTTAATTTAAATAATTATCTTTACCGGTTAAGTGAAACCCACATTGTTTACATTTATAGTGGTCTCACGTGTTTTGTTGTGTAATATTTCCTGAAAACTTGAACGTCTCTTATCGAATTCTGTCGTCGATTTAGATTATTAACCATCGTTATGGGTTAAAGGGGCCCATACCTAATTAAAATATTTAAAATGACCCTTTCACACGTTTACGTTTACAATGACCCTTTCACATGTTTTTTTGGTAAGATGAAATGATTGGATAAACATGAAATATGAGTGAAGGTTTTATACATACTATTCATATGATGAAGATTGAAGCTATCCTAATTAAAAGATTTAAAACCAAAATTTTATCCAACTATATCTGTTTTGATTTAATATTTTTGAGATATTATATATTAAGAGATTTAAAATCCAAAATTTTATCCAACTATATCTGTTTTAATTTAATATTTTTGAGATATTATATATCAGTCTAATATTTAATACTTAATATAGTTATGATATTTAAAACATAAGTTTTTTATTTAGCAATTCACATATAATAATTTAAATTAGTATTTAGTTTACTTTTAACTTACTACTCCTTTATATTTAATAATTTGAATATATTATTTTAGTTTAATATTAATTTATATTCTAGTTTTATCTTTATTATTGTAAATCTTTTATTTGGTATTCGTTATTTATTCATATTTAAGTATTTATAGTCCAAAATAATAACTTAACATACTTTTTTTAAACATTTCTCTGATTGATACTTTATTACACTTTTTTTTATTTATTTTAGGTTTTATTGTAATATTTCTTCTTTTACTTTATTAATTCATCTATCTGCCAACTCAACCTAACAAAATTTCCATTTAGTTTGTTAATATTATCGGCTGTTTAAAAAAACAAAACAAAAAAGAAACCCACAAAATTTCCATTCTAGTTATCGTATTTAAGTCATTATTAATGTTATAATTGAATGACAAGTTTAGTTTAAGTATTACTCAACGTAACAACTGCCCCAATTAATTTACCGGTATATGATCTTGTTGTGTATAGCTAAGAAAATATATTTTCTTGTATATTGCTTAAATATGATAGCACCATTTATAGGTGTTTTACAAAGAAGATAAGAATACATTAAATACATGTTACATTTTCAGAAAAAACAGTTGAGAGAAGACTTGGTGGCTATGTTTGTTGACTTTTAGTATTCTGACACTCCCCCTCAAGGTTAGTAGTGGGATCTCCAATACATAACTTGGGCAGACATTCACTGAATATTCTTCCATTTACTGCTTCGGTGAGGATATCAGCGAGTTGTTCTTGTGATCGAACAAACGAAGGCTTTATTATACATGTCTCTAGTTTCTCTTTGATAAAGTGCCTATCAACTTCTACATGTTTAGTACGCTCATGTTGCACTGGATTTTCCGATATCTATATTGTTGTTGTATTATCACACATAATCTCACATGCCTTGTTTGGGGAGAAACCAATTTCTGATAGATGGTTCCGCAACCATAACACTTCTGTCAGACCTCGAGCTATTCCTTGATATTCAGCTTTTGTACTGGAAAGAGCGACAACTTTCTGTTTCTTACTCCTCCATGTAACCAGGTTCCCACCAACCATAGTGAAGTAACCCGAGGTTGACATTATGTTTCCTTTATCTCCTGTCCAGTCTGCATCTATGTACACTTGGATTCCCAGATGTCCGTTTGATTTAAAGAGAACTCCATGACCCGTTGTTCCTTTGAGATATCTGATAATTCTCCACACTGGCCTCCATATGAGATACTTGGGGTCGGTGCATAAATTGGCTCACAATTCCTACCGCATATGCATTGTCTGGTCGAGTATGAGATAGATATATCAACTTACCCACCATTCATTGATAACTTTCTTTATCTGCTAATTTTGCTCCTTCTTCCATATGAAGGTTATGGTTGACCATCATTGGGTTCTTCTTGCAAAAAAAAATTCCTTGTTTGGACCTTAGAACTTCAATTCCCAGAAAGTATTTAAGCTTGCCTAAGTCTTTCATTTCAAATTCTGTGAATAAGCATTTCTTTACTCTTGTGATCTCTTCCTCATCATTTCCTGTGATAATCATATCATCAACATATATAATCAAATACGTCACATGTTTCTTGTTCCTTTTTTAAAATAAAGTGTGGTTTGAATTGTTTTGTTTAAACCCATAGCTTCTCATTGCTAGGGTAAACCTGCCAAACCTAGCTCTAGGCGACTGCTTTAATCCATATAGAGACTTCTTTAATCGACATATGTCCCCTAATTTATAACCTTCTTTGAACCCTGGGGGTGGGTCCATGTAGACCTCCTCTTTCAACTCTCCATGTAGGAAAGAATTTTTTACATCAAATTAGTAAAGAGGCTAATTTTCATTTGCTGCAACTGAGAAGAGTACTCTAATAGTGTCGATCATGGCCACTGGGGAGAATGTTTCGGAGTAGTCGATTCCATATGTCTGAGTATATCCTTTGGCAACTAATCGGGCTTTATATCTTTCGATGGATCCATCTGGTTTGTGTTTAATTGAAAACACCCACCGACATCCTACTGGTTTCTTTCCCACCGGAAGAGCACACTCCCATGTGTCATTTTTCGTTAATGCTTCCATTTTTGTTTCCATTGCACTTTTCCAGTTTTTTTAGTCTAAGGCTTGTTCTACATTAGATGGAACTTCTTCAGAGTATAAGGCAGAGACAAAGGTCTTAGCTTCCTCGGAAAGACTCCCCCTTGCTATGTTAGACACTGGATATTTAGACCTTCAAGACTCCTTCTCTGGCGAGTACCGTTTCGGGGACCCCCCCCCCCCCCTGTTTTTTCTTGGGGGTAGAGTGTATCTACCCTGACTTGGTTCTTCATGCTCCATTTTGTTTGATTCTGTATACTCACCCTCAACATCATTATTGTTAGAGTAACTAGAAGTTTCAGGGATTTCAGTACTACTTACCTCAGGATTCAGACCGGGGTTCATCTCTTCAATGACACCATGCATTGGGGATTGTATGTGTGTAGGTGAGTATGGCTCATGTGCATGCTCAGTACTGTGATCTTCTCCTATTTTGACTTCTTCAGACGATGAAAATGGGGTTAGCCAACTTAGTGCGTCAGTATCGTCCTTCTCCCCCCTGACCATTGTGTTGGATATGGTAGAAGTATTCGGTTTCAAGTAAATCACAATTAATGGTAGTGAACATGTGATGACTTTTTGGATTATAGCACCGATACCCCTTTTGATTAACCTCGTACCCGACAAACACACATTTTTCGGCACATGGGTCAAATTTAGTTCTATTGATTTTGGGTATGTGCACGAACGCCGAACAACCGAATCTTCTAGGTTTAAGAGTGAGAGGATGAGGGATTTTCATAAATTTAGAGAGGGTTTATATTGGAGTTTTGAGTTTAAGAATTTTTATGGGGAGTCGATTTAGAAGGTAGACGGAAGTAGTGAGTGGTTCAGGCCAAAAATTCTTTGGGACCTTGGATTCAATTAGAAGTGCCCGAGTCATTTCGAGATGAATTCGATTTTTTCGCTCAGCGACTCCATTTTGTTCTGGTGTATGAGGACAAGTGGTCTAATGAACTAATCCCTTGGTTTGAAAAAACTCTTTCATGGAAGTATTGACAAATCCCCCCCCCCCCCCCACAATTATCCGATCGTAATATTTGAATTTTTTGGTTAAATTAGGTGTGAATCATAGCATAGAACATGGTGAACTTGTCAAAAACTTATGTTTTGTGTTTTAAGAAATACACCTAAGTCATGCGAGTACAATCATCCACTATCGAAAAATAACGAAACCCTTGGCCTCCTTTAATAGGTGTCGGACCCCAAACATCGGAGTGGATTAATGAGAAAGGTAACTCAACCCGAGTGTTATTTAATTTGAAAGATTGTCGATGACTCTTAGCAAGGAAACAAGTTTCACAGTTTATTTTATTACTAGAAGGGAACAACTTAGGAAACAAAAGATGTAAATAACCCGTTGATGGATATCCCAACCGTCTATGCCATAACTAAGCCTCTTGATTGGTGCCATGAGCTAGCAGCACAGTACTTTGTTGAGCCATTTCATCCACATAATACAATCCTTGATGCTTAGTGTCGCGTCCAATAATCACCCCCGTCTTTATATCCTCTAAGATACAAAAAGTGGGGTACATTAGAACCATGCAATTAAGTTATTTCGTTACATGACTCAATAAAAGTAACTTATGTGATAATGAAGGCACGTAGAGACAATTTGAAAGTTTCAACGTTGGTGATATTTCAATAGTCCCTCCCCCGTCAACGTATACTACGTCCCCATTGGCGGTCCGAATATGTGCCTTAATAGGTTTAGAGTGAGACACAATATCATAAATATCATATGTCATGGTGTCGGTTGCCCCGCAATAAAAAATCCAAGGTTTACCATGTTTTCTGTCACAACTATTTGCCACATTTATACTTCCCTCAGAGTTTGGGGAGGATATTGTTAATTTGGCATAGTTATTGGGAGCTAATTGAGAACCAGGAAAAAAACAAAGGTCTGGGTGTAATTTCCCAAACCCTTTACCTGATGAGTCTTCATTTGCCCTAGAATATGAGACACCTCAAAATCCTTCTTTTTAATGGTTGCCGCTAACATGAGTCTTACTGTTGTTGCTGGCGATCTCCTCACTTATGGCGGTGGATCTCGTTCCCCCATCTTCTCTAGTGTTCTTGCCTCGCTTGTGACCATCGTTCCACCACACCGGGTAGCCAACAACTTTAAAACACTGTTCTTTAGTGTGTCCACTCATCCCGCAGTGGCTGCATTTGAGGTGCGTTTTGTCTGGTCGGAACGATGTTTTGAAGACGAATCTGGTCGTCGTTGTCCTCTTGCTCTTGACACGAATCCTGCTCCTTCAGCCTCTCCTAGCCGAGTGACAACTAATCCGCCCCCAACGCCGTGTTGTGATTGTAAGGACGCGTTGCCTTGAGTTTTTTCCAGTATTCTTTGATAAGCGGTTTCCTTCCTTACGGCGGCGTAGGCACCTTCGGCTGAGGGGAGCGTTTCCCATCTCAAAATTTCTCTTTTAGTTGAGTCCTATTTGTGATCTAGAGCGTTGAGAAGCTGAAACTTTGTTCACTTCTGATGTTATTGTAGGTTGTGATATCTGTTGAGCATTTCATGGGGTTAGGATCTCTTCTCTTAATTTCACCTCAAATGCCTTGTAGTGTAATCCACAAGTCTTCAAGAGGAGCACCGTTCTGCTTTATTTCATTTGCCTTAACATGTAAGTTAAACGTTTGTAGTTTGTCTTTTCTGCTGTTATACGTCACTGCGAGAGCATCCCAAAGCAACTTTGCTGTAGGGAACTCCTTTAGATTGCTTGCAAGTGTTGGCTTAATGTTTTGTTTGAGCCATGAAAAAACAATGAGATCAATCTGTTCCCATCTCTCATAACCTTCATCTATTGGGTTTGGGGGTGTTGGTTTTCCTGATAAATGACTTAACAGAGATTTTGATTTCTCCCTGATGGCCACCCGAATCATTAGTGCCCAAAGGGCGTAATTCTGACTCGTGAGTTGGAGGCTGATTTTCAGGCTATCGGATAGGTTTTGTTTTTCGTTTTGGGCATTGAAACTGGTTTTTAGTAGGTTGGCTATTTGGAGGGATAAATCAGAATTTTTTGATTCAGTGGTCATGGTAAGGTTGGTTTAAGTTTTGAGGACAGGGAATGGAGGTAGATGATGAGCAAACATGAAATGGCCCAAGAGACCAATCACTACTCAGATACCATCTTGTTGAGTATAGCTGAGAAAATATATTTTCTTGCATATTGCTTGAATATGATAGCACCATTTATAGGTGTTTTATAGAGAAGATGAGAATACACTGAATACATGTAAGGACATTTTCAGAAAAAATAGTTGAGAGAAGACTTGGTGGCTACGTTTGTTGACTTTTGGTATTCTGACATATGAATCTTAAATTATGTTTTTTTTTAGTTCCTCTCCCATTTTTGTTTATCACAAGTTGTTTGTCCGCCCCGCGTGTTACGGTGGGGAAAACCATACTTAGAGACGTTGCTTGATCTTAAATAAATACTAATGAATGATGCTAAACCAACATTAAAGACTAAAAACAAAGACAATTCACAGCTAAAGGGTACGATTTGAAACATTTTGAGGCGCATCCCAATTACAGAAAAAGGAAATTAAATGAAAACTAAAGTTTATCTCTTAAAAAACTATAACATATCATCTTCTTTATCACCCTCTCACAAACATACCCTGCATTTCAAATCATCATTAAGAAGATTATTCCATTACAAATCATCATAAAGAAGATTATTCCATTACAGGCGCGCGACATATATCAAAAACTACATCGGATATTAATTAATTTTTTAATTATTTCACTTAAAGTTGCTCAATTTTAATTAGATGTTCTAATGTACTTTAATTAATCCTTTTAAAAAGTGTTATAAAAACATATGAGGTTCATTTTACCATTAAAGGATTACAAACCGAAAAAATTCATGTCAATTTGAAGTTAACAATTAATGAATTACAACCTAAAACTTAAAGTTTTAAAACCCACGATTCATCAGAAAAATCCAAGATTATATACACAATCAAAATCAAATCCAGAAGAGACCAGAGAGAAGATCATCAAATCGAAATTAGCACCCACAAATGAAATGACAGTTATGAGAAGATCATCAAATCGAAATTGGCACCCACAAATGAAATGACAGTTATTAGCATCCACAAATGAAATGAGAAGAAATGGTTGAACATAAGAGAGAGGTACAAAATTGTGTGTTAAAGAGTGAAGTGATGATTACTTTAATAACATTTAAAAAGATAGCTCATAGCTGTGTATGCGTGTGAATTAAATAAAAAACACTCCCATCCATCCATGAACCACGTAAGAGGGCCTTATTAATTGTGCTAGCAACCTGACTAACAATGGAATACACGGCAACAGCTAATTGGAGGGATGAGTAACAGTATTTTCCCTCACACACCCCAAATCTATTTTGTTATATATATAATTTTTTTATTTTTCTTATCTTGCTTCTTTTACTAGCTAGTCAAGCATATTGGTGGCGATAACTTGTTACAAATTAACCAAATGAAAAGGTTTAGTATACAAAAAATTACATTTATGCATTCCGACATGAGACGAATGATTGATATGTTGTCTTGCAGCGTTGGAAATTGAACAATTTCTATTATGGAGAAGGACTTGATGACACTGGAGTTCCAACCAAATTGTTGACGATAAATTGTTCAGTAAAGATGAACATAAAAAACCCCGCTACGTTTTTCGGCATCCATGTTTCGTCTAGATCACTAAATCTGTTTTATTCACAAATCCGAGTTGGAAGTGGTCAGGTAATGAATGACCTTTTCAGTCTTATAGTTTTCGATTTTAAAAATTCAGAACAGGATCTGGTTGAAAATATACGTTCCATTCCATATCAACCTGAGCTTATCCTGAAATCCAATACTGATTAACAATCTCACACTTCATGATATAACAATTTTGACAAAAATGTATACATTTAGCTAATTCATATTATTCTTCATTAGTTTATGAACTACTATCAACCCAAGAAGAGTGAAAAGATAATATCCATAAACGTGGAAGGTCGAAAGGTTCCACTATATGGCGTCGGGGAAGGCTTGGTCATGTCAAACAACAATGGTAGTGTGCCCTTGAAGTTAGAGTTTGAGATTCGATCTCAAGCGTACTTGGTGGGTCCGTTGGTGAAGACGATACATCATCGTCAAGTCTTATGTATTATGAAAATCGACTCCGAAAGCAACAAAGTTTTTGATTTTAAGAAGGATTCATGTTCTTATAGTTGAAATGTAAATCAAGATCTAGGATCTAGCATCACTTTACTACTGTAGCATTGTGTCCTTTTATTAACATTTATAGTTCCATTGTTGTACATTTTTGATGCAATAAGAGACTAAAGGGTAGTCTTTAATCTTGTAACATTTGGGTAAGCAAGCATGGCTAAACAAGAATAAGGATCTCCCAAATATAAGTCGAGAGAACTAAAAAGTAGCTCATTTCGATCACAACTATTTAATAGTTTTTATTAAGCATTTTAAAGCACCGTTGAACACCATCCTATCCATATGCGAGTTGTGGGCCTGGAAAACTCATGTTGTGAGTTACATTTGAGCTATTGCTTATATCCAATTAGAAAGTGCCAACCATTCACTTATTTATTATTCTATTTATTTATCAGAAATATAACTTTCTCAAATAACTTCTACATGTTAACAAACTAAATTTATAGTACTATTTATTTTTTTCTTCTTAACACGTCGGTATAAATTTAAACGAAAATGTACTTGTTTTTAAAAATACATTTTTTAGTCTCGTAAATATTTTTTGACACGTTTTTAGTCTAATAAGTGGTTTATTACATTTTGGTTTATGTAATGCTTTTTATGTTTTAGTGCAATGGTTTTTCTATTACAAGTGTTATGTTTTAAATCTTAAAGCAAGAAGCTTGGAAAAGTCGTTTCAAAAAATAAAAATAAAAAAAAAATAAAGAAGAAGCTTGGAAAAAATAATAAAAAAAAAATAACTCACATGACCCCTTCTATTTGAGTTGCCATGTGAGCAAATTATTTCTTACGTGGTAGAACTCACATTCCAAACTTACACGCATATACTTTATGCCTTATAACGTCTGAGATCATTTTGAAATACGTAATTACAAGTATTCACTTGAGATTTTAAAAAATTAAAAAAAAGTTAAGAATCAACAATACCCAACGTCAAATTAATCGTTAAGAGCGAAGGTTTAAATTGTCCATTCGTTTGTGCAGCCTCACAAATGAGCTCCCTCTCGCATGATCAATACATATATATTATATATTTTTTAAATGAGTGGTTTATATATACCATTTGTTTTTGATATCTTTGGTTTTCTCGCACCTGAGACTGTCGAGCTACTTGGCTGGGTCCAACATTTCATACATAGTAAATCAGTAATGTCATGACTCCTAGATCTATGAATGTAGTTTCTAAATAGATTGGTTTTGCTATACAAAAAGGTTTAGCGACACTACTTTTTGCATGTTTGTCTTCTATCTCCTTGTAAAAGATGAATGAATACAATGTACCGAATGTTTTATCGGAGGGCACAATGGAAAATCTAAGTTGTGAGTCCCCAAATACAATTATGAGCACACTACCGGACAGTTAACTCAGGTGGAAGAAATTCATGCCGAGGAACTGGTCACTTTGTTTTGTCTGAAGATATTATTAATTAAGGATATAGCTAGCTTATGGATGATAACTAACATACATCGTCACAGATGATGATAATGATGGCCGTGTTGTTGATAGATAGATATACTAACTTACTACTTGTCTGATGATGATGTACAGGTTCAAGTTATAACTTGTACAACATCCATGCATCTTCGGGGTTCGATTACTTGTGGTTTCATTGAATCTGAAAGTTAACTTACTTCTAAACGGATGGAAGTACGAATGATGATGTGAATGACAAGTACGGCGGTGGTGGATCAAATCATGCTTCCGAGACCACTTGTCAAAAGGATTGCCTTTATGCATCTAAACGTACAATCTAAAACAAAATTGCCAAGGCGGACTAAATACATCTCCAGATTTTTGTTGCTGGTAACATTAAAGATTTCTTTCTCAGAATGGAGGGTGGGTTTTACGGCTAATGTCGGTCGGTCGGTCTGTCAGATATGGCTTTAGACTAATTAAGAATATCAATTAACACTTGCTAGAAAACTACCATTTTCCACACAATGGTCTTCACCCGTGGCCCAACCCCGTACGACCCAACCCGACCCGTTTTGCCAACTCGCATCGACATAGACCACACGTCACCCTGCTATCTTGAGGATGGACTGAAAAATAAAACTGTGTAAATATATAGCTTACATGTTTGACTATAAAAAAGTCAAAGAAAAGAGAATCCCTAAATGCCTATTGAGTTGCTACAGGATTGGAATCCTGTGGTGATTCTGAACTACTATTACTATTTTCAGGTTTGTCGATTGCACAGCCAGCTGGCAAAATCGTGCTGCCGATCCTCGTTGGTGGCCAATACCGCAACACCGATCTCCCAATTATGTTTTTCGACGGTAGGGGTCCCCTGATGTGATTAGAATATTAAAAGAATGACATTAATTTCAATTTAGAGGATCATTACCACATGAAAACAGAAATAAACTGTATGCTTTAAAGATGGGGTAATTTGTATAAAGTTGTGGAAAGCAAATGCAAAAATAAATAAATCGACGGTTTTGGCATTTCTTAGAGATGGACGTCTAAAATAGGCCAAAGCATGTCAAAACAGGTTAGAGTTGACATGAATAAATTTTAGACACGCAGTTCAAAACGAGCCAAGCTGGGTTGACCCGCTAAAATTTTTTCCACTTTTGGTGAATTATTTGTTTTAGGTAAAAATAGAATATTCTTACAATATTTATGTTTTATGATTTGATCCGTTTGATCCATTGAGATGGAGCACAACCCAAATTCGAACCATTTGTAAGTAAAGGGTTGAAATATCACATCTAGTATTTTTGGTCTAAAACTGTCCATTCTAGCAAAGCACTGTGAAATACTTTGCAGTTCTATACCAAGTATTTTCTCTTGGAAAGAAAAGCCAATCACTTGTTTTAAGTCACTAAATTTGAAAATTTTTATTTTCAAGAAAACAAAATCATGAAGGGTCCATACTAGAATTTTCATGTACAATAGAGGTCGCAATTTCAAACAGTATAAAGCTTTAGATAGAATGTCTATGTCTTAGAAGGTCCTACAAAACTGAAAAGACTTTGCACTACTTTTAATCGATTTAATTTCCTTGACCCATTTGACTTGTTTGAGATACAAACACCCCAAAATCAACCAATTCATTCTTAAATGGGTCGAAGCTCGTTTTTTAAGTCACTAAAAAGACTAAACTTCTCTGTCAAACAGAGAAACAAACGTACTCGGTAATATCTCAATCATAAAGTAGGGTCTAGTCGTCTACGGAGGATGAAAGGGTACAAACATTACCACTTTCCGAGGACATCCCATTCCCAATCCCTGCCTCAAATACCAATTATTTTATTTAGTATAGAAAATTACAGGTAGCATAAAGCATTTATCCATAGTAGATGAGAAAAGACAGGAGGACAGTAAAGAGACCACAATTCATCTGTCAAAGAGGCGAATTGGTAAAAACTTTGTGCACAAAACTGAGAAAACTTACCAAACGTGTGAATCATAGCTGTTATTACGATTATCGCCCATCACAAAAACAGAATTTTCTGGTACACGCTGCAATATAGAACAAATAAGGCTTTGACTTTTAGTGACTGTTTCAAGATTAGGTTTCATGGATGATGACAAAAATGTAAAGATTGAACATACAACTGGAGTCATTTCGTATTTAGGTGCTTCAAAAGTGAAGTCTTCGTTTCTGACTATCCCGTTTACTATTACCTTCCCATTGTGTACCTGTGTAGAAGAAGTTTGCAGGCAGTCTCAATAAAAAAAATTGGTTATTATTCACATGTCTAAAAGGACCCTTAACAAGAACAAAGCGTGGGAAACTCGGGAAAAAAATCAATACGAGTAATGGTTACTGTTTACTAATGATTAAAAGTAAATTACATATGAACTTGACAAAAAATGGAAGATTGACATTCTCCAGGACAACCTGATAGGAAAAATGTTATTTATTATTTTTTTTAATGTCCAATAGGTAAAAAGAGAAATAAAAATAGCTTAAAATGAAGGGCTTGAAAGTTGTCCAAAGTGTATTATAAATGTAAAACGTCCTAAATCATTTGTATTAGGGCATGGGGTATACCTGTGTGGGTTTGCAACGCAGTCAGTGACTGGACTCACCTATGTGGGTTTGGTAAGAGGGATATGGTGGTGTGAGTTGTGTTATGTGAGTTGAGTTATTTTTTATTAATTTAAGAAAAAAGAAATTAAAAAATCGGTTGGCATTATATGATTTCATAGAGCACACACCACACCCCATTTCACGCCCGTGGCTTCTTCCGCGTACACCACTCACAAAACCCACCCACGCAAGGCCGTGGCGGTGTTCAGCGCCGTGGGTCTGCGTGACTGGGACTCATGGAACCATTTTGTGGACCATACCGCATACTCTTATAAAAAATAGATTATAATTGAAATAATATAGAAAAAAAAAATTAAATCATATTTGACACACCAACTCTATATAGGAAAAGTAAAATTTTTAAGAAAAAAGAAACATTAGGGTAAATCCAAGCACCAAAAGTTACCCATCTTGACCCATTTTGTTTGACCAGCTTATTTACCAACTCTCACGCACACCTGGAAATTCAGTGGTTCATGTTTTTATGTGAAAACTACTTAAACACAAAAGAACCGTTAGAAAAGAATAGGATATGAGATGTTGCATAAGCAGCAATAATAATAATTACATCAAACTAATGTATCTGTGGGAATAAACCAAGAAACTAACCTCTACTAGATCTCCTGCCTTCGCAACAACTCGTTTAATAAAAACATCATCATCCGTGTATCCTACCTCTTGGAGGACCGGAGGGCTTTTAAAAATCACAATGTCGTTTGGGCATGGCTTTCTAAAATAGTAACTAACCTGAAAATATTGTTGATAATAAAAAATTGCCATGTATGAAATAAAAGGATTATTCATCAAAAGAAATAGTTGAGAGAACTGTTTACACATGAAAATAAAAATGCATGTTAAGAGTTATTTCTGTTGTTCAATCCTTTTAGTATCAAGTCATAAATCAAAGAGCTTAAGTGCCCCAAAAACAAAAGTTACATAAACTTTGTAAATTTTACTACCCTTTGATTTTTATGCAATATTTGTTTGGCATTGCTTTCAAGGGTGATCATATGATATATAATGATTGAAGCTGTGATGGTTAGATAATCAGCAGGTTCAGTGCTAGGGAAACTCTAATATTCATAGACTTACATGTAAGATGAGCTCCAAGTAAACTAATATAGAATTATCAGAATTGGATAATCAATTGTAACAAAACGAGATGATCAGAATCAGATATATCAGTATTGTTCGTTGATATCTCTTCGCTATTTGAAGTTGTGGGGATTAGATAATCAGTAGCTTTCATAACTCTTGACTATTTAAGGATTTACATGTAAAATGAGCTATAGATTATCAGAAAATGTTATGTTAAAACTACTCATAAACTATAAATAATCAAATAATCAAATAATCAAATAATCAGAATCACTTATATTAATTCCACATCCCAATAACTTTTCAACAGCAAATTAGCATAACAATTGCTCTTATTTTTTTTACCCCAACATTGTTCTTTGTTCTATATGTACTACTTACATGGTTCAAACTTTATGAAGACATACAAACCCCAAGATCAAGTTACAGAAAACCAAGAAACTAAAAGATAAATGAAACAAAATCTATACCTTTTCAGCAACAAGTCTATCTCCAACATCAAATGTAGGATACATGGATAAGGAAGGAATGAATCTGGGCTCAGCAATAAACGATCGAAACGCAAGAGAAACTGCAAGCGCAGCAAAAACCGTCTTCGCATCGCTGGAAGTAAAATCTACCCAATCCGGCAAAAACCCACCTTTCTTCTCATCTCCGTCATCTCCTCCTCCGTCTCCGCCACCGCCGCCGCCGCCGCCATCTTCTAAATCCAGACCTACCTTTATTTCCTTGGCGGAATCTCTAATTCCATGGCAGATAAGCTTGCGACTTGGGGTTGGGTGGTTGGAAAAACCTAGAAATTTGGGGGTTTGGATGATGGGTTTATGCTTATAGCGAGTGGTGTTGTTGAAAGGTGGAGTTTGTGATGAGTCAGGGAAATTGAAGGTGAGTTTAGGACAGCGGAGGGATGATAACTGAGAGAAATGTGGAGATACCACCATTTCTGTCTTCAGACTTTTTGGGGAGATTTGAGTTCTATTATTGGAACAGGTTATTTATTTCACGCGATGGGATTGAACACACTTTCTTTCCTTGATTGAAGATTACCACCACTTACACAACGTTAATTGTAATTGCTTAGCTAACCTTTCATTTTTAGAGAATTTTATTAGTAGAAGGAAGTAAAGAGAAGTTTGAGACATTAGAAAAAGTTGTATGGGTAGAATGCATACAAAAATGTGTATTTTTCTTTTTACATTCATATGATATTTATACTACAAAATATGCGATAAGAAGAAATAGACATCTAATGTTTTTTTTTTCTTTTTTCTTGAACGGTTAACACAACTTATACTCTACTCTTAAATTACACCAGAAACACCATTGTCAGGGATTGAACCCATGACCTCCAGGTAAGACAAAGTCTTATCACCTCCCCCTTGACCACTAGGACAAGAGCACAAGTGTATGCATACGAGGTTTTGTGTATAAGAGAAGCTTTCATTATTGTTGAGGTGAAAGTGGTGGGCATCCATATCCTTACTTAAATATTAATAATACTCCCCTTTGGATGACACCTTTCACACTTGGGGTTCGACTTTGCAAAAACCGTCTCATTAAAAACCTTGTTAAAGAAAACCTAGTGGGAAAAACTTTATCTAAGGAAAAAAAAGTGCAGTGCTTCCCCTCAAGTTGGCATCTATATATCGTCATATTGTTTGTACATGTCGCATTTCAATATTATGAACGTCTTTTCTGAAAATCGATGTAGGAGTGCTTTAGTGAAAAGGTCTGCTGAGTTGTTCCTAGATTGGACATATCTCATTTCGACCTAGTTGTCTTTAATAACTCTTGATTGTATGAGAAGAAACTTGGCGGTATATGTTTTGTCCTATCACTTTGATGTAACCTTCTTTCATCTGCGAGAAACTCCGGGGTTTTCGACTTGTTAAGTTCGTGAATTCGGCTCTTAAGTTACTCAATAGTCGATTCATGGGATCAATCTGTGTCGTTTTTGCCCCAGATATGTTTGGCCTTGCTTTATCTTTAACTCATGAGTCTAATTTCGGACTCGATGTTCATCATTTCACGGGTTCGATCCTTCGATTCGACTCTCATTTGTTGCGTGACCTTGATGATTGTTTTGGTTGCGGTTCAACCTTTCTATCATTGTGTAGCCGTTCGTTGGTTCATTAATATATTTCATCGAGTGTAACATCTAATTCTAAATCTTTGGCATCATCTGTTGGGTACTGTGGGTGGATGTGACCGGTAATCACTATTAATCAAGTTATTCACATTTTAAGATATGTGTATGTTATCAGATTTCTCGTATTTCAAGCTATGGTATTTGATTTATGATATCAGGATTCTCGCATTTTAAGTTATGTTGTTCGGTCCATGTTATTGAGTTCATGTATTTCGAGTCGTGATAGTCGATTTACGTTATAGAACCCATGTACTTCAAGTCATGTTACTCGGTTTGTGTTATTGGGCTCATGTACATCGATTCATGTTATTCGATTCGTGTTATCAGGCTTTATATATTTCGAGTCATGCTATTCGATTCATGTTATCGGACTCATGTATCTCGAGTCATGCTATCCGATCTATAACATCAGGTACATGAATTTTGAGTCATGTTGTTCGATTCATGTTATCAATGCATGTATTTCGAAACATGTTGTTCGGTTCATGATATCGGTACATGTATTTCGAGATATGTCGTTCGGTTCACGTTATCAATACATGTATTTCGGGACGTGCTGTTCGATTCATGTTATCGAATTCATGCACATCGGATCATGTAATTCAATTCATGTCATCGAATTCATACACCACGAATTATGTGGTTCATCCCAAGTCAGAGGAGTCGTGTTGTTCTGAAATGTACCGTTCGGATTACACTAGTTGTGACACCCGAGCGAGTGCTAACCGGCTCATGGCATCCAATGCGTGGTTTTTCGTTTAGATCGTGGTACTCGATTTCGTTTGGGTATCATTTTTTTAAGCCTTTTGTGCTCATCACTTGAATCGTGTGGTTGCGTACCGTTAAATTCAAGTGTTGACCATTACTCTACTCTTGCTAAATCAGAGACTCATACGCACTGCCACCGACGATTGTGTGTGATGCTAGCTTAGCATACGATCGATATTGGTTGTGGGGTATAGGTCTTAGGTTAGCGAAGACTGATTCAGACTCTGTCCAGATATTGTGTCTCGCAAGGTAAACCGGATGTGGGTCGCTACCCATCTCGTTCACCAGGACTTAACTATTTGTTTTAAGTAGAAGTCTGAAGTTCCATTTTTTTTATCATTACTATCAGTTTTGGTTGGTATATATTACGATGATCTAAGTGAATCTATGTGAATATATTTAAATCTATGTGAATCTATGTGATTGAGTTGGGATACCTTGAAGAAATCCATGTTGCATCCATTACTCACATAAGTCTCTTAAACTCCCAGTCTCATCCCTAAAGTAGGGGAGACTGTGGTCCACTATCTTTAGTTAGTCTTTTGGTTGATTCTGGTTATGGTCATAGTGTACTCCTCGGGTTTATGACTATGTTGATATTGATCGCCCTATGTTGTTGTATCAAGCTCGGTTATCTGATATTGGTGGTGTCGAATAGGATGTCCTCCGAAGATAAAAAATACTCACTAAAGGAATTAAAGATGTGGTGGGTCAGCTGCGGTACACCCTATATATATACATCGGTAATTCCTTTAGGGTGCATTGGGAGTCGGACCGAGGACAGTGTGTTTGTGTGTGTGGGTTATGTCTCTGATCATCGGTTATATCACAATTTGTTCTCCTCAGTCACCATTTCAAACCTAACCCTTGTGATTGGGTAAAGCTTTGGTGCCGATATAATTGTTTCGGTAATCGAGAATATTTTTCCTACCCTCGGTGAAATCTCTTACGTCGTCTCTATGTTGGTTTCCAATGTCAACGTGTGTTGGTTATTGGTAAACTCTTTTAACTACTCTTTTCTCTAAAAATTTAAGCCTCTTCTAATTTCGGGACGAAATTCCGTAAAGTAGGGGAGACTGTAACATTTGCAAATTACCCAATTGAGAAATCTGGCCCTTTTCGAACTTACGGACTTACCAATTTGTAAATTATTGAAAACCGGAAGAATTTTCGGGTGTAAACACCCCAATTAATGAATCTAATGAGCTATAACTGATTTTTGAAACCGAATACGTAATTACAATCAATTGGAATCAAATTAGGTGTCTCGAATTGAAAATAAAGCAATTTCAGGTTCTTACGCGATTTCGATACGCGATCTGTCGTTTACCGGGAAACCTCATATTTTGTCACCATATATCAAATTCAACACTTTTATGAGTCTAATAATCAATTATAATGTCTCGAGTCATCACACACTTGATCGAGTCACGAATTGTTGGTGAATAGCCCAAAATCGATACGTACGCCAAAACCGACCAAAATTGCATGTTTTGACCTAATTTATGCATACGTTGGAGTCACGTGACATATTTGTTATCATTTTGAGTGGATTTAATGTTGTGAACATGATGGGACCCTTAATGGAGTGATTTGGGAAGAAACGTGACTCGAAAACATCGAAAAACACAAACCAAGCATGCGAAACGATGAAACAACAAATAAATTATCGGGGCATGCACTAGGCGTATCGCCTAGAGCTTCACAAGGCCCTAGGCGATACGCTAGGAACTCTATTTCCAGCCAAACCCTAAAAAGCCACTATATAAGCATCATTAGCCACCATGCTCTCTCCATTCAGCCCCAAATCACTCTTTAAAACCCTAAAACGGCTGTAAACATTAAAGGTGAAGATCTTTAAAGATTCAAGGCCCAAGTTTCTTGCTTTATTGCTTAGGATCACCTAGAAATCAACCCTTTCGGTAAGTAATCTTCAAACCATGTCTTAGTATCTTGAATTCTCTCTTCTACTCCCATCAAGGTCTGAACTTTATGTGATATTTGACTTGAATACATGTTATAAGTGATAGATCTAGGGTTTTTATGATTAAAGATCCCACATTTTTGCTTGATCTTTTCATTTAACTTGAATCCATGATGAAATCTCTATAGATCTAGGTTTTTCATGCAATTTGATGTATGGATCTTCATGAAAGTTGTGATTTTGATTATGGATCTGAGATTAGAACATGATGAATCATTGATATGATATAGATCTAGGGTATTCTTTGATAAAGATTGGATTTTTATGGGATAAAATGAATAGATCTAAGAAAAGCATGTCATTTAGGGTTAGATCTAAGGATTTGCTCACCAAGATTTCATTTTTATGTTTCAAATGGATTTTATCTACCTCATGAATCTTGTTTAGGACCAGATCCATGTGTTATGAGCATCAAGGTTGGGTTTCATGTGAAAATGACTAGATCTCAAGATGTGTGTCATCTAGGGCTAGAATTTGCGTGTCATAATCATCAAGATGACATTTTTACATCATAAAATGTTTAGATCTATAATATTCTTGATATGAAATGTTAGATCTATATGTGAGATCATCAAATTATGCACTTTTAAGTGTCGATGAAGTTAGATTCACCCATGCATGCTAATTAGGGTTTGTTTTATGACCAAAAGTTGACTATCATGCTAGACTTGACTAATTCATGGTAGATTTGACTAGGTCCATGCTAGATTCATATCGATATATATAATCCATGGTAAATTATGTTAGATCTGGTCTCGTATGTTAAAATTTCATGTACCTTTATCTTTTTTTACCATGTTTGACCATGATGACTTATGTTCGATCATGTTTAACTTTCATATTAGTAGTCAACTTAGGACCCTTTGACCTTACCTTTAGTTTAAAATTGGACCCTTACCGTACGTATCACCTCACCGAATCACCATTGAGTCGTCGAGTCGGTCGTGTCGTGAATTAAATTATTTATTCATTTATTAATTATTTAATTATTCCTCTTTCTATCTCTTCTAGTCGTCAAGTTTATCATCGGGTTTACCTTACCTCTATTCGTGGTGTATTTTCCTAAAATTTTGTCTCCACATCAGGTGAGTATTCATAGCCCCTCTTTCATTTCAATCTTTTGGGGTGCAACATGTATCGTATTCAAAACCCTTACTCGATATTTTTTACTCGAAAACTACATGCGAACTCTATGTTGTTAATTGTGATTTGGTATGTGAACTTATGTGCTCTATGTGTTAGGCTTGTGAACGACCTCTAGAACGACCTCGTGTGACATTAACTGTAAAAAGCCGGGGTTACGGTAATAGATCTATTGGCTTGACAAGCCCATTTGGCCTGCCTTGGCTTGGGCGCCTTGTGATTAGAAACCTTGTGGTCAGGGTTGGATCATACTGTTTATCTCATTCACTGGTTTGCCTTACTCGATTGCTCTTAACGCATTGACTTGCATGTTTTAATCTATGTAGTATACTAAACCTATGTTTACTCACCAAGTATTCGTAGTTGACCTTTATTTTATACATGTTGCAGGATTGCTCTTAGTTGATGACTTCTTGTTGATGACACCATAGGATCGCATGCGGACTTAGTGTGACCACATTAATTAAGTCTAATTGTTCATTATTGTTGTATTTATGTCATATATTGTATCGAATCTTGAATTATCTTTGAAATGGGTTGATTAAGAATATCGTAACATTAATTAGTGTTGTGTGCATTTGGACAATCATCATACCCTGACGTATTCCGCCATTGGTCGGGGTGTGACATAAATTTCAAGAAATTTTTTTTTTCTGGGAGGCATGAGGACCGCATGCCCTCTCTGGTTAAACCTCTCGCGGTCCTCATGACCCGTCAGGTCGCTGGACCAGGGTTCACGTGTTTTTACCCCATGAGGACCGCATGGGGGTATGTTTGTGCACCTCTCGCAGTCCTCATCGTCGCCCAGTAGTATTAAAATTGAGATTTCTCGAATTTTCTGCTCATTTGTTCACTCCTAACTTAGAGAGCTCTAAGTTTTCGACTGGTAATCCCCTGTGGAGGCCATCTCCGACCAAAGGAAGCCTCAGGTGTGAAGATTCAAGCACATACAAGTTCCACGAAGCTCGGGTAAGCCTCTAGTTCACCCATTTCTCCATTTTGAGCATGGTTTTGTTGTTATCCTCTAATGACAAGGAGTTTCTAGGGTTTCTAAAGGCATTGCATGTCTGATCAAGAGTGACAAAGGCTTGTGGGAGTGTTCGTGTTGCAATCCAAGGTTAGTTTGTGTCGAGTTTTGCTTTATATCAAGTTTTTGGATGATCCATTGCCTAAAATCAGTTTTGATGATGCATGTAAGGGTGGATTCAGCTTCTGGAGTGATCAAGAAACTTAGAGAACTGAAAAACCCGCTTGGAGAAGCTCGGTACAAGTTTTGTTGCTAAAGGTACAAGCCTTTTTATGCATGCATGTGTATTTCGGGTTTGTTGCTGCTTCTGGAATATTTGGCTTGGGAAACCCACCATCTCAGTGACAAGATTGCCACATAGGAAGAAATTGGTAACCGGGTGGAGGCGGTGTTTGTAGATTTGTGTTTAAAAACCCAAAAACCGAGTATTTTGGACTTTTCAAAATGGGTTAATGACACCTGGATGATCTCAGTGGCTCTGGCCCTAAATCTGGGTTAGAATCAGTCCATATGTGGAAACCAAAATGTTGGAATGATTGAAATTGGCTAAACCCGCTTGCAATATGATTTCGGGTAAATTTGGAACAAAAACGAGACTTGTAACTTTGGTTGGACAGGGCCTCAGTGCCTAAATTCTTAATATTTGGCTACTGGAACATGTTAGAACAAAACCCCGTTGTCAAAACGCGCTAAAAATGCAAAATGGGAAAAATTTACTAAACGACAAAATAGTCGATGATGACCGCATGGGTTTCGTTTGTTTGTATGCTCGCGGTCCTCATAGCCTGGAAAGTCAACGTGGTCTGTTGACCACCCATGAGGACTGCATGGGATTATTTTCTGGTTTGCTCGCGGTCCTCATGTGTCCCTGGACAATTTCATGATTTTGTTTTGTTTTGTGTTTGGGAAATTACCGAGCACCCGGTTTTGTTAATTTTACGAGTAGCAGAGTCCCGTGGAATTATAATGGTGACGTTTCACCACCCGGTTAGACTCGAGGATCTCGTATGGCTATTTTGGCCTCTCGGTACATTCCCGGGAATGTTTGTAACTTCCCATTCGTGTTGTTGTTTTCACCAAACATTGTGTAAACGTTCTTGGTTTTAGGTTAGGTTCTGATATATTTATGTATATATTTTTAGACTCGCATCCGTGATACAATCGTTGGACCTTGGATTTCCTCGTGCCCGGTGACGTTATAGTTTTTCCGCCCGTTGCGATCAGTGAGTTGACAGCTTTTCCCCTACTTTTATTTAGATGTTTTGGGGGTGTACATGAACCATATCTTCTTGAGTTACTTGTTACTGTGCTTAGGTACGTGTTACCGTGTTATAAATTTACTGCATGTTACGTGACGTTCATGACAAATTAGTATGGTTAATTTAGGTACGTGTGGGGCCACAAAGACATATATTGCACCAATACAGCTGTAGAGGTAGATCAAGGTGTCTCATACCCGTTCTTGTTAATCCATTAGGGGTCGGGTGATGGCGTATATGCCTAGTCATGGGGAGCGGTGACGGCCACTGGGCCGTTTACCCCTCTCGCGTGCTGGTTTAACCATAGGAATTTATAGCAGGCACCATGTTTTTGGAAACAAGTTTTTGTTGTTAAAATGAGTCAAATGCGCTACAACTCACCAACAACTTTTCTTTGTTGACGTCTTTTTGGTTCATGTGCAGGTAAGTAAAGCTATGGCGGAAGTCACGTTGTGGTTTTGGGACGAGATTGTGTTGTGGGTTTGGGGATTATCTTGTTATTTTGTCGTTTTTGTGACTGTCATGACTATCTTGTGTTGTTTGTTTGTGCCCTCACCGTACTTGTAGCCTTAGGGTGTCCCTGGGCTTAGTCTATTTGTGAAGCTTGTATGTATGACTTAACATGATCTGTGTTATAGCCGACATGGCTCTAGTTATGTTTGTTGGACGGGTTGTCCATTGTTGTGAGCCTTTGTTTACTCTTGATCTATCTGTTTGCTTCTGCAAGTTCTGGTACGGGCGGCCGGTCCCACTCTCCTCTCCCCCGCATCTAGCAGGGCGCGGCGGGGCGTGGTGTGACAGTTAGGATAAAGCAAACCTAATTCAATAGTTCCTCAAAGATATCGAAGAACATGTTTAATCCCATTCCAATGTCTTTTCGTAGGGGTTGAACTAAATCTCGCTAGTAAATTAACTGCAAAAGAAATATCAAGTCTAGCATAGTTAGTAAGATACATGAGTGCCCTAATTGCACTGAGGTATGGTACTTCTGGACCAAGAACCTCGTCACTATATTCGCGAGGGCGAAATGGATCTTTGTCGACATTTAGTGATCTCACAACCATTGGGGTGCTTAAATGATTTGCTTTATCCATATTGAAACGTTTCAAGAGTTTTTCAGTATAATTTGATTGATGAACAAGTATTCCATTATTCGAATGCTCAATTTGTAAACCAAGACAATATTTGGTTTTTTCAAGGTCTTTCATTTCAAATCCTTCCTTTAAAGAATAACTGTTTCATGAATTTCTTTATGTGTCCCAATTATATTTACATCATCAACATATACAGTTATGATCACAATATCATTAACATATACAGTTATGATCACATATCCTTATGTTGTTTCCTTAATAAAAACGCATGAACACATATGATTATTTGTATACCCTTTGCTTATCAAATAATCACCCAGGCGATTGTACCACATCCTTCCAGATTGTTTCAACCCATATAAAGATCTTTGTAATTTGATTGAATACATTTCTTTGGCTTTTAAACCTAAAGCTTCAGGCATTTTAAATCCTTCTGGGATTTTTATATATATATATATATATATATATATATATATATATATATATATATATCACTATCAAGTGATCCATATAAGTAAGCAATAACAACATCGATAAGACGCATTTCTAGGTTTTTAGAAACTGCCAAAGTGATTAGATATCTAAAGGTAATTACGTCCATAACAGGGAAATATGTTTCTTCATAATCAATTCCTGGTCTTTGAGAAAAACCTTGTGCCACAAGTCTGGCTTTATATCTTGTAACTTCATTTTTCTCATTTTGTTTTCGCACGAAAACCCATTTATACCCTACAGGCTTTATGACCTTGGGTGTAAGAATAATAGGCCCAAAAACCTTTCTTTTGTTAAGTGAATCCAACTCAGCTTGCATAGAATCTTTCCATTTGTCCCAGTCGTGTCATTTTTGACAATCATTGATAGTTTTTGGTTCAGAAGTATCATATCCCTCCATGATATCACTTGCTATAGAATAAGAAAATACCCCATCAATATTTTCCATTTCTAATTGGTTCCACAATATATGTGTATGGCCATAGTTAATTGACATCTCTTTGTCGTCATTCATTTTTTTTTCTCATGAAACATTTTAATACTTAAAATTCCATTAGGATCATTTTCTTCATGGTCAATTTCCTTTTCGGGGATTTTTATCCCTTGAACCGATTGGTCTCCCACGTTTCAAACGTTTCTGAGATTCATGAGTAATTTTATTACCTACTTGTTTATTTGAAATATGAAATCAAGCTGAAGCATTTGCAGCCGTTATATGAGATATAGTTACTCCTTTTGTATCAGTAAATGCATCCGGCAGTTGATTTGCAATTTCTTGTAGATGTATTATCTTTTGAACCTCTGATTCACATTGTTTGTCCTTGAATCAAGATGCAACAACGAGGGCTCGCACCATGATATATCCTTAACTTGGTTTTTCATCTCTCCCCTTAATGCTGGGAAAATTGCCTCATTAAAGTGGAAATCAGCAAAACGTGCTGTAAATACATCACCAGTTAAAGGTTCAAGATACCTTATGCTGGAAGTTGTTTCATATCCTACATATATCCGACCCTTCTTTGAGGATGTAAGGAATATCGCTTTGAAGATTTCCGGCTGAAAGCCAATTTTGAGCAGTTCCGGCTGAAGTTAAAGTTCGAGCGGAAGTCTCAAGTTCAAGCGGAACTGGCAGTTCAACCGTAAGAAGCCATTTTGTCTTATAGTGAATATTACGGGTGAACTCGATTATCCACCAGATAATGAGTTCAACCGGACTTTTCGTGAGAAGTCTTTTCAGTCGTCCAATCCTGCAAAAGCTTCTTGGTTGCTTCCAAATCTATCAAAGCCGCTCTCCCAAAGTAGAATGTTGCTGATCACACGCAAGATATTCCATATGTCGAAGTTTATTCTTTTGGTAGTTTGTATTTGACTTTTGTTTAACGGTTTAGATTCAATCGTTTGAGATTAATGGCTGACATTGATCTCATCAGCACTATATATAGCGTAGTTAGCTTTCAGTTTTACACACAGTTCTCGATTAACTTGTAATAGTGTAAACTTGAGTTAATGCAAATAGTGCCGAGTATTTCTTACTTCGTTGTTACTATCCTTATGCAATCAAACACTTACATTACACAAGAGAGCTAAAACTTGCTTAAGTAAAGTGAAATTACCCTATAAACAATTGAGAACTAAATGAATAGTAATTTGAAGTGAATAGTAATTGTAATTTACATCCAACCAAGTGTTTTGTACAAGTATTTTAAGCATGGAAAAGTTTTTGTTGATGTTACCTTCACTTAAGCAATGGGTACAAGTTCTTTAAGCTTTTTAAAGTAACACTCTTACCTATGGTTCACCATAGCAAGCGCGCAACGCGCGCATCCCGCCAACTAGTATAACTTTAATTCCGCAGGGTTATATTTACAAGTAGAGGGTTTCTTGTTAAGTCAAACACTAATTAACACCGATCCTACAAGTAGTATCAGAGTTTTGGCTCCCACTTTGAAGGCTTATAGTGCTTCAAAGTTGATACTCTACTTGTTTACTTTATAAGCTTTGTTGTTTTTGCCTTTCAAAAGTTTTTCAAAATGAATGAACTCAGTTTGGGATCTTTAAACGGTAGCGCTAATAAACTGCCAATGTTCACTCCTGATGACTTTGGTACCTGGAAACTCAGGATGAAATGTTTCGTTAGGATCTTAGATCGCCGTATATGGAAGTCCTTGACTGAAGGTCCTTATTCTCCCACAGTTCCATCAGCTGATGACCCTGAAGTCAAGATACCAAAACCTTTAGAAAAATATGTTGAATCTGACTATGCTACTCTCAAATTTGACTATAAAGCATATTGGACTCTACAGGCTCCACTTCCCAACTTCATTTTAAGTGGGTTTAAGGGTTACAAAACTGCACATAGCTTGTGGAATGCTTTGAGTGAAATGTATGAAGGAACCGGTGAAGTTAAGGAAAACAAGAAAGATGTTTTATAACAGAAATATGAGAACTTCACTTACAAATCTGGTGAATCTATGACTAACCAGTACCTGAGATTTGTTTCTTTACTTGATGAACTGCAAAAAGTAGATGTAAAACTAGATCAGGTTGATGTAAACAGAAAGTTTTTACGTTCCCTGCCTTCTGTGTGGACAGTTTACACTATAAGCATCAGAGAATGTAAAAATTTGAAAAAGATGAGGCTTAGTGAACTTCATGGCATACTCAGTGCTTATGAAATGGAATTAAATCTTAAGCAAAACTCACCTTCTGAATCAACTCAGCTGTTTTCAACTGCTCTAGTAACTGCTGATTTTCATAACCAAAGATCTTCAAATTCATCTTCTTACCAGTCACCTATAGTCAGTTTCCCTGAGACACCAAGGTGTCAAGAAAGCTTTTCAAACTCGTTTGACAACTCTCACAATGCTTATGTAGCAACTGACTCATACCAAGGCTTCATTCGTGAAGACTGAGAATGTATAGGTGCTGATGGCTTAGACGAAATGGATATTTTGACCCAACTTGCTATGGTGTCTGTTAGAGCCCAAAGATTCTACAAAAGAACTGGTAGAACTTACAAAGGAGAAAAAGGTGCTCACATTAGCTTAGACAAAAGCAAGGTGAAATGCTACAACTGTCACCAACTTGGTCACTTTGCAAGAGAGTGCCCATAACCAAGAAGGGAAGGACATAATCTAGGTCAAACTCAGATGAAAAATCATGGTGGAAACAACCACAACAATTCAAGCAATAACTCTGCTCATAGTTCAGGACAACAACCCACCCCACCAAAACCAGCCGGAAGTCAAAACCATCAGAATGTGGTTGCTGCTGTGGCAAACCAAACTGAATGTGTCGAATGGGGAGACTTCCTAGTTGAGTTCGAGCCAATCAACCATGCTTTGATGGCCAAACAAGATTCCCCTTCTGATCAGGTAAATTCAATTCCTGAAAAAGTTCTAGAAAACTTATGCAGCTCTGCTTGCAATGAACAAGTAACAAAATACAGAAATCACAACACAAACCTGATTGATGAAGTTTCAAATTTAAATGAGTTAAAGGAATGCTTTAAGAAAACTGAGTCATCTTACATTGCTAAGATTGACAATTTAAACAAAGAATTTGAACAGTTAATGCAATCCAACTCAATTCTTGAAACACATCTGGATGATTTGTTGTCAAAAATGGAAAAATCAAGGAAAGAAACCAAAGACGCTAAGGCTGAGGTTGATGTTCTTAAGATAAAACTGAAAGATGTTTTGTTCACTTGTGATAAGTTTCAAACTGCAAATAAGAAGGCTAAGAAACTATGGATGGGAGGGATGTATGGTAAAACTGGTGTTGGCTACAACAATGTTGAGCCACCAATTGAACACTCACCTGCAATTGAACCAATCAAAGCTTTGAAAACAAAATGCAAAATTAGTCTCACTATTGATGATACCTCATCACAGTCAAGCATTGACAAATCTGTTGAAACAAAGAAGCCTGAAGTCAATGATGCAAGCACATCTGCATCAGTTGACCAATCAAGAATTTTGAAACCTTCAATTACTGTACCACCCCCAACTATCTATGAATCAAAGGATTCAAAAGTTGGAGGAAAACAATGTGAACAATCCAAGGGAAGTCAAACTCAAAGACTTGGTCAGTTAAATTACAAGCAAATAACAAAAAATGACTATCCCAGGAAAAATGAGTTTTATGAAGCTAGAAGTCTTGAGTGTGTATTTTATGGTGAAAAGGGGCACTTTGCTGCCATGTGTTTGTTCAATCCATTGAGTAAAGTCCAACATCTTTTAAAACCAAAACTTGCTCAAAAATCAAAAACTGATTTTCAAAAGAAGTTCACAGGTAGAATCTCACCTGTGAAAAGCCAAACAATGAAGTATTTTGGATCTGAGTCTAACAGGATTTTGGTTCGATGAAAATGCGTGAGCGGTAGATCGTCTACTTAGTCGTATCAAAATCAATGTAAAACGAGTAAGAACACGAGATGTAAATACAATGAAGCTTTGTATAAACCACAGAGAACCACAGAGTAAACTTGATAGACAGTAAGACTTAGACGAACAAGTGTTTTAAATTCTACACAAGACAAACTATATATACTATCTGAAACCTGATGGTCCGAACCTCCAGTTCGGACAAGTCGGAATGTCCAAACTCGAAGTTCGCCAGGAGTTCGGCCAGCAGCAAACATTCAAATCTTCTTCTTGTATTCTATACTTCACATGACGATCAACAGCCATGTATCAACAAACTCCCCCTCGGCATGTGCAGTATCAGCTTCCACTTAAAACTTGTATCTTGTATCTTCAATCAAACTCTTCCTCTTCTTTGACGACGAGTTCAATCTTGAATACTTGATATTGCATCGTGTGTAATCTCTTTATCAACACCCTTCAGAAGACTTAAAGTTGTGATGTTCTCTTTCCATTTAGAAACATGCCAACATAAATAATCTTGGCGCAAAACGTCTCTTCAAGACTCCAAGATGTTTTAATTTTGAAATTGATTTTGTATACCGTGTTGATCAATCGAAAAGAAATAAGAAACAAAATCTTTTTGATTTATAGAAACTTTACATCAAAACACACCTAAAATCTTTTTGGTATTTTCTGATACTGAAAAGTAATTGCAATACAGAATCAGACACTATTTTTGTCTTTTGTGAGAAAGATCACAGCTTGGGATCATATTGAACATAACATACTGAACTACACTTTAATTTCGATTATTGTGGCACATAAGCCATGTCGATTGCAGATATAATTTGTCCAACTTTAAACTCAGGCAGAATCATACTCATAACATCTGGATATGTTAAGGTACTGATTATATTGCATTGACCAGTGTACCCCACACTATCAAACATACTCAGATATGCTTTGTTTATCACATTTTTGTGATTTAATTTGTGATTCAACACATAATGATTGTATACATGATACAGTCAACTGTGTTCCATGCAAAAAGAAATAAGAACGTTAAATCGTCTACCTTAAGTTCGATCTTTCGATACGCAGATAAGGCCTCGGATTTAACAAAATAAGAAAATAAAACAAATTGAAATTGTATAACTCAATAACAATCAGGTTGGTCTTGTGGACACGCAGAGAGAGTCCGATGAGTTATACGAAACACCAAAGAAAATAAAGCAGAACGTCAAACGAACAACAATCAGGTCGGCCTTGTGAGCACGCAGAGAAAGTCCGACCGTTTGACAAAATAAATAAAAACAAACAAGTTTAAATCTTTGCAAAATGAACACATGTATACACAATGACTTCTCATTTCATTTTTCACATATCTTTTCCTTGATATATCGTGAGATATGCGTCAAGATGTTGTCCACTAAGTCAAGCATCAGATTTAATGTATATCACATTTGAATACTTTCTGATTTGCCGAGCCTACCTTACACATCGATCAAATGGACTTATGGCTTTTCCATCTATTTTATCCATGAGTCAGACGATGTAAGCCAATGTACCATCATTTCCCAATCATGTCGGATACAATTTCTCATTTTTCAATGTTTTTGGATTTTTGCATTTTTCTATGTTTTTGTTTTTTCAAAATTTCTCCCCCTAAAAATGACAACTCTATTTATAGATTTCATTTTTATGATGTGAAATAACAAAACACTATTTTTATATTTTTGCAAAAACAAACTCCCCCTCAAGATGAAACAGAGTGGAAAAAAAATCAGAAATTGATCAATCAACACGAATACTTTCAGTTAAGCAGTTTTGAAAATCAGATTGATTTTGAAATTCAGATTAAGTTATTTCAGATATTTCACAATCAGCAATTATCAATCACCGAAAGATCTTCATGAAATACCTGCCTACACCAAATAAAACATTAGTCTCTTTGGGATCAACCCGATTCAACAGCATCGGGTCACCCGGAATTTTCCACATAGTCACTGTTGACCTTGGAAACAACTTTTGGTTTCCAAATTTGAAAAAATTTCAATTTTTGGTCAGAACCAGAATCAGATTCAACCAGCGTACTTGGTTTAGACCATGACGACTTACGAGTTGATTTGATCTTTGGAGACCAAGGTTCATCAAAAATTCGACCTTTGTTATCCCCATATTTAGCAGTGTTGTGGATATATGCAGTCGTCGGACAATCAGCAGCAAGATGTCCTGGTTGACGACATATAACAAAGTTTTTCTCGAAAAATATTTGAAAAATTCTTTGAATTTGGAAAACTAGATGAATGTTCAGAATCAAAAGTATCAAAAAAATCATCAGAAGAATCGTACCTAGGAGAGTGATTCCTTGAAGATGATGACCATCCAGAAGAATAAGAATCTTTCTTAAGAGGTGATTTCTTTTGAACTTTAACTTTTGAAACTCTTTCAGCTTTGTCTGGCTTCTTTACTTGAACAGGTGCATCCTTCACTTCATAACCTAAGCCTTTGTGCTTTAAACCTGAAGATTTTGATGAATTTGAAGAATGACCAGAAGCGTCTCTCGCCTTAGCTTCACTAGTGAATTTTGTTTTGATATCTTTCAGCTTGTTCTTCTCAACCAAAACTTTTTCTTCTTCGGTTCCAGACAAAGAACTTAAAGCAACCTTATCAAACACCTTTTCATTCTCCAGAAAAACAAACTTTGAGGTAAATTTTGGAGCATCACCCAAAGGCTTTTCTTTCTTCTTAGACTTTGAGTTCTTCTTCTGAGATGGAGTGGCAAATTTCGAATAATCATGCAATTCACCTTTAGGATCAAGCGGAGAGATGTTACCTCAATCAAATCCACTGGTTGAGGAACCATGTGAATATCATCTTTCTTAGAATTCTCCTCACTCTTATCCTGCTTGTATAGGAAATTCAGCAATGTTGGTGACACATTACAATTCTTTACTTGCCGTTTTTTAACTCCAAAATTTCCAACTGTAATTCATTAATTTTCTGTTGAGCCTCAAACACTTCCTTTTGTGACTTGATGAATTTTGCATTGAGATCATCATATTCATAAGCTTGTAATTTCCTGATCTCACATTCAACAAACAACTCTTCAAGCACACTTTCTCTCTTCTTTTTATAAATCTCAACATCTATAGTCAACACTTAATTCTTGTCACGATAAAGAACATTTTCATCTTGAAGCATAGAAATTTTGTTTTGAAGCTTCTCTACAGTCGCATCAGTTTCAACAATAAGAGCATTAGCCTTTTCATACTTTTGTTGAATCGGATAACTCTTATCAAATAGATTCTCAAAATCTTGAGCTGCATCTAGCGCTTCAGCTTTGGCTTTCTCACATTCTTCAACCAATTGAGTCTTTTCTTTCAAAACATCTTCATGAACATGAACCAATTTATAATACTTCTTTTGAAAATCATCTAACTCTTGCTTGAGTACAACAATCTCTTCAGTTGACAATTTAGACCGTTCCTCAAAATTTGCAATCTTGTTACTCAGCCTTAAACATTCAAGACATCTTGATTCTTCAACTTTAACTTCTTTAATCATTGATATTGTCGAATCGGAATCAGAATCAGTCAGAATGCTATCATCATCATCATGACGAGTAGTCAAAGCAACTGTAAATGGAGCATGTTTCCTTGTAGCCTCAGAATCTGCATTCCAGGCAAATTCATTTGGATGCCAAAACACCTCATTTAATTTCTCATCAAAAGAAACATCTTTTACTTCAATCTTAGAATTTTCACTTGGTGAATGAAAAAAATATGAGCATGTTGACCAGACTTCAGCTTGTTTTCAGTTGAACTTGGATAATCTCTTGCAAAGTGACCATATACCGAACACTTAAAACCTTTCACCTTAGATTTGTCCAAACCAATCTTCCCTTCTAGATTCAGTCTTTTCTTGCCAGTTCTATTGAAAAATTTCTTCGTTCTTTGGACCAACATAGCATATTGCCAGTTTAAATCTATCTCTTTCAAATGATCATAATCTATCTGTTTGTAATCTTCATTTGTCAATTCAGCATTACTCACAGCACTAGTAATAACACCAAAATATGAAGATACCAATGCAGACATTAATGCATTATAATCATCGGTGGTTTGTGCAGACAATGCATTTTGAGTTGAAGAACTTGGAACAGAAACATTACAACCAGCAGAATAACTAGGAGTTTCAGATTTACCTGCAATGAATGCTGTGGGAGGTGCAGAACTAAGAATATTAGATTTCCCGGCATTCATGGTAGAATCATTATCACCAAAATACACAGCAGGATTCTGAATTTGTGTAGGAAGTGATTTATTCACCATCGACTCCATATCTCTTGCTTGAATTCTTTGAATTAAATCATTGAAAGATAATCCCGGATATTCTTTATCATGGGTGATCATCATCACATAATTCTCCCATTTTTCAGGTAAAGCCTCCAAAATCTTTTCTTTCATATCAGCTTCTTCTTTTGTAAGACTCACCAAACGCATTTCACTCATCAAGTGAGCGGATCTTGCAATCAGATTTGGAATTGATTCATTTTGATAATGCTTGAAACTATCAAATTCCTTCTTCAAAACTTTCTGACAACTTTTCTTATATTGGTCATTGCCTTCACATCTCTTTTCCAACGCATCCCACAAACTCTTTGATATGTAATTACCCGAAAATTGATGTAGTAACTCTTTAGGCAAGGCCATCGTCAAAGTACCATAAGCTTTCTTTTCAGCTTGATAAGCTTTCTTTTGTTCAGATGACATTTTTATTTGAAGAATGGGTTCACCTGTTTCATCCTTTGGCTAAACATATTGCTTAGTAAACGCAAACCACATATCAATGTCATTTGTGTCAACGTACGCTTCAAATCTTTTAACCCAACTATGATAATCTTCCAATTTGAGTAATTTGGGAACTTTCTGACTTGTTCCATTTTCATTATCATAATTCATCATTGTTTGCATCGTTGCTTGAACTGAATTTTGAATAGCTGCGATCGCTTGAAAATCAGACATTTTGAAAAGCAAGTTACTGTTCACTCTGAACTTGGTCCGAACCTCTTCCGAATCACAGCCGAAACTTATCCGAACTAAGATGTGACCGAACTCTGTCTGAACCTCACTCTCGGATAAAAGAACCGAAACAGATCTGAACTCCTCACGAATTTGGTCTGAACCTAGACCGAATGTAGTCCGAAGGTGATCCCAACTATGACCGAACTAGTAAAATAGCCGAACTCCGTCCGAACTTCGAGTTCGGAGCGGTTATTTCGAGCTTGTCCGAACCTCAAATGAAACCTAATTCACTCGACCCCATTTTCTCGTATTTCTGTGATTTTGGATGAGATTTTTGACAGGAAATCGAGCAAACTCGATAGAAACAATCTAGGAGAAGATTTTTTGATGACAATCACACTCGAGAAGATCAAACGAACTCCAAAATGATACTTATTTTCGTAAAACTTGAAATTTTGACTCAAAACTCCGAAAAACAGAGATTTCCGACCAGTAGAACAAACCAAATGCTATGATACCACTTGAAAATGTGTGAGTGGTAGATCGTCTACTTAGTCGTATCAAAATCAATGTAAAACGAGTAAGAACACAAGATGTACATACAATGAAGCTTTATATTAACCACAGAGAACCACAAAGTAAACTTGATAGACAGTAGACTTATACGAACAAGTGTTTTAAATTCTACACAAGACAAACTATATATATTAGCTGAAACCCGATGGTCCGAACCTCCAGTTCGGACAAGTTCGGACTTGTCCGAACTCGGAGTTCGCCAGGAGTTCGGCCAGCAGCAAACATTCAAATCTTCGTCTTGTATTTGATACTTCACATGACGATCAAGAACCATGTATCAACATTGGAAATGAATGAAATGGAAGTTTTTCTGTTTTAAAGCAAAATCGTTTTCCGGCTGATGTTCAAGCGGAACAACTTTCCACGCGAACTCTAGTTCAACCGAAAAACAGAAAACAACCCAGATCAGCTACTGCTCCCAAGCAGAGACCAAAAATACATTTTGCTGAAGGGTTTGAACTTTTTGAAAGTCAAGGAAGAAGAAATCCCTCAAGAGGAAAGACCACCTCAAGAGAAAGTTTATCAAAACGCAAGAAATCTAACCAACCGGAACTTGTTGCTAGTTCAAGTGGAAGTTATTGTGTTCCACTTCAGGGTGAAAACTTTTCACAAAGATTTCCACAATCACCTGAAAGAACTAGATTGGTCAATCAAGCTCACTGTTCATCTAGTGAAATACAAAAGAAAGTGACCAATAAACAAAGAAAATCCCATGACTATCGTGAGAGAAAAATTGCTGAAAGGAAAAACAACAAAAGTGAGAGATTCAGTCAAACAAGCACTCCCTATGAAAGCTTGAACCTTGATAATGATGTTATGCTTACCGATGCTCCAGTTGTGAATACTTTAGTACTCAAGGAGTACAAGTATAACGATGCTTATGTCAGACCCAAGACCACTCAGGCTTGGGTCCCCTATAGAAACTGATCAATTCTGATATGTGCAGGTGTAGAATAAAGGCGAACATAGCCTATGGGTAGTTGATAGTGGATGCACTTGCCATATGACAGGGAATAAGCACATACTGGAAAATACAAAAAGAATTAATGGAGGACCAATTGCCTTTGGAAGCACAAATGCCATATCTCAGCACAAGGAGATGTGAGTAATGGACTTGTAAGTTTTGATAGAGTAAATTTTGTTGATACATTAAATTTCAATCTTCTCAGTGTCTCACAAATGTGTGACAAGAATTTGAATTTGATGTTTAATGAGAGAGAGGCTATAGTTCTCAAACCTGGTGTGAAAATTCTTGATGAGCTAATCATGCTTAAAGCACCCAGGAGAGATTGACCATACATTTTGGATATGTCAGTTGCTGCCAGGGCCGGTCCTGAGAATTTAAGACATGTTCGAGTTTAAAAAATGGGCCCCATTCGAAAATAATTTACAAATAGAAAAAAAACTTAAATAAGGCAAAAAAAAGTTATAACAATAAACATAAAAAATTATAATTTAAAAACATTCTAAGTAATTAAATTAAGTTTTAATCAAAATTAAGCTCTAATACCTAAATATTAAATAAGTAATTATGCTATCTTTTTTAAATTTGATTATTTTATTAGTTAAAACTTTTAAAACTTAAATTTTTTATTTAAAATGAACTATATATATATATATATATATATATATATATATAATATATACAAAATTTTAAAATATATGGGTCGCGTAAAATGATGGGCCCTGTTCCGTCGCACCTCTCGCACATGCTCAGGGCCCCCACTAGTTGCTGCACCCTCATGTGGCACTACTTTCTTTATATCCAAAGCCTTATTTGATGAATCTGATTTGTGGCATAGGAGGTTAGGACATGTAAACTACAAGAACATGAACCGAATTGTCAATCTTGGCTTGGTTAAGGGTCTTCCTAACAAGCAATTTACATGTTCCGAACACTGTGTGCCATGTCTTAAGGGAAAGCAACACAAAACCTCCTTCAAGCCAAAAGTTGAATCTTCTATTTCACAACCTCTAGAGCTATTGCACATGGATCTCTTTGGTCCAACTAGAGTAATGAGTTTAGGGAAAAGGTCATACTATTTTGTCATTATTGATGATTTCTCTAGTACACTTGGGTTTTCTTTCATAAAACAAAAGATGAAACTGCTGAATTGTTGAAAACTCTTGTGATAAATTTAGAAAATCAATCCAATCTCAAAGTGAAAACAATCAGATGTGACAATGGCACTGAATTTAGTGCTCCTAGAACTCCACAACAGAATGGTGTTGCTGAAAGGAGAATAGGACACTAATTGAAGCTGCTAGGTCAATGTTAGCAGACTCTAAACTCCCTGTGATATTTTCGACAGAAGTAGTGAACACTGCCTGTTATGTCCAAAACAGGATTTTGATTGTCAAAGGCAAAAACAAAGAGATCCATGTGCAACAGCTTTAGAGGTTAACACACCATATGAGCTTTGGAGAAAAAGAAAGGCAAACATTTATTTCTTTAAGCCATTTGGTTGTCCTGTTACAATATTGAGAACCAATGAGCTATTGCCTAAATTTGCAGAAAAAGGCAGATGAAGGATATTTTGTTGGATATTCTGGTGTGTCTAAGGCATAAAGAGTGTACAACAAGAGAACCAAAATTGTTGAAGAAACTATAAACATGTCTTTTAATGAAAAATCTTCTAACAATTTTGAGTCTCAGCCCACCTAGTTATTCAATATTGATGCACTAACCACTGCTTTCAACATAACTGTTGAGAAGCCTGTGAGTCCTTTAGTGCAGGAACAGAATCTTTACAGGTCAACTGATGAATATTAGAAGAGTAACCATGATGGAACCAACAAGAAGCCAATCTTCTTCTCTTCAATGAGCATCAAACCTATTTTGCCCAGCAGTGGAAAGAAATAGTCTGAAATAGTTCAAATCGATACTGAAGCATTTCCGGTTGAATTCCAAGCGGAACCTGCTTCTCCGGTTCAAGTTCAACCGGAAAACTCAATTTCAGAAACTGTGGAGAACACTGATTTAGGGTCAAATGAACCTGAAAATTCAAATGATGCTGCATCTAATAAGCTTAATTTTGAGCATCTGACCCATAATTCAGAAGCCAGTTGTCATGAAACAGTTGAAGTTTCCGATCCTGTGTCACACTTTGGTGATGTTGAGCTTGAACACATACTCCCTAAGCTCAACATACCATCAAATGAAAGAAGCCATGAGTTCCATATGCTCTAAGACAGAAGACTCAACAAGAATCATGCATTGGATAATGTTATTGGAGATATGTCAGCACCTATGTTCACAATAAGTAAATCTGCTGATGCAAACATCTGTTTGCATGCTGCATTTTTGTCTCAATAAGTACCCAAGAAGGTAGCTGATGCCTTGAAAGATAACAGCTGGGTAGAGGCAATGTAAGAAGAGTTATTTCAGATTAACAAGCAGAAGTTTGGGAATTGGTAGACCTGCCTGCTGAAGCAGAACCAATTGGCACCAAGTGGGTGTTCAGAAACAAAAAGGATGACAGGGGCATTGTCATTAAAAACAAAGCAAGACTGGTGGTCCAAGGCTATGTACATGAAGAAGGCATTGATTATGATGAAGTGTTCACACCTGTGGCTAGATTAGAAGCAATCGGAATCTTTCTAGCCTATGCTGCCTTCAAAGACTTCCAAGTATTTCAAATGGATGTCAAAAGTTCCTTCCCGTATGGCATGCTGGAACAAGAAGTGTATGTCAAACAACCTCCTGGCTTTGAAGACCCTCACCATCCAAACAGGGTATGCAAGCTGATCAAAGCCCTGTATGGTCTCAAACAAGCACCTAGAACCTGGTATGAAACTCTTTCGAACTATCTTCTAGAGAATGGCTACAGGAGAGGAGCTATTGATAAAACACTTTTTGTCAAAAATGTTGGTAAGGATATGTTGATGGTACAAATTTATGTAGATGATATTATTTTTGGTTCATCTAATACTGTGTTGTGCAAGGAATTTGAAACTTTGATGCAGTCGAAATTTGAAATGAGCTCCATGGGAGAATTAACTTTCTTCTTGGGATTACAAGTGAAGCAAATTGCAGCTGGGATTTTTCTGAACCAGTCAAAGTATATCCAAGATATGCTAAAGTGATTTGATATGTTGACATGTTCAAGTGCTAAAACTCCTATCTCCACTTCCCACAAGTTAACCAATGACTTAAGTGGCAAGCCAGTGGATGTACACATATACAGGGCAATGATAGGATCACTGATGTATCTCACTACAAGTAGACCTGACATCATGTTCAGAGTTTGCCTATGTGTAAGATATCAGTCATCACCAAAGGAGTCCCACATGCTAGTTGTCAAGAGAATTTTCAAGTACTTGAAGGGTCATCCAAAACTGGGTTTATGGTATCCCAAAAAATTCAGACTTCTCTTTCAAAGCATTCATCGATAGTGACTATGGAGGCTGTGACATAGACAAGAAATCAACATCTGGCAGATGTCAATTCTTGGGTGAAAGACTTGTTTCCTGGCAGTGCAAGCATCAAACTTGTGTCTCTACATCAACTGCTGATGCTGAATACATTGCTGCCCTTAAGCTGCTACAGTCAAGTTCTTTGGATCCAAAATCAGATGCTTTATTATGAAATCACCTTCATGGAAACTCCAATCTTTGCAGACAACAACAGTGCTATCTCCATCGTCAACAATCCAGTCAAGCACTCTAAAACAAAGCACACTGATATAAGGTGTCATTTTATTAGAGATTGTGCAGAAAAGAATCTGATTAAAGTTTTCAAATTTCACACTGATCATCAACTGGTTGACTTGTTTACCAAAGCTTTTGATGAGGCAAGATTCTTCTATCTCATCACAGCCATTGGGATGATGAACTTTGAATAACTCAAAACTTTTCACAATCTTAATAAAAGAAAAATTTGTGTCTAAGAGTCCGTCTCTTGATACAAAAAGAAAAAGAAAAAGAAAATTTCTTGTGTTAATTAGAAACCATTTAAGTTCATAGTCAGTAACTGCTGTCAAAACTATGAAATAATTAACACAAATTTTCAAAAATCATGTGTTTTGGTTTTCCGGTCCAAGTTCCGGTTCAACATGTGAGAAAAGAACTTTTGAAAATCTCCGAGTGAACTTCAACCGGAAAAATGCTTATCCTATGTGGAAAATATTTTTGAAAACAATTCTTCCAAGCGGAAAAATCTTGCACTGAAGTTCAAACAGAAGAAATTCGGTTTTTAAAATAAAGGAGAAAATGGGTTCCGCTTGAACTTCCGGGTCAACTAGTCAAAATCACTTTTCATTTAATTACCCGGAAGGCACACCTTTTTAAGCGGATACATAATAAATTACCCATTAAATTTTTAACCATTAAATATCCAAGGTTTTAGTAAATATCCTCTTGGATAATGACATGCTTTAACATGTTGTACCGTATAACCCGAAAAGCACACGTCACATCAGTTACTGAATGGTTGTGTTAAAACCTCTCTCCTCCATGTCACCGATGGAAAAGGTAGTACGCTAAGTTGAAATTGTCCTTAGCGAACTTCTCCTTTGTTTTTGACTTTTTGTTTAAGTGTTAGAGAAGTTCGCTAAGAAGGTTTTTGCCTTAGCGAACTTCTCCACTTACTTTCTTTGTTTACTAAGGTTAAAACTGTTCTTAGCGAACTTGTTTATACCTTAGCGAACTTCTCTTTTACTTAGAAATTTTTTTCTGTATCAAGTTTTGTTTTGGCCTTAGCGTACTTGTTTTGCCTTTGCGAACTTCCTAGCTTAGCGAACTTCTTTATAGGCTTAGCGTACTTGTTCTTAGCCTTAGCGAACTTCATCAAGCCTAGCGAACTTCATAGAGGCTTAGCGTACTTCTTTAGGCCTTAGCGAACTTGTTTTATTTATTCTCCCTTTAGCGTACTTGATTTCAGTTCGCTTACACTTAGCGAACTTAGAGACTAGCTTAGCGAACTTGTCTAAATGATAAGATATTTGTAAGTCCGCTAAACCTAATACTATATAAAGGGAGACTTAGCCTTTTCCCTTCACTCACGCATTCAAACAATCAAACTACCGCCCGTATACTCTCGAATCGGCGACTCGCCTCCTCACTGTTCGATCAAAAAAAAAATCCATCCAATCTCTCGAATCTGTCATTCTCGTTGCAATTAGGGTTGATTCACACACTCTTCTTGCAATCACAGGTTTGTATTCACAATTACTTAGGTTGATTTTGGTTTCGGTGATGATGATGAGCCGTGGTTTCGGTTCTCAAAATTTTCTGGGTTCTAATGATTTAAATTGGTGTTATTACAGAGTTCCTTCATCCTTACTTGATTCTAATTAACTTGTGTTCAAGTTTAAGGTATGTGAAACTTGTATCTCATTTATCACTTTGAATCCGAGAATGATGTGTACAGGGGTGTGATTGAATGTGTTTTGAGCTTTATATTCCTTTGAGTGTTTCATAACAGTTGGTTGTTATTGTATACTTGTTAATCAGTTTGAACCCTAATGGTTGTTTAGATTGATAACATTTAGAAGTTGTGATCCTCTGATATATGAATACTTAGGAATTTTTAAATTGTCAACTTTGGAACTTTAGTTGGATTGTTAGAACTCAATGTGGCTACTACCAATTTAGTTTTGTTAACTCAAATCTGATTGTGTATATATGCTTGTGAGTTTACTTGCAGCAACTATGAAGTTTCAATCTGTTGTTCTCTCTTTTGGTTGGATTGACTCAATAGATTCCTCATTGTGTTGAATTTAACTAGTCTCCAATCTAGATTTATTATTCTTTTGATGAGACTTAAACTTGAGAATCTGTTGATAACTGCTGATTAGTCTAGTCACTCATCAAAATTGATAGATTATGTTTAATGTTTCTCAAATTATGCCTTTAAATTTTATTTGCCTATATATGTTTGTGTTTTTCTAAAATTTTGAAGTCTAACATAACTTGTCTGATCACAAAACAGCACCTATTACTGTTGAGAGATTGATCAAGAGCATTGCATCTTTTTCACTGATCTTAGCATACAATAGATCATCAAAAAGGTATGTTGCTCTATCAAATGGCAATGTGAGTTAAGACTCAATTTGGCTACACAGGGGCAATCATTAACTTATTTTAGTTTGTTTGATGCTTACTTGAATTCTAATATAAATTGCTTGATCCCAGCAGATAACTCACTGAGTCATTGAGAAATTCAATTCATCTTATATTAGATCTTAGTCATCATTAGATCTTCAGAAAGGTATGTGTTTCTCAATACAAGCTTTAATGTTATTAAGCAGGTAGTGCATCATCTTATTGAATTATCTGTACTTGCTTGTCTCTCTCTGTGTAAATTGACATCCAATTGAGCCTAACACTGGTGGTTTAGACTGGTTACGATCCACATGGGTCTGAAACAGATCATAACTCAGGTGGAAGGATCTTGGATACAATTAACACTAAGATAGACATAATTTGAATGTTTTGACCTAACTAAGTTGAATTGACCATCTTTGTGACTAATTGAGAGAATTTATACATAGGATGTGATCTATGATGCCTCTAAGGTTCATATGAACTGTCTTAGGTATTCAAGATCTGTATGAACACTCATTTGGTCATTTTTGACTTTAATAAGTCAAATCCTGCATGAAATTGTTTTTATGTGACTTATGTGATTGCTCTTAGCTTAAATGTGAATTTGGTGATTTGGGTATGTGGTGTTTGATCCATACATGCTTATATTTGTGTGTTAGGATTAAATGTAACATGTGTAAGTTCCATCTAATCTATTAAGCTTACATAATCACATTTTGTCCTTTAAATAATCATATTGAATCAATTGACCCATTAGGACTTCTTACTTACTTATAAGTGTTAACATGACTCTGTTGCATCTAGAAAATCCTTGTTAAATGACGATATATGATTTATAGTCCTTGTTGTCATTTCTAAGTATAGTGAATCTGCATATGTGATCTTTCTGGTCTTAGCGGACTTGATTCAGTCCTTAGCGTACTTCATGGTCTACTTAGCGAACTTCATTAGTTCTTAGCGAACTTGTTTGCTTTAGCGTACTTGTTTGCCCTAGCAGACTTGTTTCACTGCTTAGCGAACTTGTTACTAGTGAACTTGTTCTCACTTAACAAACTTAATGAATCCTAACAGACTTGTTGTTTCTGCTTAGCAGACTTGAGTCAATTCACTATAAATGTTTAAATTTATGATATACTAGGATTGCTCTGAATGTTTGACAAGTCATTGCTACACTTATTACATGCATTTAACTGGTCTTTGAATCTTTAAGCTTTGATATATTCAACTTTCCCGTCTTTCATTTAAAACATTGTCTTTAACTATGTTGTTTACTGATATCAAATCAAGGAGTTCACAAGTTCGGGTGGAACCAAGTCCCTATGTGACTTCCCCTAAACTGACTTGACAAATTGGGACAACCTAAACCTATAGGTGTTGATCCCAGTGTGCCAAGCCCTCCTTTACTTGAAATATGTGATTGTTTTTGAGACCAAGTAGTAGGATTCTCTTTGAGACCCTCCTTGACCCTCCAACAAATCAGAATTTAGTTGCTTTAATCTTCATTTGGGTCATTTTTCTATCCTCATGCAAAACATTCAATTAAGTCAATGTTAATGGAGATTTAGATCTGGCTCCTTGTTTTCCATATTTTATTACTTCACACATCTGTTATTTTTCCTGAAGTACTTACATTTGTTAATCATGACATTCCGGTTGCATGTGATCATTTTGAAGTATATGCACTATATGAGCTAGTTTATGTCATTAATACCCAAATGAAAAGCTCTGTCACTATCACGGGTTTAGTGTGACATGACATTCATCTAGTGTTTAATTTGATGTAATCTTTTAAATTCTATATCTGCAGATGCCTCCCAGACAAGCTGCTGAAGCTTTAGAATATGGTCGCCTGCACAACGGAAGGTGCATATTTAACAAATATTGGGAAGGTGCTAACGAGCAAGCCCTTGATCTTATGCTACAATCAAACTGGGCAACGACCATGCAGATCAACCCTGTTATCTACAAGGGTATTATTGAAGCATTCTGGTATAATGCTGAATCTGCAAAACTGGATGATGGAACAAGCGTGATAAGATCTAGAATTCAGAACACTGATGTTGAGATCACTGAAGAGAAGATCAGAACTGTCCTTGATCTTCAAGATGCTGACAAGCTCAAGACTTTCACTAAAGCTGTGTGGCAGTCAACTATTACAAGAATGGGATATTCGGGCGTCTTTCTTCCTGATGTCAGCAACAAAGTTCAGAAGACTCTATTCCCGACAAACTGGAAATTCATTATCAGTTTCTTCATTTCGGCGTTTGGACACCGCAAGGCAGCTCCAGATGATTTCATTAAAGACACTGCATGTGCTATTCATGGGTTTGTATCAGGTGATGGTTTCAATCTTTCACATCAACTACTGAAGTGGATGATTTCCAACCTGCACCCCACTGGAAGGCAAAAGAAATTCCTGATGTACCCTCGCTTTGTTCAAGCCATCCTAGACCATTACTACCCGACATTGATAAAGCAAGGAGAAACTTTCTCCACAAGTTCTATGAATACTGGCTCGTATAGCAAGTACCACAAGGGTAAGTACCAAGGTAATGAAGTGCCCTTCTTCCCCGAGATGATAGCTCGACTTGCTCCCGTTGATGCTGAAGGAGATGTTCACATGGATGAAGCTGCAGATGAAGCTCAAAATGAACCAACTGATGCGGCTCAAGTCCACCATGAACTGGACTTGAATGCCCTAGTTATCTCAGATCCTGCTACTGCTGTTGAAGCCCTTGGGAATCTCCAAGGTGAAAACGTTGAAGCGTCTGAGCATGATGAACACCCTTGGAGTCCAGTGAATGTGTTATCTTCTGAAGCTGAGAAAGGTGATGACACCAATGATGAAGAATCTAGCTCCTCAAGCTCAGATGACACCCCTACTCAAACTGCAGATGTTCACCCTCGGAAAAGGCAAAGGACTGGAGAATCTTCCAGGGCCTCGACGAACCTGACACCACAATCATCATCAGATGAAAGCTATAAACCGTCCAAGGATGACTTAGATGAAGACGACTCTTCGGTATCTCTCGATCAAGAGGATTCTACACTTGATCTTGCAGCTGAGACAGAAAGTTCTCCTAAGTCTCCTAATAAGTTAACTTTAAACAAGCTTACAATTACCTGCTGATGAAGGAAATCAATCGTCTGGGTTACTCACTGTAAGAGCTGTGAGAAGCAAGTCCTGCACAGAGAAACTCCAAGTTAGAAGAAAACCCGGTTCCTCTGATGAGTATGAAGTTGTTGGTTCTTCAAGCACTCAACTTGATACAACTTTGGCCACTACACCTGTCTCTCCATCTCCTGCTGATCAAGCCGATAGGATTGATGTGGATATGAGACCGTTGGAGACCATAGCTGAAGATGCTATCGTTACCACTGACCCCTCTGGCACTATGGCTACAAGCCCAACAGTTTCTGATTCTGAGAAGATGATGGAACTACAAGCTGAAGTTGTAAATCTTCAAAGTCAAAACGATCACCTAAATTGTTCTCTGAAAGTGGCTAACCAGAAGATTAGTGAACAGTCACGTGTAATTGCTGAACAGGCAGCTGAGATCCAAAGACTGAAGGATTTGTTAAGCAAGTCAGATGAAGACAAACAACTCAGTACCAAACCAGACGGTGATGATGGTGGTAATAAAGAAAGTGAGTTGCCGAAAGACCAGCCTCAAGCTGACCAAGGAACTGTTGATGACAATTCACAAGATCCAATTTCTTCAACAACCATGCCTGCTGGCAAAGATTCTACTGGTGCTCAAGACTCCTCGAGCCCCCTACATGACAGTAATTTTGATCTTGATGCTGATATGTTCACTGAAGGAGATGGACTGAACTCTTCAGACGACGATGAATCTTTCGTCAACAGTCTCCTTCATGACGAACCTGTAGATGAAGCCTTGGAATCAATCAAGAAACTGGCTCCTGTGCCTGAAAACCTGAAACTTCGAAGATTTTCACAGGCAGCCGGAACACTTGCTATTGAAGGAACTCCTAATGTAGAGGCTGCTGGTGCATCTGGTTCAAACCTTCAACTTTCTCTTGTGCCCTCTATTCAGACTACAACCGAAACATCCACTGCTCTTGTTCCAGTAACTGAAGGAGTCCGTCACATGCACGTTGACCCGAACTTCTTAGATTTTGCAATGGCCAACTTCAGGGAATACTACGCGGAAAAGATCTACTCGAGAAGAAATTCTTGTGGAATTCTGATTGAGTCAATTGAGGATGATACTGGAGAAGTCTCATATTAGGAACATCCATACTCTGTGGATTTCGGAGATGAGGACGACATGAATGAGCTACAAGAACGTATGCATGTGCTCATGAATGAAGCCAACCCTCTCAACTACATTGACTTGGACCTGATCGAGAGTGAAGATGAAGAAATGGAACCTCTGTTTCCCACTCCAATCCAAGTGAAGAAGGAGGTGGATGACATATATGTACATGTTTCACTTTCTGAACTAATGATGTTCTCAGCAAAAGCTTCTGCACTGGATATAGCTCCCCATGTTCCAAGTGCTATTCCTGCAGATGCAAGTATCATCAACTTAGAATCAAGTGCAGCCCAAGACTCTGTGAGTCAAACTGATCCTAAAGTTCCTACTAAGCAAAGCTTCCATGATCAGATATTTGAAGCCTCCTTTATACACTTCTCCTCTGAGTCTGAAGCTGAAGATGAACCAACTGTGACTGCGACTCAAGAGCCTGCGGTTATAGAACAACATGGCCCTTCTACTGAGGATAGAGGAAAGAGGATCTTAACTCCAGAAGAACTTTCTGAAGAGCAACGTAAAAGGAAAGCTGAGAAAGAAAGATCCCGCAGAACACTCATTGATGAAACTCTAAGTGAACAAAACAGACTTCGAGAGGAAAAGGCTGAAGCACTAAAGAGATATGAATCTAATCATCCTCCATGCTGTTATGTATGCAAAAGGATCAAGCACGTTGCCAGAACGTTCAGAAGTAATCAGAACAGATGAACCATTGATCCGCGTTGTCACAAACCTAGAGGGAACTGATGTTGATGCTGATGACAATTCTGTTACAGCCAACATGGTCAGAACTCTGATGAAAGACAATTTCTCTCTGAAATATCTGATGAGTCTAACTGAAACTAAGTTGACCAAGTTATACACCAACAAGGAGAGGCTGAATTCTCACCTACCTCAAAATTAAATAGTTGAAGCACAATCTGAATTCTTAGCGGATATCTTTGCCGACACGAACAAGACTGTGGATTTCCTTCCTATCCGTGATCATCTCTCGGATCTCACCCTTGACATCGGCAACACCTTCATTCCTCCTCCAGAGAGCTCGTCTGTTGATCCTCCCGACTCTGAAGCTTACATTATTTCCACCACCAACAGTATGAACTCTGAAGCACTCCGCAACTTCTGCAAATTCAAAAACATTGATAAGAAGGCCTACCACAAGAAGAGGCTACCTGGCCTACGGAAGTTTGTGTGCGAGTATCGGAAGACAGAGAGGTTGGCAAAGTTGGAACAAATCAGAATTATGGAAGAGGAACGGGCTGAGGCTCTTAAGAGAAAAGATACTCCCCAAATCTATGACGAATGGGATAAGCTAACTCCTAACTTGAAGGCTATGCAATTATTTGCTGCCAAGAACTTGAGGAAGATGCCTAGCAACCCTAACGTCAATCATGGGACGAAGATCTTAGGCTGGAAGTATGATGAAGCCTTTGATGCTTTCATGGTGAAAAGGAGAAACGGCTTTGTCCAAATATTTGGAGACTTCAAAGCTCTCACTAGCTTATTCTCCTAGGAACTCAAACAGCTCAAATACCTGGAACTGGTAAACCATACTAACCATCCAAAGGGTGTGAGGGCTGCTGCGTTGATCCAATCTGCTTATGATGATAAAAGATTCAATCAAAATCCATAAGCAGTGAGAAAAACTCAGTTGGCAGAAGAGAAGAGAAGACTTCGTGCTCCTCACCGAGGAATGTTCAAGGATGTTGGAAAGGAAGTGAAGGCAAAGACTATCCCTGGAAACCAGAAGAATGCTCCTATGATCAGTTGGTATTATAACGGGATGACTCATGAGTTGGTAATCAAGAGAAATGGTGCTGATGCTATCAGACTATTTGCTGCTATAGAACTCCGTCTTCTCTCTCGATCTTACTTGAAGATAATGTATTATGAGAAGATGCGGACAATACCTGTTCAGTTGAGACCCTATGAATGCTATGATGCCAACTACTTCTTAATATTCTTAAACTGGTGGTGTGAAAGGCTAGCTGGATTAGGTAGACTCACTCTTGATTCAGAACTTCTGAGGAATGCAACTTGTTGGTTGATTGAAGAGCATGGTTCAAGTGTCATTTTGGATAAGTCAAGACGATTGGTCGAGCTGAACAATTATAATGACCTGAAGAAGCTCGTGTGGCAAGAACTCTTTAGGCTGTATGACATGGGTATTCACGTACTATCTGACAAAGACAAACCTACAGCCAGAGAGAACTGGAGATTCCTGCTGAAGCTGACTGGTCAAGATGCTTGAAGCTCGAGAGTTTGCATTGCCAACAAGGGTGGAATTGTTAGAACCTATTTGTTAGCAACACAAACTTATTGTCTTCTTATCTTGTAAATGATACTTAGTTTTGTAATTGTCTTTTGATATGTACTTGGTGAAATTTGTGTAATTGTTAGCGTACTTGTTATGCTTCTTAGCGTACTTGTTACTTATGCTCTTAACGGACTTGATTTACTCTTAGCGTACTTGTTTGAATGTTATCTTAGCGGACTTGTTTATTCCTAGCGAACTTGTTCACTTAGAAGACTTGTTTTGTTCCTTGTGTACTTAATCTGTTCTTAACGAACTTGTTAGCGTACTTGTTCAAGTTAGCGCACTTGTTCATGTTAGCGAACTTGATTATGCTTAGCGTACTTGTTAGCGGATTTGTTGCTACTTAGCGGACTTGTTAGCCGACTTGTTACTTCTTAGCGTACTTGGTAGCGGACTTGTTAAGTCCTAGCGAACTTCATTTATGTCTTAGCGAACTTGTTCTACTGTTAGGATATTTTGTTGAAATCTAGGTAATGATTGTGTCGTGTCAAACATTCTATTTGTCCCAAGTTCTCTAGTAGTATAAATACCATTGAGAAAACCCTATTGACAACGCTTGGGAGAGTATTATTCCTGCAAGAGAGCCTTTGTGTGTGTGTTCTTGGTGTTAGTGTGTGTTCTTGAGCTTTAGTAATCATCAATGGGTGGGCATTGATGCAGATTCCTCCTTGAATCGACCATCACACATGATTTCCGCACTTGCGTGATGAATCATATGAGAACAAGCTGCTCAAATATGGTCCTAACAATTGGTATCAGAGCGGGTAACCGATCAGATTTCATCTCACGATGAATCTGGTCACTCGAATCTGGATTTTGAGCTTGAATGGGTGAAGATGAGAAAACTCATTTTTGAGACTTTTTCTTCTATTTTTCTTGTTTCTGGATGGATTCTGATGAAATGGATAGTTGATTCGTGTTTGGGAGTTCATCTAGATGCATTTTTATGATTCAACATGTTCAAATCAGTGAGAAAATTGAAGATCCGAGCTGTTTTTGAAGCTGTTAGAGTTTTTCCCGTATTTGGGGTTTTTGAAGAATTTTGAGTTTGATTCTTGGTTTTCTGGGCGATTCTTCATGTTTTCGGATGAAGTGAGATATGATTTTCAGTGAAAAACGCGTTCCGGATCCATTGGAAGCATTCATTTCGTCTGAATCTCAAGCATTTAGGCAGATCTGGAAAAACACACACTAGTGTGTGTTTCATGGTGTTCTTCGTGTTCTTGAAGATTTCCAGAATTTGAAGACAGTTTTTGATCCGATTTGCTACTGTTATGGAGTGTTGGTGGCCACAACATGGTCATGAATGGTTTAGCTTCAAATATCGTGTATCATAACGGGTTTTCCTATCATTTCGGGGCAGATTCAAGTTCATCAAAGTAAGGGTTTTCTTCCTGTTCATCATTTTCAGATTTGTTCTAAGTGTTTTGAAGATATGAAGATGTGCTTAGCGGACTTGTATCAGTTCTTAGCGGACTTGTTCTCCTCTTAGCGGACTTCATCAGTTTTAGCGAACTTGAAGCATGCCTTAGCGAACTTGAGTCCTTAGCGGACTTGAGAAGTGTCTTAGCGAACTTCTCTACCCTTTAGCGGACTTCTGGAAGGCTTTAGCGAACTTCTGGGGTTAGCGGACTTGTTGCTGGGTTTTTGTTCGACTTCGTTTCGGTGAATTTTGTTCGTCCAGGGTTGTAGAGCACGTCGATACGAGTTCAACGGTCCAAAATTCGTGAATTTTCGTTAAGTATTCATGGAGATATGAAGGTTTCACGGTTTTCTGGTGAGATACGTATTTCCGGTGGCCTGGTTCCGATCTGTTAGGGTTTCTGGGTGGTTTACGATTCTTTGAAGGTGACAGTGACGTGTCGTGCAGTGACTGGTTGCATGAGAATGATTTCTCTCACCATTGTCGGTTGACCAGAACATTCCTTTAATGTTGTCTAGCCTTGATTGGCTGAAAAGAAAGCGTTGTGGGTCCCGGCAAATGGAGAAAGCCGTTGAAAGGCTATTGGTTGTCGCCATCTGATTGGCCGTCCCCCCTTCACCCGGATTCTAGTCCCTCAGCCGTCAGATCCTTCTATTCTCAGCCGTAGGATCATTTTTAAGCCTTTTTCTGATTGGCCTGATTTGTGGCACACGGATTGTGTGTTTTCTCAAGTGAAATCTGATTGGCTTAATACTTTTCACATGGATTATGGCTTTTTCTAGAGGAATTTAATTGACTAATTAAATTTTCTGCTTTATTCGTTAAACGCGGGCGTTTTCCTTATCAGTTTTTAACGAGACGAACGAGATAATGCCGCGGTGGAATTTCAGGAAATTTTTATTATGTCAAGGATTTATTCCTTTTAATTGGGGTTCTCGTTTATTGGCGTCGCGCAACGTTTGCTATCGACCACTGACAGGTTAGCTTTATTATCCGGTTAATTACAAAGCTTTCTCGTTATGTCTCACGGTTTTTGTTTGTAGCTGATGCAGTGCTGATGTCAGCGAACCGGATTAACTGGAATCTTAGTTAATTATGGAATTTATCCGTTAAATTTCTCGAGAAGCCGTTCCTTGACGAAAATTGACGGAATTTTTCTGATCGCACCGTTTTCGCCAGAATTTCTTAGAAATCTTCACGGAATTTATTTCCGAGCTCATTTTTCTTCGCCCAAAATTACGAAGACTCCGGTTATGATTATTTTCGCTCGGGATCTCAAAATTTCACAGATTTGACAATTATCTTAATTTTTCGCATCTAACCTCAGTCGCGCAGATTATTCACAACTGTCAGCATCCATCTTTCGGTTTTTTCGCAAGATTGTCCAATTTCAATATTGTTTATCTGGTTTCTCTAGGCAACCGATCGCGACGGTTCGACTCTCCGCATCTGATTTTACGCTTCCGACTGGATGTTTTTGGAGAGATTTAGAGAAATAGGAGGAATTATTATGGATTTGGATATCGGGTCGATTACTCGAAGTTGGAGCATTTTCAGTGTTTGATTGGTTTATCTGATTCAGTTTGTTGCGGTTATGACTCCGATGTTTAGCATTTTCTCAGTATTGTACCCGACCGTGTGAACCGAGTGAGCGAAACACTTGGATCTCGAACTGGAGCAACGAGAACAGAAGAAACTTATTCAGAGGGGGAATCTCTACGACAGATTGTCTCCGGTTTATCAGTTTCTCATTGAAGATGTACGACAGAGCGATTCTTCAGCAGTTGAACAGATTTGAAAGCATCAGTCAAGGGGGAATTGTTGGAATTTAAAATATATGTGACTAACGCCATCAAATCTGTTTACCGAAGCATTCGACTAAAGTATCCATGTGAATTGATTCAGAGACGCGGGTTGTGATACTCGAGGCTTGTAGTTTGGACCGAAGACCGTTTTCCGGAAAAGTTAACCGTTCGGGTCAACGGTCAACGTAAAAGTCAACGGAAGATCGGTTCATGGCGAGTCAAGCTTCGGATTAATTAAATCAACTTTGATTTAATTAATATTTACGTTATTTATCTTTCTTGTAATTTTGTTCAGTTCGTTTATGTTTCTGTTGTTAGTCACCCTCACTATATATATAGTGAGGGTGCCCATTACAAGAAAGAGTCTCTGAGTGTGGAGATGATGATTTTCTTGTAGAGTGTGAGATTTCCATTCTGAGAGAGAGAGTGAGTCATGGATTTCCATGAGAGAGTGTTTGTCATGATTTCTTGATTGTAAGCATTCGATTAATGAAATCATTCGACTTTGTTCATCATCTTTCTTATGTTTATGATTATTCCTTGATTCATCTCATTGATCATCATCGTCTCCTTCGGGTTTTCGAATCCGATCCTCGTTCTCGCTCAACATCGAGATTCTCGTAGTGAAAATCGGTCCTAACACCACCAAGTTGGTGAAGAATGATGAGAATTACATGCCGCTGAAAAAGGTTAAGAGGGTCATGATTTTCAGGAATTGGAAATTAGAGGATGAAGTTAATCAGATGAAGGTTAGGGAGCTGTGCAATCTAATTGATTCAATTTTTCAATAGCTCAGAGGAGATAAAGTTGCTGTAAACCCAAAACTGGTGTTGCCTCTACCTTCACAATTCACTTTAGGTATGGAAACTAACATAAATGTTAAACCAAAATTTGATGATGTTGCAGATATCTTACCACCACCTTCTTTCATCTTTAACCCAAACCCTACACCTACAGCTGTTCCATCATCATTTCAATCACTTGCCATCATACCCTACAAGCCACCTTCAAAAACCAATAAAGTTCCCACCAAACTTTCAAACCCAATATACAGAACTGATAATTTCACTTCAATCATCCCCTTTAAGAAGAAACCTGCACCTACCATAGACTTTTAAGATATTTTCCCACCAACTCCTCCTACTAGCCCAACACCTGAAGCCAGTAGACCACCACCCTAAACATCCCTACCACCTCTTACCATAAGAGAACCTTCAACCACCACTACTCCTACCCCACCAACTGATATTCAACCTGGTCCTTCCTCTTCTGTATCGAAATGAAAAACACCTGCTATGCAAGAATCAGAAAGTGATTCCGATGAAGAAAGGAAGATGAAAAAGAGAAAGATGATGCATGCTAGGAAAAAGAAAGATCAAAGTCAAAGAAGATTAGGGCCACCTAGAAAGAACAAAATTGTTGGGTGGACAGCAAATGGAGACAACTTTGACTTCACTTTCAAGCTAGCAATTGGCACAACCAAAGTAGTGAATGCTCACAAGTCTACTGCACTTTTCACTGCACTCCAAATGACTTATATCATTCTGAAGCACAGAGAAATTCCAAGTCCAACAAGAGCAGAGCACCTGTTGAGGATTTGCATTGAACCTCAAGTGCTTGAATGTGGAATGCTCTATAGAAGTAACTTAGATATTGATCCAGTGGAAGAAGAAGAATAGCCTGTCAGTGAAATAAAGTTCATTATTTGGGAAGAAGATGAAAAGCTGTTCTATGTGCACAGAGCTGATGGCACCTTCACTCTTCATGAATCCATCTCATTTTAGAGCGAATGGAGTGAAAGAGATTGGGAATCATTCAAATATGTGAAGGTGACCAAAACTAACACAAAGGAGCTCTCTCAAAGTATGGATGCCAGCATCAAGTCTGTTGACAAGTAGGTCAAGGTGAAGAATCTTTTGGGTACAAGTCAATTTTTGGAAATAGCTTTGAGATGGAAAATAAATTTGACAACATCAGCTTAGGGGGAGATTGTAAGGAATATCGCTTTGAAAATTTCCGGCTGAAAGCCAATTTTGAGCAGTTCTGGCTGAAGTTGAAGTTCGAGCGGAAGTCTCAAGTTCAAGTGGAACTGGCAGTTCAACTGGAAGAAGCCATTTTGTCTTATAGCGAATATTCCGGGTGAACTCGATTATCCACCAGATAATGAGTTCAACCGGACTTTTCCTGAGAAGTCTTTTCAATCGTCCAATCTTGCAAAAGCTTCTCGGTTGCTTCCAAATCTATCAAAACCGCTCTCCGAAAGTAGAATGTTGCTGATCACACGCAAGATATTCCATATGTTGAAGTTTAATCTTTTGGTAGTTTGTATTTGACTTTTGTTTAACGGTTTAGATTAAATCGTTTGAGATCAATGGCTGTCATTGATCTCATCAGCACTATATATAGCGTAGTTAACTTTCAGTTTTACACATAGTTCTCGATCAACTTGTAATAGTGTAAACTTGAGTTAATGCAAATAGTTTCGAGTATTTCTTACTTTGTTGTCACTATCCTTATGAAATCAAACACTTACATTACACAAGAGAACTAAAACTTGCTTAAGTAAAGTGAAATATAACTTTAATTCCACAGGGTTATACTTACAAGTAGAGAGTTTCTTGTTAAGTTAAACACTAATTAACACCGATCCTATAGAGGACCCATTTTTATGCGTTGTGGTGGGGCAATAGGGACATATGTAAGAGCTTGGAATGGATCTTACTACTGGTTTGTGATCAAATCAAAGAGACAAAGAGGTAACTAAAGCTTTTGCTTATTAAAATCACCAAGAAGACAATTACAGAAGCTCGCTCTGTTTACACCTTAGGAACACACACTTAAGTCTCCTTTCAGCTCTCAGATCTATTCTCCAAATGACAAAAGACCAAGTTTGCACTTTATATAGTGGTCACTCTCCAACGAACCAGCATAGCAACGAACCGTTGGTTCGTTGCTCACGAACCCTTGGTTCGCGGCTTGTGTAGTTGATAGCCTAAGATACATTATAGCCCTATCTAGATGCAACACATGAGACACACTTTTATGCTCTAACAGACCCCCCTTAACGTGTGATGTATCTAAATCTTCAATCTTCAAGTCAAAAATCTTCAACATTGCTATATCAGATCTTTAACTTGAACTCCATTGACAGATATAGAGCTTGCATGGATGGATCATTCTTGAATTATCTTCAATCTTCAAGATCCTTTTAAAAGATATAACAAACTCCTCTTAAACCATGGTTGAGTCTTGTCAACACAACCTGCAACTTTAGAAGACAAAAGCACAATTTTTCTTTTTCATCAAAATTAATTTAATCTTGGGCAAAAATCTCCTTAGGAGAACCAAGATATTAATTTTTGAAATCATTTCGTATCACGTGTCGATCGGTCGAAAACAAATAAGAAACAAAATCTTTTTGGCTTTTACAAATTTTAAATCAAAACACACCTAAAATCTTTATAATTTTTCTAAACTTATGCTAAAACACACCTAAAATCTTTTTGATTTTTTGAAATGAAACATAAATGCAATACTGAATCAAACGCTATTTTTGGTATTCTGCGAGAAAGATCACGACTTGGAATCATATTGGTCATAATTCGCTGAATTACACTTCAATTTTAATTATATTAGTATGGAAGCCATATCGATTTTTGGTATAATTTGTCCATCTTAAACGCAGGCAGAATCATACTCATAACATCTCGATATGTTAAGGTATTGATTAATTTGCTTTGACCAGTGTACCTCACACAATCTGACATACTCAGATATGTTTTGTATCACACTTTATGATTTCACTTGTGATTAACACACAGTGATTGTATTCATGATATAGTCAACTGTGTTCCATGCAAAAAGAAATAAGAACGTTAAATCGTTTACCTTAAGGCGATCTTTGATACGTAGATAAGACCTCAGATTTAACAAAATAAGAATGTCTAATGAATTATACGAAACAAGTTGAAGTTATATAATGCAACAACAATTAGGTCAGTCTTAAGAACATGCAGAGAATGTCTAATGAATTATACGAAACACCAAAGAAAATAAATGAAAACGCATGAGCATCGGATCGTCTACTCAATCTAGCTATTTCAGATACAAAGATGTAATTAAAAGATTGCTTTATTAATCAACAGGGAACAATTACAATTTGAACTCACAGAGAGAATACACCACTGAAACACACACTTAACACTTAGACCTCACTACCACTGCTACTGAAATATGAAGAACAAAATGTATTTATACTCCTGTTCACGAACTAATTCGAACTCACAGTTTGTGTAGTTCCGAACTGATACGAAGTGTGACTTCGGATCCCACTTCGTGTCACTTCGGATCCCAGTTCATGTAACAGTAATTTTGCATCTTCGTCTTGTTCAGACACTACACACGACGAACTGATCATGCACTAACAAACTCCCCCTCGACGTGTGCAGTATCTGGTCATCCATTAAACTGTATCTTCAATCAAACTCCCCCTCAACTTGATGGTAATTCTGATCTTGAATACTTGACGATGCACAGTGTGTTCTCATCTTTATCAACAGCTTCAGAAAACTTGAAGTTGTGACATTCTCTTTCACTAACTACCTGTTCAATCATAAATAATCATGGTGCAAAACATCTCTTTAAAACTCCAAGATATTTTGGTATTTTGAAAATTTTATTTGTATCCCGTGTCGATCAGATCGAAAACAAAGCAGAAACAAAATATTTTTGGCTTTTAGAAAGTTTATATCAAAACAAACTTAAAATCTTTTTGATTTTTCAAACTAATCCTAAAACACACCAAAAATCTTTTTGTTTTTCTGAAATGAAGTGATATTTCAATACATAATTGATAAACATCAAATTCTACTTATTTTTAAACCAAATATCTCTCGCAAAACGGCAAAAATCTGATCTGCTAACTTCAAAACAAGTCTATTTTGATTTCTTTTTAGTTTTTCAGGTTTGAAAGGTCAAAAATCACAAAAGGAACAAATTATGATAAAAAACAGAAGAAATACATGAAGTTATGAGATTTGCAAAGTTTAGCACGTCCTGTGCCCGACTAAGCATGCCCTGTGCCAGTTACCCGAAGCTTCCAGGACATGCGTCTGATTAACACACCCATGCCCTTGACTTAGCACGCCCCGTGGAACTGTTCATCTGACATGGCACGACCCGTGCCAAGCTAGGCACGAGCCGTGCAATGTCAAAGCGGCAATTCTCGCAGATCTCCCTGACACAGCACGCCCCGTACCAAACTAGGCACGGGCCGGGCCGAACTCCGTGAACTGCCTATAAAAGCTGGCCTCCTCATTTGCAACTCGCTTAATTCTTTTCTTCTTCTCCCATGTATTGAGTCATTTGGTATTTTCGGGTCTTGTAATCAAGTTTATAAGAACTTTAACTTAAGTAAGAATTTGCAAGCTTTTATCTATGAAATCTTGTCTTTCTCTTAAGCAAATCATTAAAGCTATGCTTGGCTAAACTCTTATACTTACTTGGGAAGTTAAAAACCTTTGGTGGGTTGGCTAACAACCTTATAAGATCGCTTAAGGTGTGTTTAATGACTTTATGAAAACCCTTTTTATTGAAAGTTTATTACTGATTTTCTAAACCAAACGTGCTCTACATATCACAGACCATTTGGGGAGTCGAAATCCCAAAGGCCGGACTTGTGACACCCGGTCGGGAGACGATGCACGATTAGAAAGGTGACTCGCCCCCCATGCTACATAATACGTTCGAGGTCCTTATGTCTATGTAACCAAACTCGGATGACCACGCAAGTGCGGGCTGAATGTATTTGGTTGGGAATGGGCGTTGGAAATATTTTGTCACTTCACGGAAGCCGAGATGGTACGTGTTTGTGAACTTGGCTCTGTTTACGTCGGAGTGAATGCGCGTAAGCGGTGCACGAAAGAAACGGACCTTAGTCCCTTAAAAAGATAATTTTCATAATAAAATAATTCGGCACGCAAGGTTGTTCCCCTGATAGTTCATGACGACATGTCGAGTACGGTAAATGTCAGGCGGTTTGAGGGACCCCGTAACTAAGTGGCATTACACCACTTTGTTTGTTCACAAGCATCACCTTCCCTCGGCGTTCGTACTCCTCGTAGACGATTGGCTGTTGGATGGTGAATCAACCTAAGATTCCGAAAGGTGGTTGATCTTCTGCTAGTGAACAATCTTAAGCAAGATTATAAGTTTTTTTTAAACTTTCCCCAACCATTGGTAAGTTCTCCCAAGTAACATTAACTTCGATTTACATTTCTCTAAAATACCATCTTTTGACTTCTCTTTTCTCTTATTTTATTTTCTTTTTAAAATCTTTTCTTAAAAGTAAAATTAGACTTGGCTAGATGATAACAGTGGACTGAGAATCCATGTAGAGACCCGAATTTGTGAGGCTTTTGCATTAGCAATCCTTTTGGGCTAGTTTAATTGTAAATTGGGCTATAATTGTAAATGGATTGTGTGGGCTTGTGATTTGGTTGAAATAGGCCCTATAGGGCGAATTCTTTTGGCTTGTTGATCAAGCATAGGATTTCCTATATAAGGAATAGGTAGCTACTTGTTTAGGGTTGTTGCTTCTATTGGTGTTTCTTGTGTGTTTTGCGATTCAAGGTGTACCAAAATTCTCATAGAGAATTTCGGCTTTCAAGGTGTGGTAATCGGATTTTGTTCAAGCATTCTCAATCGGTTTGTGTTTTTCTTAATTGTTTCCTTACATTTGTTATTAATTTTCGATTTAACTTGAATCATCTCTAGTCACCGGATTCCGCATGGTGACTATAGACTTTGATATCGCGTGAGGGGTTGAATTTATCCTTACAATTGGTATCAGAGCTAAGAAACGCAAGTTTCGAGGCTCTCGCGATATCCGATTCAAGTTTTTGGGAACTAACGGTTTGAGTTTTGTGGTGTTTTTCGCGTTAGCACAATTCGGAAGTGACTTTTGTCGGTTTCAAATCAAGACAGAAGATTTTGTGGAGCTGCCTTCGTGTTCCAGAGACTTTTCAACTGTATTTCGAGACTTTTCGATCGGCCTCTTTGATCGAAAAGCCCACCCTGTCGCATCCCTGTGATCGAGAAAGACCCCTTATGTCTTTTCGATCAATTGATTTCAGTCGAAAAGTCCACCTTTTGAGACTTTTCGACCAGTCGCTCTTAATCGAGAAGTCCTTCTCTGTGACTTCTCGATCAGTAATTTCGATCGGAAAGTCCTCCTCAGAGACTTTTCGATCAGTCATCCCACAATGGAGAAGTCCCCTCTGTGACTTCTCGATAAGTCATCTCAATCGGAAAGTCCCCAGTGACTTTTCGATCAACTGCTCGTTTCAATCAAAAAGTCCCATCTGAGACTTTTCGATCCAGCCCTACCATTTCGATCGTGAATCGTACTTTTCGACTAAAATCGTGCCCGATCGAAAAGTACTTTTTGGCCAGTCTTCTCCGACCGAAAACCCCTTTTCGACCCACTCTCATTGTTGATCGAAAACCCATGTGTTTGTCTCTTTGTGTTTACAATGGCCTTTGACATATCAAGTCTGTCAAGTGCAACCCTTGAGATGGATGCGAAGATCGGAACCAACGCCAGACCACCTCGTCTGATGTCTGGCAAGGGCTTCATGAGCTGGAAGTACCGATTCGTGAACTGTGTGAACTATCATGATCCCAAGATCATGCGATCTTTTGAGGTGGGAGACTATGTCCCATCGACACCTGGACCAACATGTCAGGCACCCAAACCTAAAGCCAAATCTGAATGGATTGATGACGATTGGGAGAAGGTGGAACGTGATAGAAAGGCACTGGCTGCTCTAACCATGGCCCTGTCTCCAGAAGTAGCTGAAGCCTTCAAGGAGTACACGTCTGCTAAGACACTTTGGGATGCTCTTGTTGCAGCATATGAAGGAAATGATGACATGAAGGAATCTCGAAGAGGAAACCTAAGAGAGCAGTTTAATGAATTCAATTACATCCCTGGTGAAAATATTGAAAGTCAGCTTCAACGGTTCATCAAAATTGTGATAGGAATGAAAGATGCTGGAGTCACATACACACAGGTGGAGGTAAACAAGAAGCTGGTAAACTATCTTCCGCCAAATTGGGATAGCACTATTGAGTTAATAGAAAAGACGGTGCAAATGTCTACTTCACCACTGAGCGAGCTTATGTCAACCATTAGAGCATATGAAGAGAAGAAACAGAAGAGGGCCAGAAAGCTGGGCAATGGAGCATTAATGAACCAAGTTAATCAAGCTTTCATCTCACAGCCAGCTGCTGCTCCTAACAATATAGTCTAATCCGATGGGATTTATTGCTCAAGCCACTGAGTCAAGCACATATGGAATATCAAGCCTTGTTTCTTTAGATGTTAATGCTCTAACCAAAGATCCCGGTACTCTTGGTGTAGGAATTATGAGTTGCTATCAGGCTATCAGGCACTCGTTGCAGGTTCTCTTCTTCCCGTTGATTTAACTTCAGATGATGTGAATCAAGTCAACCCAGAAGACCTGGAGCATATGGACAAATCTTACCAGATGGGAATGTCAGCTTTGAGAGCTAAGCAGTTCATGGCAAAGACAGGAAAGAAGGATTGGAATGGAGGAAAAGGAATAAAGCTTAGTTTCAACAAAGCAAACCTGCGGTGCTACAACTGCAATGAGTATGGGCATTATGCACGGGAGTGCACCAAACCAAAGGTTGACAGAGATGTTAAAACTGAGAACAGAAGTGAAAGTGTGAAGAAGGAGACATGGAAGAATGACAGGGCACTGGTGGTTCAGCACACACCAGGATACGATTGGACAACTCAGGTGGAAGATTTGAGTCTGACACTTGATCATGTGGCCCTCCTAGCTGAAGAAGAAGCACAGAAAGAAGCTGCTGAAGTCTTTCATCATGCATTCATGGCAGACATAACACCAGGGTCCCAAGCCAACAACAATGAGGTATGTTCTAACTCTAAATGTCAAACTATATTTAATGAATGTAAAGACTGGGAACATAAGTTCATTAATGAAACTCTAAATCGTGAATTATCTAATAGAGACCTTCGGGAGTACAAAGCTAAGAGTAAAACATTTAGAGAAAAATTAGAAGCAACCAAATTAGGCATTAAATGTCTTCAAAGTCAATTGAGTGATAAAACTGAATATCTTAGAATTGCTAACTCAGAAATTGACACATTAAAATCAGAGGTCGAAGAACTTAAAGCCAAATTAGATACATCACAAAATAAAATTGAACAAAATGATAAGATTGTGTTGGAAATGATGAAGGCTAGTTCTCTCTTCTACAACACAGATGTCCGAATGCGACATCTCAAAGCCAACTCTGGTTTGGGTCTCGGTACTGAGGTAAAAGACGAAACATCCACTCATATAGTACCGATGCCATTAATGCATGAAATGATCCCGGACTATGAGAGTTCAAAGACCTCTTTAGAAGCTAAGGCTGAAATAGAAAAGAAACTTGCTGCATGCCCCATTAAAATTTCTGCTCCTGTTTCTAACATTACTAACACTTCTACTTGTTGTGCAGATAAAGGTAATAAAGAAGCAGGGGTAGTGAATTGCAAGGAGTCCTCTAAGAGTCCCATGAAGTCCAATTATGATTCTTACTATAAAAACTTTGATTTTGAGAAACTTGAACCTTCTATTAAGTTTGAGTCAAAAATATCAGAGTCTATTTTGTGTGATAAACCTTCTGAATGTGGTGTGTTTACTTTTGGTAAATGTGATGCTAAACCTGTGAAACCCTTAAGAACTGTTAAAATTTTAGGAAGGGGTAAGGAACCACAGGTTGCTGGTCTCAAATCCACAAGTGATGTGAAAGTTTCTGAGGATAAGATTAATAATCCTGTCCAAAATATGCAGAAAGTACGGGACACCAGACCCCATGACTTTGTCCCGTACCCAGAAGTTAACTCTACATATGACCAATTTAAGCCAATACAACGGGAGTACATTTTGACCACAAAGCCACATGGTAAGGCCCTTTGGATTCATAAAAATTGTTCAAAGCCAACCTGGATATCCACTGGGCGTAACCAACAACAAGCTCACGTGTATCCAAAGAAACAGTCTTGCCATGTGTGTGGTAGACCAGGACACGTGGCAAGAAACTGCTTGCACCGCCCGTATGAACCTTATTATCCTAAGAAGGTCCTGCAGAAGACTGTCCCATTGGGCCAAAAATATGTTGGCCCAAAACAAAAATCTGGACCTTCAGACTTCAAGGTGCAGAAGTTGGCACCACAACCTCCACAAGCACAGATGCATGCTAGACCAACACAAAGGACTACACCTTCAAACCGAAAGGTTGTAGGTCCGAGATTAACAACTAATCACGATATTCTATCACAAACGAGTGCGGAATCCTCGTAGGTGATTGATTCAAGAATAGAGATGAAGAGAACACAAGAAAACGATGATTAAACAATAACAAACTTGATCTTTGCACACAAGAAAACTTGTCGGGTACAAATACACAAATCGTAAACACCTCTCTCTCGGGTTTACGATCGTAAACACCAATGGATCGTAAACACCTCTGGTTTCTCTCTATGGATCGTAAACTCACTTGAATGATCAACCTACAATGGAGAACCACATGGGGTTTATATAGGATCCCTAATGGGTTTACTATTGGGCCCCTTGTGGATCATAAACCCAATAGTAAACCCAAACCCAAACCCAATCATAAACTAGCCTACTAATCTAGTTAAACCCTCTAAGCCCATCCCAACTTATTTAATATTACAAGCCTCATAATCTAGCCTCTACAATCTTCCCCTAGGCTTGTGATATTAAATGTCTTCGATCTTTGAAATTCTTCTTCTTGAGTGGCTGGCAAAGATGCTGATGAAGATTCTTTCCGCAGAAATCTTCAATGGGTTTCATGACGGGCACTTGGGACTTCCTCTTGATCAGCATCAGCTCGAACTTCTTGAAATGAACAAGTTAATGAGATGGAGGATTCTCAATGACTTGCTTCTTTTGAAAGAACTGGTTCTTGCTGAATCTTCGGTAACTGTCTTGAATCTCCAAAAATTAGAGGGTAAATTTTGAAAACCTCCTAACTTTGGAGAACTTGATTGTTGATCTTCAAACTTCATGATCTCTGACTGCTCTACATTTTCTGTTTCAAAGATTTGACTTGAAATCTTTAGCTTCCCCTAAACTTGTGAGCATCTTCTTTGAAGAACTTTCGAAGCTTTTGAAAACTTGTAAAGACACCAACAACTTCCCCTGAACACATGCTTATTCAGATAGAAGTCTTGTCCGGCTGGTTCTTTAACTTTGAGCAGCAGCGGCATCTTTCTATCATCAACCTGTCTGACACACATTTGAAAAAATATACACCAACAGACATTTGATGACTGGTCTTTGGGTTAGAAGGTAATTATCATCTGTTCAGTTGATTCAAAGTAACATAATTTTAACCAAAAACCCTAATATAGATTACGGGTTTTCTATAAAACTTCCCCTGAACCCAAAGACCTCTAAAGACTTCCCCTTAGCTGATTACTTCCCCTCAGCTAAGGACTTCCCTTGAGATAATACATATTATCCTCGAGTTCCCTTCGGATACTATGTATTATGGAAGTCTTTTCGGATAATAAGTATCATCCTCGAGTTCCCTTCGGATAATACTTATTATCCCCTCTCCTTCCCCTAAAAATTTGTCAAGATCTGACGGAGGAAGTCTTTTCCATTAGATAATAAGTATCATCCTCGAGTTCCCTTCGGATAATACTTATTATCCCATACTCCTTCCCCTAAAAATTTGGCAAGATCTGTCGGGGGCATATTGTCATGCATTAAAACCCATGGAAACGACATTTTGACTTCTCAAATCAACCTGGCCAAGACGAAAACACACTAAAAAGAACTTAACGACTCACACACGAAAGATAAAAACTAAACAAATACTTACCAAACCAAACATGAGAAAGTTTACAAGGGATCAAACCGTATGAATCTGACTGAGGAACCCTTTTTAGCTTTAGTTACTTGACTAGTCCAGGTGATTGCCGGTATGTTTGTCCGCTTTAAACTCAAACCCGTTTAATCCCAACCGAATGCGTCATGCTTAATATAGTACATTATTACCGTCATGTTTAATTGTCCCCACACCCAAGCGTACACAGCAAAACCTACCCAACCTCAGAGTTTATTGAGGATTCACAAACCCCCAACTTGAGGAACCATGCAACACCGTTATGACTACCACTTATTTCATTAACCATCAGTTGGTGATCAGGTCGGCCGCTAAGCACGCAAAGAAGACCAACTGAGTGATTATTTATTCTCTTTTCTTTTTCATTTTCTTTTTCTTTCTTTTTATTTTTTATTTTTTTTTATTTTCATTTTCTTTTGCTCTGTGGTGTTGTCAAGATAGCATAAACATGGCGTGTGAGAGGGTGAATACTAGGTATAATTACCACTCTCAACCCGTTTTTGTCGGGACTCAGTCTTTTAAACCATGCAACCTAGGATGGGAAGCTAAACATATATATCTTTTAAGTTCACTGCACTTTCATTGGAGGTCATAAGTTTAGGTCGAGCCTACCGAGCATATCACCGTGGAGCTTGCCTTTCACTTCCGCCTTACGCGTGTCAGCCATCTCCAACCCGAACATTCATTTTACTTCCCCTAAACTTCTCAAAAACAAGAAACAATTAAAAATTGAAAAGCACACTATTTTTTAGGGGTCAACATTTTCATCTTCTTTACATTTCTTCCCCTTGCTTTTTGATTTTTAATGTCACAATTTTGTGAGCATCATCATTTTTTTTTAACAAAATAAAACACACAAACACACAAACAAATTAAATGACTTTACACACATCTGGCCAAGCTAACTTTCAAAGTATTGATTTGAAAATTTTTAGAAATTAGGGTTTCATGACATGCATACTTCATTGCATTTGAAGTCAAACACTTAATCATTTAATTGAAAATTTTAGGAAATTTGGTTTGACTCAAAACACCCTTTGCCGCTTCATTCACACAACCAAGTTAAGAACAGTACCTTTCGTGCTGATTTTGACATTTTACCTCTCAAAGAGACATACCTTTCATTGTATAGATATCTTGTCATGACATGAAGATACGTCTCCTAAACTGTGCCTGGAACAATCACTTACCAACAAACAACTTAATAAAAAAAATGTTAGTGATAATCCTCCTTGATCGTTCCTGCACACAGTGAGAGATTAGTTAGCTAATAGTACCCAGGCCATTGTTTTTCTGGGTACTCCTGAGGAATCAATGAATGAAATTTCTTTTAAAAACATTCCTTTTGAAAGATCAGGAAGTTGGGATGATTCGGTTGTAGCTGCCTTGACTTTTGGCTTCCAAATTCCAGGTGATTTAACATTTGTTTTAGTCACTTTTGGAGTTGTGACCTTAGGTATTTCAACCTTCTTCATTTTAGATTCACTTTTCAAAACAGTTTTTGTTTTAGTCACCTTTTGAGTTGTGACTTTAGGTATTTCAACCTTCTGCATTTTAGAAATATTTTTCAAAACAGTTTTAGTTACCTTGGGAGGGGTAACTTTGGGTTTTTCAAGTTTTGATTGCTTTGAAATGGTTTCATCACCTTTTTCTGAAAATTTTGGTAACTTGGAAAGCTGTTGTTTTGATTTAAAGATTTTCTTTCAGCTTTGGCAGCGCCCCAATGTTGATCAGAGGGTTTAACCTTAGGAGTAACAGTCTTCATTGCCTTAGGTTTCTGCACCATCATCGGCTTAGACTTCACAGACTCCTGAGATGAAACCCTTTGACTTTTTGGAAAGTAGGGTTCATAGGGGCGATAAAGACAGTTTCTAGCAATATGACCAGCGATGCCACAATTAAAGCAAGTCTGCTTCTTTAGATAGAAGTCAGACGTGTACCCATTTGTCTTTGGTGGCTGATATGGAGCTGGTTTGCTCTGTGTCTGCCTCCTTGGTCCATTTGCTGATCCAAGATTGACTCTTGGCTGGTTCCTCGAAGCCTGTGTCGAACCTGTCTTAACCGTCTTTGTGCTTCCTGTAGGGATATGATCATGTAATAGTAAGCGTATGTCTGGAAATTATTTAAGCCTACGGGGTCACACGTCTCGACACCAAATGTATTGATATTAATTAATGGTTAATTAATATTTATCACGAATATTTAACGAGGTTTCGTTAAAAACTGACAAGTTAATTGTTAACAGGGGTGTTAGTTGTAATTAAGAGAGAGAGTTGTAATTGGATTACAATTGAGAGAAGGCTTTGGATAGGGCCTCTAGTGGATTTCGACTAGGGCTCCTATGCCTATCCTTTTACTTGTTTATCAAGTATTCTAATCCTATAAATAGACCCTCTGGGTTTAAGGATTAGTTGCTGCTTTATGAGATAAAGAAAAAACCCTAATTCTCTCTCTCTACTCTCGAATTCGGCAACAAGAAAAACCCAAGGGAGGTTTCGGTTCTTGTGTGGTTCGACCAAGCCTACATCAAGAGGTGTTCGTGATCATTGCTAGCACATAGCATTGGTGTGTCGTGTGTGCGATCGTAGAGGGATTTATATCAAATCCTCCAAGAGATCAAGTCTTGCCGAGCTAAAAAGGTACACGTTCTAATACCGGTTAATTAGATTAATTCATAGGATTCTTTCCGCTGCGTACTCGTGTTTTGATAAAAGTTATATAACCCAACAGTGGTATCACGAGCCACCTATGATTTTAATTAATTACCGGGAATAAAACTTGGAAGGGGGGTAACCAAAACAAGATTCTAGCTTTTCGATTCATTTAAAAATCGTGTTTTACAATTGGAAAAGGTTTCGCAATTGGTAAAAACGGAAAAAATTTGATGGAATAGGACTTTTCGACCCGATCGAAAAGTCCCTGATCGAAAAACCACTTCTCGACCCGATCGGAAACCCTTGTTTTCCGATCGGAAAGCCTTATTCCGGATCGGAAACCCTTGATTTCCGATCGGAAAACCTATTCCGGTGCGGAGACCCTTGTTTTCCGACCGGAAACCCTACTTCTCGATCCAAATCGTAAAGGGTTTACGAACTGATCGAAAAGTACCCATTCGAAAAGTGCCCGATCGGAAAGGTTCCGATCGGAAAGGCTTTTCGACCCGATCGAAAAGTTTCCAATCGGAAAGGTTCCAATCGGAAAGGCTTTTCCGACCCACTCGAAAACCCTGTTTCGATCGGAAACCCCTGCTTTCCGATCGTAAACTCTAATTATGGATCGAAAACCTCTTGCCGAATCGGAAACCCTAATTTTTAGTTCTAAAATTTGATTTTTGTGATCTAAAAATTTTAAATCCAAGTTTTTATTAATTATTAGATAATTGTTATGAACCACATGTTGTACCTTTAAACTTTAAAATGTTAAAAAGAAGTAAAAACCATGATGTTTCATGCAAATCGTTCATGGTTATTACTTAAATCAAAGAGGATTTAAACTAAAATTATAAGTGATAATTAGAAACCCTATGATTATGTGATTATCTGATAATTGTGACATAATAAAAGGTTTATTGCAAATTTGTTTTATGAAAATCGAAATTTGCTAAAAGAACTATTGAAATATGATTTTGTTTATAAAATAAAATTTGTGTCCTAAAAGTCAGAAGAAACACCGGCTCACCCATTTGAACACACTCTAAGAGAGGTATAAGTCGGGTCGCTCTGCTTCCCTAAAGTGGGTAGGTTTTTAATTGCAAAAGTTGCAAACCTCACCCCTACGCTTCTTTGTGTGTTGCAAATGGAGCTACCGAGCTCTTTTGATTTGGAAGACAAACTAAGAATTTTATAAACACATTATGTGGTAAAGGTGTGCATGAGCCTTCACACATAACTTTTTTGATAACACATCAAAATTGCTTTGACCCATTTAAACTTAAGTCTTTGCCATCCACCTTGTAAAGGACACTTGTGAGTGTCATCTTACTCATTGGTACACAATGGTAAAATGGCATTTGCATGGCAAATTCCCACTCATTGGTACACAATGGTGGACAATTTGTGCGTTCTTGGCTGGACGACTTAAAACGAGCTAGGCGGTGAGACCCTTGGCCCGTGGCAAAAGATGGGATGAAACATGACTACAAATCACTTGGTGCAAGTTGTAGGTCCCATAAAATCTAGGAATTGTATTTGGAATACAATTAGTGATCGTCACTTACCATTTGAATGCATCATTTCTAGCAGATCAACTGATGAAATGATGGCATGTCAATTGGATCCTAGCCTTAATAAAGCTTAATTGTTTAAAATGTTTAAACATTGGGTAATTAAATTTATTAAGGAAAAGATTATCGAAAATACTGATTTTTGAACTTAATCTGTTTTGTAGATGGCAACAAACCCACCTCAAAACAATGTTGGTCATGCTTTTCGTCAAATGTTTGAAAGAGAAAAGCTGAATGGATCTAACTTCAATGACTGGTACCATCAACTGAGGATTGTCCTTAGAGTTGAACGGAGGACCGATGTCCTTGAACATCATTGGCCGACCGAGCCAGCTGCTGATGCCTCTGAGCAAGAGAAAGCGTTCTACAACGCAGAGTACAGCAGATACGATGAGGTTGCTTGTATGATGATCTCGAGTATGACTCCCGATCTTCAGAAGCAATACGAATTTCATACACCTTGTGATATGATCAAAGAGCTGAAAAAGATGTATGAAAAACAAGCTGGTGTCGAATTGTTCGACCTAGTTGTGGAACTCCACGACTTGAAGCTTGAAACTGGTAAATCGGTCAGTAGTCATGTGCTCAAGATGAAGAGCTACTTTGACAAATTGGAATCGCTCAATTATGGGTATAATCGTGCTGTTGCAGTTGGCATGATCCTCAAATCGCTTACGAAGGATTTTGAGGGTTTTGTGCGCAACTATAACATGCATAGTATGACTAAGACTATACCTGAGCTTCATGCTATGCTTGTCGAGTATGATAAAACGATTCCTAAAAAGGCCACTGAAACACCCCAAGTTCTTATGATCAAGGGGGGTAAGATCCAAAAGGCTAAACGACCGCAAAAGGGGAAGGGCAAGATTGATGGCAAGGGTAAAGGCAAGGCTGTTGCCCATATCCCTAAAGCCAAGCAAACCCCTCCGGCCCCTAAAGAGCATCAGGCTAAGGACCAGATCTGTCACCATTGTGGTGAAGTCGGACACTGGAAGAGGAACTGTCCTACCTACCTAGCTGAGTTGATGAAGAAGAGAAAGAATACTAGTGGGACTAGTACTTCAGGTATCTTCACAATTGAATTATTTTCCTTTTCTAAGAGTGATTCATGGGTGTATGACACCGGCTGTGGAACTCACATCTGTAATTCGTTACAGGGTCTTAGAAAGAGGAGGAAACTGAAGCCTGGAGCTTTGCAGCTGTTCGTTGGAAATGGTTTGCCAGCAGCTGTGGAAGCTATAGGAGAATTTCATTTAATTCTGCCTTCTGGGTTATGTATTGTATTAGACAATTGTCATTATGCACCTTCTATCACTAGAGGTGTTATTTCAGTTTCTCTGTTGAAAAACCAAGGATACATTAATGTTTTTAATGATATCAGTATTTCAGTTTCTAAAAATAATGTTCATTATTTTGATGCTATTCCTTGTGATGGCATTTATGAAATTGATATGCGTGGTTGTGTTTCAAATAATTCAATGTTCACAGTTAGCAAACGAGCCAAAACTGTTTTGGACTCTACCTATCTTTGGCACTGTCGTCTTGCCCATGTTGGCAAAAATCGCATTGAAAGACTTCAACGTGAAGGGATCTTACAATCAAATGATGAATCATTTGACCAATGCGTTTCCTGTATCTCAGGAAAGATGACAAGAAAACCCTTTCCGAACAAGCCGCAAAGGGCAAAAGAGCTACTTGGACTCATCCATACTGATGTATGTGGCCCATTTAGACATGTGTCAAGAAAAGGTGCTAGCTACTTCGTAACTTTCACGGATGATTTCAGCCGTTATGGTTATGTTTACTTGCTTAAACATAAACATGAGGTATTTGAAACATTCAAAGAGTTTAAGAACGAAGTTGAAAATCAACTCGGTAAGACCATCAAGATCCTTCGATCGGATCGTGGTGGAGAATACTTAAGCCAAGAGTTTAGGGATTATCTTAAAGCGTGTGGAATTGTCCAACAGCTTACTCCTCCCTATACACCTCAGCATAATGGCGTGTCTGAGAGGAGGAATCGTACCTTACTAGAGATGGTGAGGTCGATGATGAACCTTACAACTCTCCCATTATCATTTTGGGATTTTGCTCTAGAAACCGCTGTACGCGTTCTAAATATGGTTCCAACCAAGAAGGTTGAAAAGACACCATATCAATTATGGCATGGAGAAGTCCCTGTGTTGTCTTACTTAAGAGTCTGGGGATGTGAGGCACTTGTGAAGCGTGATACGCCTGACAAATTACAACCCAGGACTACTAAGTGCATCTTCGTGGGATACCCAAAGGAAACAATGGGTTACTACTTCTATAATCCCTCCGAAAACACTGTTCGTGTTGCTCGATATGCTGAATTCTTTGAAAAGAATTTTATAGCTCAAGAGAACAGTGGGAGAATTGTAGAACTACTAGAAGATGTGTCACCTTCTGAAACAACTAGCAATCATCAACTTGGGGGGGGGGAAATGTTCAAAGAGATGAACCTCAAGTCGATGATGTTGCGATTCCACTTCGTAGATCCGAAAGGGTCGTACGTAATCCGGATAGATGGATTGGTCTAGTCGAATCCGAGGATAACGTATCAGGAGATCTCGATGAGCCTCCGAACTTCAAAGCTGCATTATCAGATCCGGAATCTGACAAATGGCTTGAAGCTGCGAACGTGGAAATGAAATCCATGAAAGATAACCACGTTTGGACCCTGGTTGATCTTCCTCCTAACGCAAGAACCGTTGGGAGTAAATGGCTCTTCAAGAAGAAGACCGACATGGATGGAAATGTACACACCTATAAAGCTCGTCTCGTGGCGAAAGGTTATACTCAACGTTTTGGCGTTGACTATGATGAGACCTTTTCACCAGTAGCAGACATTAGAGCTATTAGGATTCTCTTAGCCATAGCAGCGTACTATGACTTTGAGATATGGCAAATGGATGTTAAGACTGCCTTCTTAAATGGTTACTTGGATGAAGAAGTCTATATGGATCAACCTGAAGGGTTCATTGATCCAAAACATCCCAACCAAGTATGCAAGCTTCAAAGGTCCATTTATGGACTAAAGCAAGCATCGAGGAGTTGGAATAAACGGTTTGATGAAGAAATCAAAAAGTTTGGTTTCGTTCAGAATCCCGATGAGCCATGTGTATATCGCAAAGCTAGTGGGAGTAATGTTACTTTCCTTGTCTTATATGTAGATGACATATTGATAATAGGAAAACACATTCCAATGTTGCAAGATGTAAAATCCCATCTTGGAAAGTGTTTTGCTATGAAAGACTTGGGAGAAGCAGCATTCATTCTTGGAATCAAGATCTATAGAGATAGAACTAAGCGGTTGATTGGACTAAGTCAAAGTGCTTATATTGATAAGATCTTGAAGCGATTCAAGATGGAGAATTCCAAGCGTGGTATAGTACCAATGCAGGAAGGACTTGGTCTGTCGGTCAAACAAGGTGCTTCTACACCTGATGAGGTGAAGCGTATGCAAAGAGTCCCTTATGCTTCGGCTGTAGGCTCTATAATGTATGCGGTGAGATGCACTAGACCCGATATAGCGTTTGCGCAAAATATCGTTAGCCGTTATCAACAGAATCCAGGTGAAAGTCACTGGACTGCTGTTAAGACCATTCTCAAGTACCTACGGGCTACTAGAGATTTGTTTTTGGTATATGGGGGAAATCCAGATCAAGAGCTCAAAGTGACCGGATACTGTGATGCTGGATTTCAGACTGATAGAGATGACACGAAGTCTCAGTCTGGGTACGTCTTCGTTATGAATGGAGGCGCTGTGGATTGGAAAAGCAAGAAACAAACCACAGTTGCTATGTCTGCAACAGAGTCTGAGTACATTGCTGCTTCGGAAGCTGCAATGGAGGCTGTCTGGATAAGGAAGTTTATTAGTGGGCTAGACATTGTCCCCACAAGTAACTTGCCTATTGACATGTACTGCGATAACTCGGGTGCATTAGTCATCGCCAAAGAACCTGGAGTTCAGAAGGGCGCCAGACACTATGCCAGGAGATATCACTATGTTCGTGAGCAGATCGAACTAGGTGAAATCAAATTACTCAAAGTTCACACAGATATTAACTTAGCTGATCCTTTCACGAAAGCTCTATCGAGACCGAAACTTGAAAGGCATGCCGAGGGCATGGGACTTAAATTAGCTAGTTAAATCATGTATGTCTGATGTTCGGTATTTGGATAAAGGACATTAAGCAATTTCTGTTTATATAATGAAATAAAGTATTTGATATGTTTGATTTCATTTAATGGTTAAGTTGTGTCCTATATTTGCATGTTTAATCCTTGAGTACTTGTCAAGTATTCTAAATTGTCCATTGTCGATTAACTATATGGGAGTATAGTTAAACTAAGACAAAATCTGAGTGATTGGTTTGGATGGTCCCACCAAACTCACATGGTATTCATTGGATGCATACTGGACTGACCCACTAACGAATTATCACTTTATGGATCGGCGTCATTGAGTGAAATTCGTAAATGGTTGCTTTACTTATCCTTAGACTTGAGATACAAGCAGGTCATGCATGTATGGATTGCACTTACTTGATATAGGTCTAACTATCCTGAATAAGGTAGTACAAAAGGGCTATTTTCAGTAAGTGTAGTGAAGTATGTGACTTGACACGTGTAGTCAAGAGGATTTGTTCCTTCAGCTTTGTGCTGAAGCAGATACCACTGGGCCCCTCATTGGACTGATTAAGATGTTTGCATGGCCGTGCCCAAATGAAATCTAGAGATGTCTCGATTTGCAATTTGGTAATCTTAAGTTAGTTGTGAGAATGAGAAACAGAATCGTTAAAGTATGGGATGACTTTGATCCATATCCATATTTAACACGGTATCGGTAACAAAGGGATAGTAAATGACTGTACCATTTAAATACACTTTGAGAAACTGTACTTAAATATTTCTGGGAGCATTGGCGTGTTGCTAGACGCTAACCAATGTTATTACCTTTACTATTGCAAGCTCAAGTGGGAGCTGTAGGGATATGATCATGTAATAGTAAGCGTATGTCTGGAAATTATTTAAGCCTACAGGGTCACACGTCTCGACACCAAATGTATTGATATTAATTAATGGTTAATTAATATTTATCACGAATATTTAACGAGGTTTCGTTAAAAACTGACAAGTTAATTGTTAACAGGGGTGTTAGTTGTAATTAAGAGAGAGAGTTGTAATTGGATTACAATTGAGAGAAGGCTTTGGATAGGGCCTCTAGTGGATTTCGACTAGGGCTCCTATGCCTATCCTTTTACTTGTTTATCAAGTATTCTAATCCTATAAATAGACCCTCTGGGTTTAAGGATTAGTTGCTGCTTTATGAGATAAAGAAAAAACCCTAATTCTCTCTCTCTACTCTCGAATTCGGCAACAAGAAAAACCCAAGGGAGGTTTCGGTTCTTGTGTGGTTCGACCAAGCCTACATCAAGAGGTGTTCGTGATCATTGCTAGCACATAGCATTGGTGTGTCGTGTGTGCGATCGTAGAGGGATTTATATCAAATCCTCCAAGAGATCAAGTCTTGCCGAGCTAAAAAGGTACACGTTCTAATACCGGTTAATTAGATTAATTCATAGGATTCTTTCCGCTGCGTACTCGTGTTTTGATAAAAGTTATATAACCCAACACTTCCTTGATTCGTTGACATTGAAGCACCATTCTTGCAATTACAACAACAACTGCATGATCCAACTGAAGAAATGGGAGACACAGCCACTCCCTTGAGTTTTTCATTCTTCACCACAGTTGTTAACTTCACACTTGGATGCTTAATGGTGATCTTTGGCTTCTCAACTTTGGCTTCACCGACCACTCCATCAGTTATTCCCTTGAACTTGGAGGAGAAGGATGGTAAGTCATACCCAACATCTGGTTCTTGGTCAAACATAGATCCAGATGTCATAAAGATCTTCCCCCCAGGCCGTGTCGTCAAGATCACCTTTTCCCTTTTGACTTCGTCAACAACTTTCAAGCATGGGGTTTCAATTTTAGGGTATGGTTTCAACTCTACCCCAACATCATCAGACTTGGAATTATGACATCTGTTATACTCCTGGCACTCAGCATCATCTCTTGATACGTCCTCTATTCTCCCTTCACCATATGTCATGTTTGCCTCGTTGTCTATTTCCTCTTGAGTCAATGGTGTAGTTCCAACCAAGACACTATCAATAGGAGGAGCAGCTTCTTTATAATCTGACTTGGTTCGTTCAACTTGATCCTCACTAAGAAGTATTCCTATAATGTCTCTGGGAACTGGTGGAGGAATAATGCTGTTTGCAGCCAAGGCCTTATCAGTCTTTTCTGATCCAAATCCAGGTGTGTGTTTCCCAACTTGACCAGTCACCACAGCATGTGACAATTCCTTTCCAGCTTCAAGCATTCTTTTGCTCCTCATTTGATTCATATCAAGCTTAACCTGCATCTCATTGTTCTTATGCTTCAGGTCATCTATCTGCTTACTTAGCTCAGCTATCTCTAACTTAGCGTTGTCATACAAATAGGCGTTCTCAGTTGCAAGGTTCTTATATTTTGTTATATCTAATTTTTGAGCTTTAACCTTCTCTTCGTTCTTTTGCCATCTACCCTTAAATGAGCTCTTCTCGCATTTTGTCTCAAACAATTCTGACTGAAAATTTCTACACATTTGCTTAAGTTCAGGAATTATACGAGCACAAGTAGGATTGGGGCATATCTCAGCATCTTCGTCCTCAAATATATTCTTTTCTTCAACCACTGAACTCATTATGCAGCTTCTGAAAATCTTGAAAAATCTGCAAAAACGGCAAAATCGGCAAAAGTACTATTCAAAAAATAGTGTCAAAAACTTAAAACTGAAAAACGGAGGCCTTCGGAGTGGAATTTGGGGGTCCAAACGAGCTCCCCTGGACGTTAGTCTGGGGTAATTCTGGGGCTTGATGTCACGAACGTCGTGTTCAAATTTGAGCCTCTAACTCCAAACGAGTCAAAAGTTACGCCCGTTTCCGTGAAAGTGTGAAATAGTGACTTTTTGCCGTAAACCAACCCTGTTACGATCGTAATCCCTGTTTACGATCGTAATCGCTGTTTACGATCGTAATCCCTGTTTACGATCGTAATCACCTGTTTATGATCGTAATCATCTGTTTACGATCGTAATCACCTTCAGTCATAAACACCAGTCATAAACTCAGAATCGGAATCTCAATCATAAACTCCGATAGTAAACTCCGATAGTAAACTCAGTTTATGATTGTGTTGGATCTTAAACATTCAAATCTTGATCATAAACATTCATATCTTCAAGCCTTGATCATAAACCTTCAAATCTTCAAGCCTTGATCATAAACCTTCAAACCTTCAAGCCTTGATCATAAACCTTCAAATCTTCAAATCTTCAAATCTTTAAATCTTCAAATCTTCAAATCTTCAAATCTTCAAATCTTCAAATCTTCAAATCTTCAAATCTTCAAATCTTCAAATCTTCAAATCTTCAAATCTTCAAATCTTCAAATCTTCAAATCTTCAAATCTTCAAATCTTCAAATCTTCAAATCTTCAAATCTTCAAATCTTTAAATCTTCAAATCTTCAAATCTTTAAATCTTCAAATCTTCAAATCTTCAAATCTTCAAATCTTCAAATCTTCAATTTTTTTTTTTTGGAAAAAGCTTGAATCCAATATCGTGAGAACCTCGAATCTGTGATTCTTGGCTCTGATACCAATTGTAGGTCCGAGATTAACAACTAATCACGATATTCTATCACAAACGAGTGCGGAATCCTCGTAGGTGATTGATTCAAGAATAGAGATGAAGAGAACACAAGAAAACGATGATTAAACAATAACAAACTTGATCTTTGCACACAAGAAAACTTGTCGGGTACAAATACACAAATCGTAAACACCTCTCTCTCGGGTTTACGATCGTAAACACCAATGGATCGTAAACACCTCTGGTTTCTCTCTATGGATCGTAAACTCACTTGAATGATCAACCTACAATGGAGAACCACATGGGGTTTATATAGGATCCCTAATGGGTTTACTATTGGGCCCCTTGTGGATCATAAACCCAATAGTAAACCCAAACTCAAACCCAATCATAAACTAGCCTACTAATCTAGTTAAACCCTCTAAGCCCATCCCAACTTATTTAATATTACAAGCCTCATAATCTAGCCTCTACAAAGGTGTAGCAGACCATACCCCAACAATCCAAGGTACTCAGAGGGATTCCAAATCCCAAATCACCTAAACAAGAACCAAAACCTGAGAAAAGTAAAGTGAGTCAAAATTCTAAAAAATCTCCAAAGCTTTCTAAGACTTTGACTAAGCCTGTTTGGGTCCCAAAAATTGTTGAACCCTCAAAATCTGTCTCTCACTCAAAGCAGGATACTTTTCCAAAATCTCCTGTTCATTCAAAACCAGTTTCAAAATCTACTTTCAAATCCTTTTTAAGAACACCCTTCCATCCAAATCCAGTTGGTTCAGCTAAATCAAATGGTTTGAGGAAGGATGACAGGTGGTACATTCCAAAACTGGTGAATTTGTCTTTCAAGCCAACTGGAGTGTATAAAAACACTCCACTTCTTTCCAAGAGGTGAACAGTCCAAAAACAAATAAAAATAAACAACAGGAACTAGGGAAAGAAAATCACCAACCCAGAGATGTCAAAGAAAAAGGACATTCTCAGTCCAAACAAGGACAAACTAACTTCACCCAGACCAATTAAGGCCTAGGTACCAAAATCTAACTGATCTCCTTTGAATGCAGGAACAACCAAGGAGGACTCTTAGCAACCTATGGTATGTTGACAGTGGTTGTTCCAGGCATATGACGGGCGACATATCTCTACTACAAGACTTGGAGAAATTTGACGGAGGATATGTGTCGTTCGCCGGAGGAGTTAGAGGATATATCAGTCAGAAAGGAACAGTACGCAATGGATGTCTCAGCTTCCATGATGTCAATTATTTCGAGCAGTTGAATCACAACTTGTTAAGTGTTTCACAAATTTGCGATCGGGAGTATCCAGTTCTCTTCAACAATAAAGAATGTCTCATTCTCAAACCTGGATACTCAATCCCTGACGATTGGGTGTTGATGAGAACACCAAGATATGGTAACTCCTATGTTCTTAACATGCAGAAACCCCCCACATCTGAGGTGGCCTGTCTCCTCTCTAAAACTGCTGAAAACCACCCTCAGTTGTGGCACAGACGATTGGGGCACATGAATCTGAAGAACCTGAATTGACTCGCTAGAGGAGGCTTGTTAAAGACCTTCTAATCAAAGAGTTTATGCTCAAGGAGAAATGTGTGGCATGTGCTAAGGGGAAGCAACACAAACGTCCACATAAACCAAAGGTGTTCAACATGATTTCATCTGTACTGGAGCTGCTTCACATGGACCTCTTCGGTCCAGTCAGTATGTTAAGTCTTAACCGATGTGCATTTTGTTTAGTTATTACTGACGATTTTTCCCATTTCACATGGGTATTCTTTTTGTCAAAGAAAAGTGATGTTGCAGGTATACTGATTGCATTCATCAAGCCCATTGAAAACAAATTAAAGCTGAAAGTGAAGGCCATCAGGAGTGATAATGGGACGGAGTTCAAGAATCGCACTATTGATGAATTCTGCGCTGAAAAGGGAATTGAGCATCAATACAGTGCCCCCTACACCCCTCAGCATAATGGCGTAGCAGAACGATGCAACATGACGTTAATTGAAGCTGCCCGTACTGTGTTGTGTGATTCTAAGCTGCCTACCATGTTTTGGGCAGAGGCAGTTAACACTGCTTGTTATGTCCAGAATAGGGTGCTCATCAATTAGCGGCAGCAGAAGACCCCTTATGAGCTAATCTATCATGACAAGCCCACAATTGGGCACCTTCGGGCTTTTGGGTGTCTTTGCACAGTTTTAGTAAATACTGAAGTACCAAAGTTTGCTGCTAAATCTGATGAATGTTATTTTGTAGGTTACTCTGCCAGCTCTGCCTACAGGGTGATCAACAAAACAACCGGGATTGTGATGGAGTCCACTAATGTGGATTGGCTAGAGGAAAATCCATCAGATGGTGGAGTGGGTCCTCCTCAAGCTTTTGACTATAATCAATTCTTCCTTCCGTTAGGATTGGAACCAGTCGTAGCCGAAGAACTCTTTGAAGACACAGTCTCAGGACCGTCAATAACTCACTCTATTACAAAGGCTCCGGTCACTGCCCCTAAAACAGATACTACACTAGTACAGGAAACAACTGATACTGTGAGTGATCATGAGGGAAACGACAACCCTGATACAGACACTTCTCAAACACAAGGAGCTGATGCAGAAGGAGAAGCTGAAACAAATGACGAACCAGATCAAACAAATCTACCTCCTGTAATCCCCGTTCAAGCCGTTGCAGAAACCAGGATCCATAAATATCACCCCTTGGATAACGTCATTGGTCCGTTAGCATCAGGGGTGGTAACAAGAAGCCGTTCAGGGGACATCAATCATTGCATGTACTCCTGTTTCATTTCTCAAATTGAGCCCCCCAACATTACTATGGCTTTGACATATCCTAGTTGGGTAGAAGCCATGCATGAAGAACTGAATCAATTCTTACGGCTTCAAGTTTGGAGGTTAGTAGAAAGGCCTGCTGACAAAAAGGTCATCACAACTCGATGGCTTTATAAAAATAAAAAGGATGACAATGGCATTATTGTCAGAAAAAAGGCCAGGTTGGTGGTTCAAGGCCACAAACAGATTCAAGGGGTGGATTATGATGAAGTGTACGCGCCAGTTGCTTGATTAGAGGCAATAAGAGTCTTTTTAGCCTACACAATCTACATGAACTTCACGGTCTACAAATTGGACGTGAAAACAGCCTTTTTATATGCTGATATGGATGAAGAGGTATATGTCACTCAACCTCCTGGCTCCATTGATGAGGAACACCCATATCATGTGTACAAGCTAGAAAATGCATTGTATGGCTCACACCAGGCCCTTCGGTCTTGGTACAAGACTTTGACTGATCATCTTCTAGCACACTGGTATACAAGAGGCATAGTGGATCAAACGATTTTCACAAAGGATGTGGAGCATGACATAATCATGGTACAAGTATGTGTTGATGACATCATCTTCGGGTCAACCAATGAAGATTTGTGCAAAGAGTTTGAGAAGGTGATGCGCACAAAATTTGAGATGAGTCAGATGGGCGAGATGGAATTTTTCCTTGCATTACAAGTGAAGCAAAGTGACAGTGGGATACTTATCCACCAGGCCAAATATGTCACAAAAGTTTGGAAAAATACAAGATGATGGATGCGTAGCCTGTTTCCACACCCATGGCGGCCAGGCCTGCACTTACCAGAGATCCAGACGGTCAACCGATGAGCGAGCATATGTACGGGTCTATGATCGGGTTGCTGATGTATTTAACCGCCAGCCATCCAGATATCATGCTCGCAGTGTGCCAATGCGCACGTTACCAGGCTAATCCTAAACTCTCTCATCTATCTGCTGTTAAACGTATTTTTAAATATTTGAAGGGTCGGCCACAGCTGGGCCTCTAGTACCCTAAAGAGTCAGGATTTAATCTGTATGCTTTCATTGACAGTGATTATGGTGGAAATGAGCTTGACAGCAAATCCACGTCTGCCGGAGCTCAATTCTTGGGTAACAGGTTGGTAGCTTGGCAGAGGAAGAAGCAGCATACGGTGTCCCAGTCGACAGCCGAAGCAGAATACGTGGCTGCATCTGCTTGCTGCTCACAAGTGGTATGGTTGCAGCATCAACTGGGAGATTACGGTTTAAATTTCTTTGACACCCCCATTTTCTGTGATAATAATGCGGCGTTACAAATTGTTAAAAATCCTGTGCAGCACTCGAAAGCCAAGTACATTGACATAAAAACGCACTTCATTCGGGACTGCTATGAACGCAGGCTCATTCATTTAGAACGGGTGCAGTCGGATGACAATGTGGCGGACATGTTCACAAAACCCCTTCCCAGTGCCAATTTTGAAATGTGTCTCAAAGGCCTCCGGATGATAGCCTTTGATGAGTAATCTGGCAACTGTTTTCATGTTCTTGTTATTTTTTAATTTTAAGAAAAATTCAAAAAAATTGAAAAAATTAAAAAAATCATAAAAATAACAATTGAAAAAATAAAAAAAAAATGATGAAAAAAAAAACAAAAATAGTGTTTCTTTATTGTTTTAAAAAAATCTAAAAGCAAGGGGAAGATATAAAATAAACATCTAATGTTTCCTCTAAATTGTGTGCTTTTAAATTTTTTTAATGGTTTTGGTTGACCAGGTAGGGAAGTGATATATATTTCCAGGTGTTTGCTGACTGACACGTGTAAGGTGGAGGTGAAAAGCTGTGATTCATGGCCGATATGCTTGGTAGGCTCTGCTGTCAATCAATCAAAAGGTATGTTTTATCACAACACTTGAAGATAATGTATGATGCTTGAAGGGAATCACACACTTAGGTTAGTACAATTTCTATTTGACTGTGCACCAGGAATCATGAGACACACACCCGGTTCTGAGTTTTGATGTCATGCTAAAAAAAGCTCCCATTCCCTCAGCTTTGCGTAAACAATGACCTAGGAATGTTGTACGTGAGTCAGGACTCCTCTGTTCTGCGAAAGCAGTGACCTGGAACCTCCCTGATCCACATATGTTTAAGATCACATTATACATACAGTATAAACCCAAAAGATGCCAATGTGCACAACCAAAAGAGACCCTCGAGTGTCCAAAACCCTTAGCCTTTGTCACTGATGAGAGCATTATTAAAAATGTTTCTAAAACTCAGTTGACTATGTATATTATCCAACAAAACCTCCGTGATCTATTCTTTCTTTTCTCAACCCAGTCTGGAGCATGATGTTAGGCTTAACGAAAGGTGTCGTGAAAAATGTTGTACGGAAACCAGGTGTACTTGATAGAATGTACAAATTATACCTAGGACTTATGTGTGTGAACTGGATAGATTTTCATAATTAATAAACCTTAAAATATAATTTCTGTGATGAAACTGCCTGAGTAAGCGAAAGCGGCATGCGTTTAATAATGGACCAAAAATACCGGCAATCGCCTGAACACGCGAAGTAACTGAAGCTGAAAAGGGTTCCTCAGTCACAGACTATCTGGTATGATCCCTCACAATGCCTCCTTACTCAAAACTCAGTTGTTGGGTTTGTCTAACATGTGCCCTAAGGGCACACATAAGGTGCAATAAATGCACATCGAAAACTGGAAAAGTTGTCAAGATTCTTTTTGAAAATTGAAAAAGATACCAAGATTTATCTTGAAAAATGAGAAAGGTACAAATATTCTTCTTGAAAAATGTATTTTTTAATTTTCGAGATGTATTTATTGCATCTTTTTTAATTTTCTAGATGCATTTATTGCATCTTATGTGTGCCCTTAGGGCACATGTTAGACAATCCCTTTCATTTTATTTTTTTTATTTGTTTATTCAGTTTTCTTTAATGTTAAGTTGTCAGAAACAAACACTCTCGGGCTTGAGTTCAGGGGAAGCTTTCTAAAATAAACGGGGTTAAGTTGGTGTGTTTGATGAAAATTTTGAGATTTGTGTGTCAAGTGTTCATGATTAAAAGTTGAGGGGGGTAGAGATGTAGATTTTTTTTTAAAAAGTTTTGGAAGAAAAAGGGGCTGGTGCCTTCCCCTCTCCCACTTCATCTCTTCCTCATTCTTCCCTCTAAACCCTAGAATCACCCTCACCTCATCCGATCACCACCACCACCTGTTGCCACCCTCGCCGCTCACCACTGCACCTCTCGCCACCACCCTGCGACCACACCGCCACCTTTTCCGTCGAAAATCACCACCGGAACACCTCCATTCACCCACGTCACCGCCGTCGCTGTCCCTCTTCAATCCGCCGCCACAGCTGCCGACTGCAACCATCCGATAACACCCCTCTAGTCGGAATCACTCACTGAACGCAACCCTGTCGTTGCTCTTGAGCAATGGCTCCCCGTTTGAAGCGTGCGGCTAGACCCCCACAAGACCGCCTAGAGTATGTGAAATTTTTGTTAATTTTTGTTGGGACGGGTGAACAACTGTGATTAAAGGGGAGTGGGATTGATTTTGCGTGTTAAAAACATGAGAAAATTGGTTATTTGATTGAGTTACAGGTATCGAATGGAGAAGATGAGACTTTTCAATCGAACCAGGGGCTTTTCGATCAGGCTGAGAAGCTTTTCGATCGGCCCCCGGGACTTTTCGATTAGCGATTACCGAAGGCCAGGAGCTTCTCGATCGAGAGCTTATGCGTTTCTGATCGGAGCTTAGGCTTCTCGATCAGGAGTGTAGGCTTTTCGATCAGAAGCTTAGACTTCTCGATCGAAGAATACACTTTTCGATTAGGAGTCTCGGTAGCCTACTTCTTTTCGATCGGATGGATGTTTTTCGATCGAGAACCTAGTTCTTGATCGGAAAGGTACCTGATGATGTGTTTCGAATGATTTTCAGCTATTATTAAGGCTTTATGCTGCCCATTTTTTCGAGAAATCCTTATAACTGATGAATTTTTTGTCTGTTTTGGATTTTATCTGTGTTTGTGAGTGCAGGGACTTGGAGTTTGTTAAAGATCACAATACAGTTGCCTATTTACCGGACCCGCCTGCAGAATACAGAGAAAAGTACATGTCTATGATAGAAGGTCTGAAACGGTGCTGTTTACACTATGCTCTTACCACAAACCCTGTTATCTGCAAGCGTATGCAACAGGAATTCTGGAAGACCGCATATGTGTCTGATGACGGAAAGCTGATCATAGCCAAGATACAAGCAACAGCAGTGGTTTTAATTGAAGAGAATTTCAGACATGCTCTCAGACTAATAGATGTTGCTGGTGATCCCATTGCCCTGGATAAAGCAATGGTTACTCAGTGCCTAAAAGAAATGGGATATCACATAGTATCTCCTCCCACAATGAAGGCTCTCCTTCCACTATACTGGAGAATGTTGACTCACTACCTGCAAAAGTGCGTAATTACCAAAAAGAGTTCAACATATCAACTGAACCAAGTGCACACCCATGCTATGGTGTCACTAGTAAGAGGGGTTTGTTTCAACTAGTCCAGGTTGATTTTTGAAGATGTCAAGGCGGTAGTGACCAGAGATAAGAAATTTGCTGCTGTCCCAAGGTTTATACAACTGGCTCTGGATTCAAGATATCCATTCTTGAGGAAGTCCAATGATACACATGACACCAAACCAATGGGGATTGAGGTTTTCCCGATGATTAACCCCAAGAAGAAATTGACTGATAAGGTTCCATTTGGTGATAAGTTTGGTGAATTTGCTGAGATTGCAAGAGAGGAGGTTCCTGTACAGAGAAATTCTATCATTGAAGAAGAACACAATATGCCTTCCGCTCAGAATCCAGTTAGTGAAATCTCAGATAGTTCAGATTGGGAAGACTTTGATCTAGAAGACGTGCAGATTGGAGCTTTGCATTTTGATGAAAGTGACACTATAAACTATGATTCCTATCTTAATGACATAGAAGTTAAGGATGTTGAGACTGAGACTGCCGAGATTCCATTGATAAGAAAACGAAAAGCCACGAAGGATCCTCCCCTTGGTGCTTCTGTTACAGAAGATCTGACTGAAACTGTGAAGGTTGCTACACAACACACAGAAGAAGTTCCCAATGATCCTAGAAGAAGAAGATTGGATCTAAGAGTGCCACCCACGACCTGTCCAAGTGCGGGTCAATCATCTTCACAACCCAGAGCCCAAGACAAAGGGAAAGTAGTAGAAACACCAGAGTACAGGTTAGAGAAGGAAATTAGAGCAGAAATTGAATATCTGAAAGCCCAAAATGCAACTCAAAGTGAAATTATTGGAGATTTAATTGACATTCAGAAGGTCCACAACACTGAATTGGAGAATCAAAAGAAGGTGAACAGAGAGTTTGTAAGGCAGCTCAGAGAGTTGCATAAGCTGATCAAGTAGCTCAATTCTGACAAATCAAGCAAGACAAACCCTAGGAAAGATGATAAAGGTGATCCATGCAATAAAGAGAGTGGTTCTGGTACCAGTGGTTCCTCACTATCACCAGTTTTTTACTTTGAAGCTGATATTCCAGAAGCATCAGGCCCTGCAATTCCTGAAGGTACCAATGAAGATAAAGATCCGATGATTCGAGATTATATGACTGCACCTGCTTCTGAGTTCGATGGTGGTTGGGATGCACAAACGTTTGCTTATCCTCCTGAAAAATACTTGATTCAGCTTGGTGAGCATTATCATGATAGAAGAGGAATTACTGCAGATGTGAAGTCGTGGATGTTTGATGGAGAAAAGAATATGTTTGTGGTTAGGAGGAAGGGTCACAATCCATTGGAATACTACAAGTGCTGGACTCAGTTTTACTCCTGGACGACGGTGGATTTGACAATGTTATACAAGGCACCCTTCTCCAACCCATCGCAAAATGAATATGCAAAGCATTTTTATAAGAAATTGCAGCATGCTGTGCTTAGCAAGTTCAAGAAGTTTGAAGACTTTCCACACCAGAAGTCATACGTGAAGATGTACCGTGGTGTATTTAAGCTGAATGAAAAGAAGGATGGGAAGCAGAATGAGAACAAGAATTTTAGCAATGTTTTGCACCCCCCGACAGAAAAGACTAAAAGTATTCCTCTGCCAATGAGGCATCCTGAAGGATGCTTAGATGACTTCCAGACATGGGCATACAGTGATTATACCGGTCAAGCTAAAATAATTTGTAAGTCAAAAACTATGAGCATCATGGAAGTTCATGATTTGATGAGGTTTTACAAGAAGGACATACTGGTGTTGTCCAAGCATCAAATTGAGAGTTCTAAAGAGACTGAAGAATATGCAAAGAGCTACACTAGAGCTGTGGCAGAAATTGTGGAAAAGGAGCTGTGGTATGATCTAGCTACAGTGTATTTATCCAAGAAGTTCTGTATGTGAATGCTGTCTAATGCTAAAGCCTAGGGGAAGATTGTAGAGACCCGAATTTGTGAGGCTTTTGCATTAGAAATCCTTTTGGGCTAGTTTAATTGTAAATTGGGCTATAATTGTAAATAGGTTGTGTGGGCTTGTGATTTGGTTGAAATAGGCCCTATAGGGCGAATTCTTTTGGCTTGTTGATCAAGCATAGGATTCCTATATAAGGAATAGGTAGCTACTTGTTTAGGGTTGTTGCTTCTATTGGTGTTTCTTGTGTGTTTTGCGATTCAAGGTGTACCGAAATTCTCATAGAGAATTTCGGCTTTCAAGGTGTAGTAATCGGATTTTGTTCAAGCATTCTCAATCGGTTTGTGTTTTTCTTAATTGTTTCCTTACATTTGTTATTGATGTTCGATTTAACTTGAATCATCTCTAGTCACTGGATTCCGCTCGGTGACTATAGACTTTGATATCGCGTGAGGGGTTGAATTGATCCTTACAATCCAGAGCTCTCACTTTCCATTGTGTCCTGATCGACCCCGATTCAACTTACCACTACTATACTACCCACGATGGGTATACTTTCATGTTTAATGTGGTGAAATAGTATTTGTCAAGTAAATAAGGTATTATAAATTTAAATGCTTAAAAAGTGCTAAAAAGGTTCGAAAAAATATAGCCATATTTTATATACACCTCAGCACACACCAAGTTTTTTGGTAACGTTGTCGGGGACACAAACGAGGATTTGAAAAAAGTCCAAGTTAGCGGCCTAGCCAATAGTTAGATTAGTTTTTATTTCTTCTTTATTAGTTTAAATTTTAATTTTGTTTATCTTTTTCTTTTATTTTTTCTATTTTCCTTCTACTCATCTATCTTTCTCTGAGAAATATTGCAAGGATGGATACTAATCCGGAGGAATATTTCAGTTATAATGATAGATGGCCTCAATCTGTTTTGTGTAGAATCTGCAGCGGTCCCCATTACTCTCAGAACTGCTACATATTAGCACAAACACCTGCGTTCTTGCGAGTGGATAAACCACCAGATGAGTCCCCCAGTCATAATTATAGTTCTTTTTCACAACCTTTGCAAAATAATAATTTTTGCCAAAAGATTAATCAACCTAATCTTAACCAAAATTTCTGGAAAGAAAATATTGAAACGCAAGGTTTTGAAAATGAACCATCTACTTCAACCTCTACTTCTTGTTCCCATGATTTTTTCTTTATCCGTATGACATGTAATGAGCAAAACTCGCAAGGCACAAGCTTTGCTTACACACCACGTACAGAAGAACCACCTTATATACGTCCTAAGTCAGATCTTGAAGAAACCTGGAAATGAAGAAATGAGGCTACAGCTTGGAGATCATAAGCTATCTGTAAAGATCGAAAGATCTCTCGGAAATCCCATTTCTGATGATCCTCCTTGGTTGCACGAAGTAGAAGAAGAAGAAGAACTCACCCAGGAAACCCTAGAAAGGGAGACAAACCCATCTCCTATCACCGATCACGCGAAGCATGAGTCTATCCATTCTATTCACGCCAACTCAGAAGACGAAGATTCCAACAGCACGCCGGCAGCTGCGAATCAATCGACGCTGGAACTAAACGACTCCCAGAACACCTGGAGTGTGCCTTCCTGGATGACGACCACAACTCGCCTGTGATCATTTCTGCACGCTTAAGCCCACAAGAAAAGGAAGTATTACTTGCAATTCTACAAAAGCACAGAAAGCCTATAGCATGGAAGCTATCGGATATCAAAGGAATAAGCCCATCGCTCTGCACTCACAAAATCCTAATGGAAGATGTGTATAAGCCCGTTGTCCAACGACAACGAACGGTAAACACCAACGTATAAGAGGTGGTAAAGAAGGAAGTTGTCAAACTTCTGGACGCTGGACTCATATACCCCATATCTAACAGCCCATGGGTTAGCCTTGTTCAGGTGGTACCCAAGAAAGGAGGAATGATTGTCATCACCAATGACAAATATGAACTCATTCCTACTCGTACAGTTACTGGATGGAGAGTCTGCATAGACTACACAAGGCTAAATGACGCAACCCGAAAGGATCATTTTCCTCTGTTATTCATAGACCAAATGCTAGAGCGTTTGTCTGGATACATGTACTATTGCTTCCTCGACAGTTTTTCCGGGTACTTTCAGATCCCTATAGATCCGGAAGATCAAGAGAAAATGACATTACATGTCCATACGACACCTTCGCCTACAGACGCATGCCTTTTGGCTTGTATAATGCTCCTGCCACATTTCAGCGTTGCATGGCTGCCATTTTTTACGATATGATCGAAAAATTTATGGAAGTATTCATGGATGATTTTTCTGTTTTTGGCAACTCATTTGACCATTTTCTGCAAAATCTTGAGAAAATGCTAGCCCGATGTGAAGAAACTAATTTAGCTCTCAATTGAGAAAAATGTCATTTTATAGTCCCAGAAGGCATAGTTCTTGGCCATAAAGTTCCCCAAGCTGGATTAGAAGTAAACAAAGCAAAAATAGACACTATCTCTCGTCTACCCCCTCCATCTTCCATTAGTGACATCCACAGTTTTCTGGGACACACAGGATTCTACTGATGTTTCATTAAGGACTTCTCCAAGATCTCTAGGCCCCTGACGAAACTGTTAGAGAAAGAAGCAATTTTCAACTTCGACAAAGATTTTACGAAAGCTTTCTCCCTCCTAAAGGACAAACTTGTCCATGCACTAATTATGATTGCGCCAGACTGGTCTCTCCCCTTTGAGATCATATGTGATGCAAGTGACTATGCTGTGGGGTGCATTATTAGGTCAACGGAAAGACAAGCACTTCCATCCAATATACTATGCCAGTAAAATGCTTAACGATGCCTAGGAAAACTATACAATTACCGAAAAGGAGTTGTTGGCAGTGGTGTTTGCGTTCGATAAGTTTTGTTCTTATCTGGTGTTGTTAAAGACTATTGTTTTCACAGATCACGCAGCTATCAGATACCTCTTCAAAAAGAAAGATGCTAAACCAAGGCTCATCCGTTGGATTCTACTCCTTTGTAAAACCACTAATGGATCTTACTACTGCATGATTCGGTAATCGGAGAAACACAAACAAGTAAATGAAGCTTTGCTTTATTGATTCACTTACAGAGATTACACAAAGTCTAGAGAGAGAGAGAACACACTCAGTTACACACATTTAAGATGTAGAAAATGATAGTTGTAACTAACTCTCTCTAACACGAACTATTTATAGTCACTACCATACTGGCCGGCATACCACCCGGCGGACCATTTGGTACGCCCGTACCATCTGGTACGGCTGACCATCTGGTACGGCCAGTTGACTAACTTGACTCACACAGATGCTCTAGATTAGATACAATACACGAGACACAATGTTAGCATAGGAATATGCTCTAACAAAGTCCCCCTTAATGTGTATTGTAGCTAGCTATCTATCTATCTAACAAAACTTCAGCCTTCAATCTTTAGCATCACTGCGTCTGATCTTCAACTTGAAATCTTGTCAGAAATAGAGCTTGCATTGCTGGATCAATCTTGAACATTCTTTGAACTTCAAGATCCATTTGCGAAAGATATAACATACTCTCCCTTTCACCATGCTTGAGTCTTGTCACACAGATAACCTGCAATTTCAGAAGACGGAAACGCGACTTTTTTTTTTGAAAATTAATTTAATCTTGGCGCAAAACTTCTCTTCGAGAATCCAAGATATAGTTTTGAAATTTTGATTTTGTATCATGTATCGATCGGCCGAAAACAAATAAGAAACAAAATCTTTTTGGCTTTTTGAAAATTTATATCAAAACACACCTACAATCTTTTTGGAATTTTCAGATATGAAACATAAATGCAATATAAAATCAAACACTATTTTTGTCTTTTGCAAGAAAGATCACAACTTGAGATCATAACGAACATAACATGCTGAACTACACTTCAATTTCAATTACTCCAGCACATAAGTCATGTTGATTACTGATATAATTCGTCCATCTTAAACTCAGGCACAATCATACTCATAACATCTGGATATGTTATTGTATTGATTAGATTTGCTTTGACCAGTGTACCCGACACTATAAAACATACTCTGATATGCATTTGCTTTTTATATAACACTTTGTGTTTTCATTTGTGATTTAATCACATAATGATTATATTCATGATATCGTCAACTGTGTTCCATGCAAAAAGAAATAAGAACGTTAAATCGTCTACCTTAAGGTCGATCTTTCGTTACGCAGATAAGGTCTCGGATTTAACACAATAAGAAAATAAAACAAGTTGAAATTGTATAACCCAACAACAATCAGGTCGATACTTCCGTATACGCAGAGAAAGTCCGATGAGTTATACGAAACACCAAAGAAAATAAAGCAGAACGTCAAATGAACAACAATCAGGTCGGTCTTGTGGACACGCATAGAAAGTCCGACCGTTTGACAAAATAAAGAAAATCAAACAAGTTTAAATCTTTACAAAATAAACACATGTATACACAGTGACTTCTCATTTTTTTTTCTTTACACATCTTTTTCTTGATATATCATGAGATATGCATCAAGATGTTGTTCACTTGGTCAAGCATTAGTATTTTAATGTATATCACTTTTGAATACTTTTTGATTTAATGCCAAGCGTACCAAGCACATCGAGCAATGATCTTATGGCTTTTTCATCTATTTTATCCACGAGTCAGACACGTAAGCCAATGTACCATCATTTCCCATTTATGTCGGATCAATTTCTCATGTTTTCAATGTTTTTGTATTTTTCCTTTTTCTCCCCCTTAAAATGAAAACTCTATTTTTGGATTTTCATTAAAAGAAAAACACAAAGACACTACTTTTGGTTTTTCAATTTTCTCCCCCTAAACTACATACGGAATGTAAAAGAAAGAAAATTGACCAATCAATACTGATACCTTTTCCGTTTAGCTTTCCATCACCAACGGGTCTTCTAGAAGTAAAAACGCAGAATACTTCTCCATCAGCAACTTTTTCAATCACCAACGGGTCTTCTAGAAATACCTGCACACTGGTTTTTAAAAAATTAGTACTCAAATGACCCAAAGCACACAACTTCTGATCGACCAGTGTCTTCCGTAAAATCATTTGCAGCCTTGGTGACCATCTTAGGTCGCCACTGCATTTTTGGTTTTTAATGAGTCACTTCCAGTGGATGAACTATCCATACTTGAATCATATTTACAAAATTGTTTCTTTGAAGATTTAAATGATGTGGATGTGGACTCAGTAAAAACTCTGCCTGATTCATCAATAAATGTGGCAGATTTGTTAGAAAATGATCTTTCGACATTTGCAGGACAATCCTGTGCCATGTGTCCCTTTCGGCGACATTGATAGCACAAACGATATGATCGTTTAGATTGTGGTTTGCCCTGAAATTTACGACATCTTTCATCAGATTTATAACTATCAGAATAATCATCAAATGCTTAAAACCGATTATTATGCACCCATTTGGAAGTCGAACTTCGAAGAGGCGAATTTGAACCAGATGAAGAAGACCATCCATAATGTCTTTGACCAACCAACGGGAGACGAATTTGAGAAAATCTTCCTCTTTAAATCTTTCTTCGATTGTTGACTCCCGAATCCTTTCTCCATTGTAGACATGAACACCTGAGCCAAATGATAAATTTGATCAAGGTTCGTATCTTTCTTTTCTTTTGGAGCTTTCTTGGGCATGTTCTTTTTGTCTTTCTTTCCAAATTTCTTGTGCTCACTACCCAAACCAGAGTGTTTGTAACCTGGTAACTTTGATAAGTCTACTTGAGAACTCGAGGGACCAGTTTTAGCAGCTTGATTGAATGAAGCTTTAATATCCTTAAATTTGTTATCTTCGACCAGCTTTGCAGCAACATTTTCTTCATTCAATTGCTTTTCATCTTTTTCAACCTGTTTCCCAGCAGAAATAACCCCCTCCTCTGAAATAAACCCACCAGAGACAAACTTAGCAGTAGGTTTGTTAAGCAGACTATCCACCTTCACCATTGTCTTGTTAGTTTGAGACTTTGATTTCTTTTTCTCAGATTTCTTAGAACCAAATTCAGAATAATCACCATTTGCATCAGAAGGTTTGACATCAGCCAGAGGACCAGTTTGAATCACCGGGGGTGGTAATTGATTAAATTCTTCTCCTCCAAACACTTTCTTAAAATTATCATCGTTGCACAAGTAGCTGGTGAATGAATGTGAATTTGTCAGATTATTCAACTATCTTTTAAGATCCAAAACCTCAACATTTAAGTCGGATATCTTCTTTTGAGCTTCACCCAATGCCTTTTCGGAATCGATTAACTTTTCTGAAGCTCTGTTTGATAAGAACTTTTCTCTTCTCATTTTATCATGAGCATGATACACTTCTTGCGTAATTTTCTTCACCCTTTCCTCATGAATCTCAATACTTCTTGTCAATAACTTGTTGCCATGTGTCAAGGTTGTGACTTTATCGAGTAATTTTGAATGTTCCCATTGACGATCATTTTCCTTAGCAGTAACTTCATCATGCGCTTTCTGAAGATCATTATACAATTGCTGAAGCGAATCCAATCTAGCTTTTAACTTACTAAACATAGCATCAAATCGCCAATGGCATCTTTTGCTTCGTGCTCCCATTTTTCAGCATTTCTAACCAACTCTGCATTTTCATTTTGTAACTTCGAAATTTGTTGTTTATCTTTACCAACTTCTTTTGATAACTTTTCAATCTCAATCAGCAATTTGTCAATTGTCGTTTTTAAATCCTCAATTTCAATTTGAAACTTCAATTCTTTCATAGTAGCTTTATTCTGAACACATTCTTCTTCTTTCTTGTGACTTTCATCACTTAAGAAATTAGAATCAGTAAACAATTCCCGAATCATTGTCTTTTTATGTGAAATCACTTCACATTTATCAACCAGACGAGAAAATTTTGACATCAACTCTGGAATCTTTGAATTTTTGCTTGTGTCAATGACGGAATCAGATATTTATTTAGCATTCTTCTTCCATTTCTCCAATTCTTTTATCAAAATACAATTTTCTTCGGTCAACTTTGTCATCTTCTTTTCTAACTCTTCAATCTCACAGTTAGAACTCATGTTTGACATTCAATTCCGATAAAGTTGCATATTGTGATATTCACATATTGTTTTCAGATTGTCCCACAATACTTTTGATCTCCAACAATCCTTAAAATACACAAACAACTCAGTTGATATTGCCAACTTCAGAAATGCATGTCTTCTTTTCATTTTCATACTACTTCTTTTGTGCATCTGAAAGATCCATTTGCCATATGGGATCTCCATAAGAACTAGTTGGATAGACATATAGCGTATTGATCGGAATCCACAAATCTTTATCCACGGTATCAAGATATGTTTTAAATTTCGCTACCCAACTCGAATAATCTTCAAACTTCATCAATTTTGGCACATTCTGACGATGACTCGCAACGAAAGCATCAATTTCTTTCATTTTGAAATCGGTGAAATCGTACGTCAAAACTTCAAACTCGAAAACGAAGATGATAGAATTTGATTTTGAATATCAACTTTGAACGAACAATGTAGAACTCGTCGAGACGATCGATTTGAGTACTTATGGCTCTCGTAGCGATTTCCGATGTAAAAGTTATGACACTTTTAAGAAACTGCCAGCGGACCAGATTCAGCGGACTAGAATTGGTACGACGGACCAAAATGGTACGGCGGACCAAAATAACTGCCACAGACTAGACTTGAAGATTGCCTAGCGGACCAGATTCAGCGGACCACAATCTCGATGAAGATTGCCTGGCGGACCAGCAGCGGACCAGATGTTCTTGAGGCGCACCAGAAGCGTACCACGCTGAATTCGATGGATTTTCGCGAATTTTGACAATTTGGAAAGGAAGTTGCTTCAGAAAGGTGCGAAAACTCATAGGAACACTCAGAAATCATCTTTTACCTCGGAAACACTCGGAATTGGAAACATTTGATGAAAAACGAAGAAAACCCACACTTTCTCACTATAGAAATCTGATAATTTATCAAAAACTGTTGAAGCATATTTCAGTGTCTAGTGCTAGGTCTTGGTGTAGTGTCTTTGTAATAGTTAGTTTGTGCTTTCTGGTCTCAGCGGACCAGGTGCGGACCAGATGGTACGCCGGACCATCTGGTACGCTGGTTAGTTGGTCCGCTGACCAGAACACCTATATATATGTTTAGCTCATTTAGAGAGTTGTAGTTGTGAGGTTTTGAGCTGTTAACTGTGTGTTTTCTAAGGTGTAACCTGTAACTCTCTGTAACTCTCTCTCTGAAGGTTTGAGCAATAAACGAAGTGTTATTTACCTTGTTGTTTACCAAATCTGTGATCACGATGCATTAGCAAGATCGATTATGTCTTCTCAAGTGGTATCAGAGCACAGGTTTGCTCGTTGCATTGATCTACAGTTCGGTATTTGGAGTTTAGAGAGGGAAACAACGTTTTTGGTAAGATTTCGTCTAATCCGACTCATGTTCACGTGAATTCAGTATGTTTTCTTTGTTCAAATTGTTTCTGGATCACTTTCGCTGAGTGCTGGAGTGATTAGAAGTCTGGAAAACCAAAATTTTCCAGAATTTTCGAGTTTTTGTCAAAATTGAAACTGGTCCGGTGCTGGTCCGGAGTTGGTCTGTTCAGTTGTTCTTCATATTCTGATCCGTGGCAGTTTCACCGGACCACATCTGATCCGCAGCAGTTATTCCAGCGTATCACTTGGTCCGCGCATAATTTGATCCGGCGGACGATTTGGTCCGTATTTGGTCTGGTGACAAGATTTGATCCGCTGATTGTATTTTGGTCCGCGGGTTGTAAACTGATCCGGAGATCATTATTCTGGTCCGCCAGCACAGTTTTTAAGAAATCAATCATGAACCCGTTCCAGGCTTTTGCAGCGATGTCGTCAACTGTTCAAGCAATTCTAAACTATGATAACAAGATAGGAACTACCAATAGAGTTCCAAAATTGATGAGATTTGAAGATTTTCATAATTGGAAAACTCGCTACGAATCATACATTGGTGTAACGGATGTTACGGTATGGACACCAATGTTGGATGGCTATGAAGTTCCAAAATTTCAAACTGGTGAGTTTGCTGGTCAAGTAAAGCCGTACAATAAGATGAATGATGCTGAAAAAGAAGCGTTTGAATCGGAAAAGAAGGCATATTCAAATTTATCAATGGCCTTACCAAAAGATATTTTGCATCAATTCAAAATGCATTCAACGTCAAAGGCTTTATGGGAAGCTTTATGTCACAGATGTGAAGGAAATGCACAGTATAAGAAGAGTAAGAAAAAAGTGCTGTTGAAGGAATTCGACAATTTCAGTCATGTTCCAAATGAAACTATTGATGATCTGATTTCACGTTTATCTCATTTGGTAAGTGAGCTGGATATAGTCGGAGTGAGTAAAGAAGCGGGTGAACTGAAAGAAAAGCTATTAGATGCTTTACCTGCATCGTGGGAAGGTTATATCTTGCTTATGACACATGATAAGGGTTTTGATGACATTACATATGATGATCTGACAAGAAATGTAGGACCGTTGATTACTCAGAGAAATAATCAAAACAAGAACTCTTTACTTGCGGATCACAACCATGCGGAATAAAGTTGTATCACACTTGTTTTTACTTAAGCTTTGTTTTACTTATACTTGTAGTTTGATTGTATTGATTGCATAAACTAGTGAACACAAGATAATAAATTTCTCGGTACTATTTGCATTAACTCAAGTTCAAACTGTTACAAGTGTAAGCACTAAATCTAGTACTTGTGAATGAACTAGCTAACAACTATATATAGTACTAAGGAGATCAACTACAGCCGTTGATCTCATACGGGCTAATCTAACCGTCCATGAAAGTCAAACAATAAACTTACTAAAAGAACATTAGTAAACATACATAAGAGGAAATGTGCAAAATGCAATTATCTATAAGTAGGAGACGGCTAGGATATGACTTTGGAAGAATAAAAGTAGTTGCAGGCCTGATTTCTGCAAAAGTAAACTTTCAGTACTTTTCCGGTTGAACTCTTTATACTGTTGGATAAAAGAGTTCACCCGGAAATATTCTTCCGCTTAAGCTTTTTCGGTTGACAAATCTTCCGCTTGAGAGTCTTCCGCTTGAACATGTCTTCAACCGAAAATCTTCATCTTGAACCGGTTGACTCAGATTTTCATTTCCTTACAATCTCCCCCTAAAATGATGCTGCCAAAATTTATCCTTTGTATGTTGTTCTTCAAAAATTGACTATCTCTAGAAGCTTTACTCTTCAGGAGATGGCTGTGACATCCGGGAATTTCAAGGTTTACTTCCGTTAGACAATCTCCGTTAGTTACGTTATAAGTGTTAACTTAGTAACTAATGCTTAACTAGGCCGAACATGTCCACGACCTTTGGTTGATCACCGAACCCGTCCATATGTGTTTACTTATTTTATTGACACTATGTGAAATTATGTGCAACGTGTTTACTGAATTAATTGTGTAAATTGGTCACTTTTGGTTTCCAGCGAAACTACCGGGCGAAACTGTAGTGTCGCCCGGTAGCCAACTAAACTGTTTGACTTGCATGAGTTCAGAGCCAGTTTCGCTTGGCCAGCGAAATTGCCAGCGAAACTAGCCCCTGATATATATATTTCATAAAACCCTAGAGATCTCATTTTTGCCTCATTTCATACAAAACACACACACCACTCTCATCTGCTCACTCGAGATTTCTGGTCAGTCGAGAAAACCATCAAGGAACCATCATCTCATCTCATCCATTCGAATCCAAGACCAAATCGTAAGCCCCATGAGCCTTTTTATGTGTTTTCTATGTGTTTTACTTTAAAGCATAACCAAACCTCCATGGAATCACTTGATCTTCTGATATGTTGCTTAGGAATGCTAGATCTATCATAAAGTCTGTAACTTTACGTTTGAAATCAAACCATAATGAAGATTTATGCTATTTAGGTCATTTTAGGTTTAAAATGTGTTTTTGGTGATTTGATGATGAAAACCCATGTTTAAGGTGTTAAAGCTTACTGATTTATGTTGGTAAATGATTATGCATGCTAGATATTGAATTACATGAAATATGGAAGCTGTTAGATTGATTTTTTAGGCTGATTTGTGAGTTTTTCGCGACCAGCGACACTGCGTGTTCTCTGGGCGAAATTATGTAGCGAAATTATGTATATCTTCATCCAGCGACACTATGAAGCGAAACTGTAGTGTTGCCGGGTAAACCAACCAGACCTGTTCGGACGAAACTACCGAGCGAAATTCCCTGAACGAAAGTTCAAACCAGTTTCGGGCGAAACTAGGCTAGCGAAACTGTGCCAACAGTTTCGAGCGAAACTAGCCTAGCGAAACTGTGTCATCGGGTATTGCCTAGCGAAAGTGCTGCCCGTGCACACAGCGAAACTGCCTAGCGAAACTCCTAGCGAAACTGAGACCAGAATCCAAACTTGTGCAATTTACTTGAATGTTATGCCATGACTTACATGATTATGCTATGACGATACATGCTTTGATTTCTGATGTATATGAACCCTTGTTTATGATCAACCATCGGTGTCGTGTGTCGGTATGTCGAGTCGTAGTTCCAACGTGCTATGTTATGGGCCATAGTGACGTTAAGTTAAAGATTAGACACAAAACTAATACTTAAGACCTAAACGTGTTCATAGGTCTTCGTTAAGCAATACTTGGATTATTTAGCAAGTGTAGCAGTGCAACCAAAGGTGAGTGTCACTAACCCATTTACCGAGAGCCCGTTTGGGTTACACAGAATAACTCAATGAAAGACAATGCTGAGGACCTTAGGAGTGCTATGCACCTCTATAATGAACTTGAGAACCTAGGAGTGCCTGGCACCCACTTGATGAACTTGAAGTGCTTTATGGGAAGCACTTGCGAATTACTTAAACAACTATTTCTGAAACAAAACTGAAAACACTTTTGAGATTCATGAGAATCCGGAAAACCGTTTTAATATGGCTAGCGTAGGTTAAAGTCTAAACCACATGATATCACATGTTTTCTAAGGATGCCTTGAAACTTAAAAGTCCTCAACTAAATTGTACCATTAATTGTAAAGCGAGGGGATGTTGGGTAGATCTACTGGGGTTTGACAAACTCCGCCCCGTGGCACGGGGAGTGCACGGAGGTACAATATCAGCCTATCTGACCGTGATCCCGAGAGGACACGGGGGAGGCAAGTCCGCGATGACGTAGGTCCGTAAAACATGATGGCACTGCCACTACAATAATAGTCAGCTTTGGTACAAACTTCCTTAGTGCATGGAACAACGGATTAGCTACCCGCGATATCGGTTGAGCACTTTAACTATACAAAACTGGTTCATACCCGATAACGTATGTTACGAACATTAATATTTCTAAACCACGTTACTAAGATATTGGACATTACAGAGCATTGCTTTTTCACAAATAAATATTTCATAAGTATATGTTGACACGATTATAATTATGAGACCGGGCCACTGCATGACAAGCCCACTGTGAACTCACCAACCGTTAGGTTGACACTTGCGTGGTTTAAACTTTTGCAGATCGCTGAGGAGTATCCGGAGCGGGTTGGCATGGCACACGAAGACTTTATTTTTGGTTAAACTTAAATTGGGAATTTAAAACACTGATTTGTAAAGCACGTGGTTAGTGCTAAGACGATATATTTTCCGCTGCGTATTTTGAGACTTATTTTATGATAAATATTTGGACTTACTCTGATTCGTTTAGTATTTGTAACTAATGGTTGTGGTCCTGGTTTGCTCGCACCCCTTAACGGTATAAACTCCGTTAGTGGTTAATTGGGGGTGTGACAGATTGGTATCAGAGCCATAAGTTGCAGAGAACTGGAATCATTTTGAAAAAAAAAACGATTTGGAAACTGCAACTTGAAAACCTTAGTTACAAACGAACAAACAAATTCCCAAAACAAAATATTTACGTGCCAACCTGGGATACTCGCTCTGCTGTGTAAGTAAAAGCTTAGTACGTAGGTATATATGTATAGATATATATATATATATATATATATATATATATATATATAGACCGTGTCTAGGAAGTCTAATGGAAAACCTTAGGAAAATTTTCACACACGAATACGAAACGCGAACGCTAATACGCACATTATTCCGGGGAAAGCGACAGCGAAACGATGCTACACGCTACGTCCTGATTTCTACTACGATTACTACGCCGACGGTGACTTTTATGGGAAAGCCGACTTTCGACGATGGTACTTACGATTTACGACGTTCTTCGACGACGCCTCAATTTTGCACAAAATTTTTCTGGACTAATAGTGGGATAACGGGAAATTGTTGATATACATATTATGGGATATGTATAAAGTATAACTGTGACTGAACACTGGCTACTTTAACTGTCCAGCAAGATGTCTGGAAGAGGACACGGAAGGAGCAACATTATCATGACGCCTGCACAACTACAAGCTGAAAATGCGTGAGCATCGGATCGTCTACTCGATCTAGCTAATCGGACATCGAAACGTAAATAACCGATAGTTTTATTGATCAAACGAGAACAATTACAATCAGTAAACCACAGAGAATTGACACAGAGAAACACACTCAGAAACACACACTTAAGATTTGCTCACTCGCTCAGAACTCCTAAACACAAAGACCAAACTACTATATATACCCGACTCGGCCGAACGTCCTCCGAACCCCAGGTTCGGCCGGTCCGAACTTCAGGTTCGGACCTAGTTCGGCCAACCCTATATTGACTTGAACTTGGTCTTCATTTGATACTTCACACGACGCACATTTCAGATATCAACAAACTCCCCCTCGTCGTGTGCAGTATCTCTTATCTTTTCTTCTCAACATCATCAAATATGTATCTTCAATCAAGCTCCCCCTCAAGTAAAGAATCCGTTTATCCAATGAAATGAATCTTCGAACAAACTCCTTCTCAACTCAATCGTAACTTGATCTTGAATACTAGACGACATTCAGTGTATCTCTGGTCTTGATCAACAGCTTCAGAAGACTTGAAGTTGTGATAACTTGCACAACAGCATCCTGCATTAACACTTAAATAATCTTGACGCAAAACGTCTCTTCGAGACTCCAAGATATGATTTTGAAAATTGATTTGTATCACGTGTTGATCAGATCGAAAATAAAGCAGAAACAAAATCTTTTTGGCTTTTTGAAAGTTTATATTAAAACACACCAAAAATCTTTTTGTACTTTTCTTGATATGAAATGAAATCGCAATACAGAATCAGACACTATTTTTGGTATAAGAAAGATCACTATATGGGATCATATTGATCATAACGCACTGAACTACACTTCAATTTCAATTAATTGAAGCACACAAGTCATGTCGATTACTGGTATAATTTGTCCATCTTAAGCTCAGACAGAATCATACTCATAACATCTGGATATGTTAAGGTATTGATTAGATTTGCTTTGACCAGTGTACCCCACACTATCTGACATATTCAGACATTTTTCTGTTTTTCTTTCTTTTTCCTTTGTGTGATTGCATTTGTGAACTTTCACATTGCATACTATTTTTCATGATACAGTCAACTGTGTTCCATGCAAAAAGAAATAAGAACGTTAAATCGTCTACCTTAAGGTCGATCTTTCGATACGCAGATAAGGCCTCGGATTTAACAAAATAAGAAAAATAAAACAAGTTGAAGTTGTATAACTCAACAACAATCAGGTCGGTACTCCCGTACACGCAGAGAAAGTCCGATGAGTTATACGAAACACCAAAGAAAATAAAGCAGAACGTCAAACGAACAACAATCAGGTCGATCTTTCGATACGCAGAGAAAGTCCGATCGTTTGACAAAATAAAGAAAATCAAACAAGATTAAATCTTTGCAAAATGAACACATGTATACACAGTGACTTTCTCATTTTGAATTTCACACTTATTTTTCTTTTTGTGTCATGACATATGCATCAAGATGTTGTTCACATGGTCAAGCATTAGTATTTAGTGTATATCACATCTGAATACTTTCTGATTTGTCGAGCCTACCAAGCACATCAAACAATGATCTTATGGCCCTTTCATCTACTTTATCCATGAGTCAGATACGTATGCCAATGTACCATCATTTCCCAATGATCAATTTCTCACAATTTTATATTTTGCATGTATTCACCTTCTCCCCATACCATGCATTTTCTCAATTACTCCCCCTTACTTACAATTCTCCCCCTTAAAATGAAAACTCTATTTTTGGATTTTCATTTTACACAAAAATAAGACTCTATTTTTGGCTTTTTGAGAAAAACGTAAGCAAAGAAAATTGATCAATCAACACGGATATGTTTCAGTGTTTAAAAAATCAGACAATTTGCAGGTGAGAAAAATATGTCACGAAATTTAAGTTAAAACAGAATACTCCTCCATCAACAATTTTTCAATCATCGATAGGTCTTCTAGAAGTACCTGCACACTGGACAACCGGATTAGTTCACAAACGACCCGAAGCGAATTGCTTCTGGTCGACCAGTGTCCTGATTTTGCTTTGAAACCACCTTAGGTTTCCATTCCTGTTGTTTTGGTAATTCAGTTTTCGATGAAACAATCACAGGTGACTGTGATGAGGAACCTACATTTTGATCCTTTGAAAACTTTGGAACAAAACGTTTTTGTTTGTGAAAGAATGTAGGCTCAACTTCATCAAAAACTCTGCCTTGGTTATCAAAGAACTTTGTTGCGACAGAATTACCAAAAACTGATTTCTTATGAAATCTTTGTGACGAATCAGCAGGTGAGGGACAATCTTTTGCCATATGCCCTGGGCGACGGCAAATATAACAAATCCTTGTCATTTTATCCCATCTTTGATGTACCTGCGAAGAACACATATGAATATCTCTAACATGATCAGAATGAGAATCATATACCTGATGACGATGATCATGCACCCATTTAGAAGTTGGGCTACGAGATTGAAAGCTTGCAGAAGAAATATTAGCTTTCACAAAAACCTCTGAAATTTTCCGAGCATCCACACAGTGAAGAGGAAATTCCTTGTCAGAAAATAACTGTTCAGAACCTTTAAGCTTATAAAATCTTTCAGGTTGAACTTTGTCTGCTTTGAACACATCCTTCTTCATTTGCTTCATTTTAAGCTTCTTTAGATTTGATGATTCAGATGCGAGACCCTCTGCAACTTGAGACTTTGGAACTTGAAAACCTAGACCAGTACATTTACCTGAAATCTTTTCCTCAGTAGTTGAATTCTGATGTCCATTCTTAGCTAATCTTGTGAATTCGGCTTTCACATCAGGAATTTTCTTTTGGTCATAGAAAATTGTTTCATCAAAGCCAGATTGAGATTGAATCTTGTCACTTGATGTAGCCGATTTCTCATTATCAGCAGAAGACGAACCTGACACAAACTTTGGTGCTGGAGGAATCTGCAGATTTCAAGACCTTTTTCTTGTTCTTCTTGCTTTTCTTCTTCTGCACAATCTTTGACTTCTTCTAGAAGTAGAAGACTGATAGTCTTTGAATAATCAAAATCATCAACCTGTTCCTTCACGTCTTTGACAGCCTCCTTGATATGAGCAGGGGGTGATGCAGTTTTATCAAACATCCTTTCAAAATTTGCATCATTTGCTAAGAAGCTTGTGAAAACCTGAGAATTAGAAACATTGTTGAACAGTCTTTTTGCATCAAGAACTTGAATTTTGAGATCAGAAATTTGTTGTTGAGCCTCTGCAAATTCCTTTTCTTTAGCAATCAAGCGCTTGGCAACTTTATGAGTTTCAAACTTTTGCAGACGAAGATTGTCAAGACCTTCATGTAGCTCCTTCTTCAGTTTATCCTCATTTCTCTTTTGAATTTCCAGATTTGCAGTTTGAACCTTGTTAACCCTAGTCAACTCCCGCTTATCATCTAATAATTTTTCCATATCAACTTGATATGCTTTGAGTTTAGCATCAGATTCTTCAATACTCTTAGTAAGCAAATCAAGCTTAATCTTGGATTTATCAAACAAATTCTGAAAATCATTTGCAGCATCTTCTGCCTCTTCCTTCCATTTCTTCACTTCTTTGACTAATTCACCTTTTTCTTCAAAACTTTCAGCTTTCAAAATTTCAACATTCTTCTTTTCTTGCTTCAATACTTCTAAAACTTTATTCAACATTGTGTTTTCATTAGTCAAATCTTCATTCTTCAAAAACAAATCCTTCTCACATTCTTTAGAAATCTTCAATTCAGATTTAACCACCTCAAACTCTTCAGTCAATTGTTGAACTTTATTCATCAACAAAGCATTTTCCTTCATCAAACTCTCCAAATTTTCAGCAGATGCATACGAACTTGGTATTGAACTAGTATCTGAACTAGTATCTGAAACATAATCTTCTTGTAAATCATGGGTAACCATAAATGCTGAGGAATCATATCCAAATTGTTGACCCCAATCATATACACCATCACTTTGAGCAACCAAAGCAGTGGTCTTGCCTGTATTACTAGTAGATGGTTGAGTAAAACCAGGCTTTGATGATTGTGAAATATTAGCTTTCTGTTGGCATTCTTTGGCAAAATGTCCAAGTTGTTGACATTTAAAGCACTTTAGTTTTGACTTGTCAAATCCCAATTTGTCACCAGAAATACTCCTTCCATGCTTCTTAAAAAATCTTTTAGATCTTTGACACAACATAGCATATTGCCACGAAACATCCAATTCAGTCAATTGATCATCATCAAGAGCATCAAGATCCTCACTAGTTAACTTTGCATCAGCAACATTTTTGAGAATCAGACCAAAAGATGATGAAATCAATGCAGAAATCATTTTGGCACAATCATCGGTTGATTCTGTTGAAAAATCATTTTGATTTGAAAAATTTGGAATAGTGAAATGGCAGCCCCTTGAAGAATTGTTATCAGAATTTCCTGAAGCTCCAGCTAGAAAAGCAACACTTGGTGCTGTATTCTGATTTGGCTTAGACTTTGCACTCATGCTTGCACTATTTTCACCATGATACAACTCAGGATGTTGCAAGGTAGCAGTTGACTTCTTTGAATTTAACATTTCCATTTCACGAGCATGAAGCTTTCCAGTAAGCTCATGAAATGTCAATGTTGAGTATTCTTTATCATGAGTGATAAGCAAAACATAATTTTCCCATTTGTCTGGTAATGCTTCCATAATCTTTTCCTTTAACTCTTCATCAGTTTTCTCAATTCCCACAATCTTCAATTCACTAATCAGATGAGATAACCTTGAGACAAGAGCTGTTATATTTTCATTCTCATAATGCTGGAAATTATCAAATTCCTTACTCAAAACCTTCTTTCGACTTTTCTTATACTGATCATTTCCTTCACACCTTGCTGATAAAGCATCCCATAATTGCTTTGACTTCTTACACGTGCTAAATTGATGTAACAATTCAGTAGGTAAAGCCATGGTAAGATAACCATAAGCTTTTTGTTCAAGTTCATAACTTTTTCTTTCAGCAGCATCAAAATCTTCAATTTCCTTAGACTCTCCATCTTCTTTTGGTTTTTCATACAATTTTCTAATTGGAATCCATAAGTCAATATTATTTGTGCTGATATACGCTGAAAACCGTTTCTTCCAATTCTGATAATCTTCTAGTTTCAACAATTTGGGAACTTTCTGACTTGTTCCGATTTCATTGTCATAATTCATCATGGTCTGCATAGCACTTTGCATTGAAGCAAAAGCTTGAAATTCCGACATCGTTGAAAATCTGAACAATTCTGCCCTCCGAACTTGTTCCGAACTTAGTCTGCCGTCCGAACTCTCACCGAACTTAGTCCGAACCTAAATCAAACTCCGAACGAGCTCCGAACCTTGTCCGAATCAACAACTAACTCCGAACTTGCACCGAACTAGCTCCGGACCCCAATATAATGTCCGAACCTCGACCGAACTAGTGACCGACTCCGAACTTTGACCGATCTACCACCGAACTCTCGACGAACGTACTCCGAGTCACCTCCGAACCTCAAGTTCGGAGCGGTTACTCCGAGCTTGCCCAGTTACCTCCGAACTTCGAAGACATTTTTCGAAAACTCGTGAAAACGGACTGATTTTGACGAAACTTGATATGATGAATCAGAAAAACCAATAGGAAAAGGTTTAGGAACAGTTTTGGCACAAATTGCACATCAGAAATGATAGAAAACACGAAATGAAACACGATAAAACTTCAAAAACGCTCAATAATCCGAGAATAGCAACCACAGATCAGTAGAGTGAACCAGAAAGCTCTGATACCACTTGAAAATGCGTGAGCATCGGATCGTCTACTCGATCTAGCTAATCGGACATCGAAACGTAAATAACCGATTGTTTTATTGATCAAACGAGAACAATTACAATCAGTAAACCACAGAGAATTGACACAGAGAAACACACTCAGAAACACACACTTAAGATTTGCTCACTCGCTCAGAACTCCTAAACACAAAGACCAAACTACTATTTATACACGACTGGCCGAACGTCCTCCGAACCCCAGGTTCGGCCGGTCCGAACTTCAGGTTCGGACCTAGTTCGGCCAACCCTATATTGACTTGAACTTGGTCTTCATTTGATACTTCACACGACGCACATTTCAGGTATCAACAAACTCCCCCTCGTCGTGTGCAGTATCTCTTTTCTTTTCTTCTCAACATCATCAAATATGTATCTTCAATTAAGCTCCCCCTCAAGTAAAGAATCCGTTTATCCAATAAAATGAAACACGAGAAAACTTCAAAAACGTTCAATAATCCGAGAATAGCAACCACAGATCAGTAGAGTGAACCAGAAAGCTCTGATACCACTTGAAAATGCGTGAGCATCGGATCGTCTACTCGATCTAGCTAATCGGACATCGAAACGTAAATAACCGATTGTTTTATTGATCAAACGAGAACAATTACAATCAGTAAACCACAGAGAATTGACACAGAGAAACACACTCAGAAACACACACTTAAGATTTGCTCACTCGCTCAGAACCCCTAAACACAAAGACCAAACTACTATTTATACACGACTGGCCGAACGTCCTCCGAACCCCAGGTTCGGCCGGTCCGAACTTCAGGTTCGGACCTAGTTCGGCCAACCCTATATTGACTTGAACTTGGTCTTCATTCTGATACTTCACACGACGCACATTTCAGGTATCAACAAACTCCCCCTCGTCGTGTGCAGTATCTCTTTTCTTTTCTTCTCAATATCATCAACTATGTATCTTCAATCAAGCTCCCCCTCAAGTAAAGAATCCGTTTATCCAATGAAATGAATCTTCGAACAAACTCCTCCTCAACTCAATCGTAACTTGATCTTGAATACTAGACGACATTCAGTGTATCTCTGGTCTTGATCAACAGCTTCAGAAGACTTGAAGTTGTGATAACTTGCACGACAGCATCCTGCATTAACACTTAAATAATCTTGACGCAAAACGTCTCTTCGAGACTCCAAGATATGATTTTGAAAATTGATTTGTATCACGTGTTGATCAGATCGAAAATAAAGCAGAAACAAAATCTTTTTGGCTTTTTGAAAGTTTATATTAAAACACACCAAAAATCTTTTTGTACTTTTCTTGATATGAAATGAAATCGCAATACAGAATCAGACACTATTTTTGGTATAAGAAAGATCACTATATGGGATCATATTGATCATAACGCACTGAACTACACTTCAATTTCAATTAATTGAAGCACACAAGTCGATCCAAAATAGAGTCTTATTTTTGTGTAAAATGAAAATCCAAAAATAGAGTTTTCATTTTAAGGGGGAGAATTGTAAGTAAGGGGGAGTAATTGAGAAAATGCATGGTATGGGGAGAAGGTGAATACATGCAAAATATAAAATTGTGAGAAATGGATCATTGGGAAATGATGGTACATTGGCATACGTGTCTGACTCATGGATAAAGTAAATGAAAGGGCCATAAGATCATTGATTGATGTGCTTGGTAGGCTCGACTAATCAGAAAGTATTCAGATGTGATATACACTAAATACTAATGCTTGACCATGTGGATAACATCTTGATGCATATGTCTTGACACAAAAAGAAAAATAAGTGTGAAATTCAAAATGAGAAGTCACTGTGTATACATGTGTTCATTTTGCAAAGATTTAATCTTGTTTGATTTTCTTTATTTTGTCAAACGATCGGACTTTCTCTGCGTATCGAAAGATCGACCTGATTGTTGTTCGTTTGACGTTCTGCTTTATTTTCTTTGGTGTTTCGTATAACTCATCGGATCATCTACTCGATCTAGCTAATCGGACATCGAAACGTAAATAACCGATTGTTTTATTGATCAAACGAGAACAATTACAATCAGTAAACCACAAAGAATTGACACAGAAAAACACACTCAGAAACACACACTTAAGATTTGCTCACTCGCTCAGAACCCTAAACACAAAGACCAAACTACTATATATATACCCGATCGGCCGAACGTCCTCCGAACCCCAGGTTCGGCCGGTCCGAACTTCAGGTTCGGACCTAGTTCGGCCAACCCTATATTGACTTGAACTTGGTCTTCATCTGATACTTCACACGACGCACATTTCAGGTATCAACAATAATCAATCTAGCAGGCCTAAAAAGGATAAGTCTAAGATTAGATGTTTTAAATGTGATAATCTAGCTCATTATGCTAGTGAGTGTTCCAAGATTAAGGCTAAGAATCAGGAGAGTAACTTGACTCAGGCTGATAGCTTAGATGATGAGCCAACCTTGCTAATGATTAGTAGTCAAAATGATCATAAGGAAGTTGTCTATTTGAATGAGTCTAAGGTGTTGCCTGATAGGTATGAAACTGATGGTAAGGAAACTTGGTACCTGGATAATGGGGCTTCTAACCATATGACTGGTAAGGAGTCTCAATTCTCTTTTCTTGATAAGAATGTGGTTGGAAATGTTAAGTTTGGTGATGGTTCCAATGTAGATATTAAGGGCAGGGGGTCCATAATTCGGCAGGGAAAGGGTAATGAACAGAGGGTAGTGTCAAATGTTTATTACATTCCCAATTCAAAAAGTAACATTCTCAACTTAGGACAAGCAACTGAGAATGGCTGTGAAGTGAAAATGAAACAGGATAACCTGTGGTTGAATGACAGGGATGGAAATTTGATCTTGAGGGTAAAAAGGTCACCAAATAGACTGTACAAGATCAACTTAAGAACACGGTCTCCTAAGTGTTTCTTGACTGGAATTTCTAGTAATGAATGGTTGTGGCATGGAAGATTAGGCCATGTCAATTTTCAGTCATTAGAAAATCTTTATAGGAAGGAGTTAGTTCTTGGATTACCACATATAGGACAGGTTAATCAGGTGTGTGATTCATGTATGGCTGGTAAGCAGGTTAGAGAAAAATTCCCTAAGGAATCCCATTATGTTTCAAGGCAGTTGTTGGAGCTTGTGTCCATGGATTTGTGTGGACCTATAGAGCCAGCTACATCAGCTAGAAATAGGTACTATATGCTAATTTTGGATGATTACTCAAAGTATATGTGGGGTTATATGTTGCAAAGTAAAGATCAGGCTTTTGAGGTGTTTAGGAAGTTCAAGAGTGAAATTGAGAATAAGTTAGGCTGTAAAATAAAGTCATTAAGGTCTGATAGGGGGGTGAGTTCACTTCTACAGAGTTTAATGAGTTTTGCAGGACAAATGGTATATAAAGACTTTTGACAGCTCCTTACTCTCCACAGCAAAATGGTGTTGTGGAAAGAAGGAATAGGTCCATAATGAATATGGTTAGGAGTTTACTTAAGGCAATGTCAATTCCTAATAAATACTGGGCAGAAGCTGTAAGGCATTCCATTTATATTCTTAATAGACTTCCTACTAAGTCCTTGGCAAATAAAACTCCTTATGAAGTATTGAAAGATAGAAAGCCAAATGTTCAACATTTAAGGATTTTTGGATGTGTAGGTCATGTCAAGGTTGTAAAGCCTGGTTATAAGAAACTTGAGGACAGATGTACTCCCATGGTATACTTAGGAGTGCAAGAAGGCTCTAATGCTAGTAGAATGTTAGATGTCTCAAGTGATAAGATTGTCATAAGTAGAGATGTTAGATTTGAGGAGCAAAGGAAATGGGATTGGGGTAAAGGTATGGCTGAAAAGGTTGAGTCTGGTACCAACATAGATAGTACAGGAATAGAGGATGGACCATTGGAAATTAATGAGCATAATGATCAGTTAAGTGAGGATGAGTCACATGGTGAAGAGGATGAGGACCAATATCATCATGAGCATCATGATCCTGCAGATCATGTTGGTCACCAGGAACTCAATGAGGGTAATGTGCAGGGTCAAGGGCAATATGGTCAACACAATGACCCAGGCCAGTGTAGTCATGTGAGAAAGTCAACTAGGAAGCCTAAGGTTCCAGGTCATTTGAAAGATTTTGTATTGGACAATAGGCTTAAACAATTAGAGAATAGGCAAGAAGAGCAAGATCAAGTTGAGTTGCTTTTAGTCCAGGATGAGGAGCCTATTCAGTTTAAATATGCTATTGTGAGTGTTGAATTGAAACAGGCAATGAGATATGAGATTAATGCTATAGAAAGGAATAAAACTTGGTTTCTCACTGATTTGCCTGAGGTTCACAAGCCAATAGGACTGAAATGGCTTTATAAAATTAAAAAGGATGCTAGTGGTAAGGTGACTAAATATAAGGCTAGGCTAGTGGCTAAAGGGTATGTCCAACAGTTTGGAATAGATTATGAGGAAGTGTTTGCACCTGTTGCTAGAATAGAAACAATAAGGGTATTATTGGCATATGCTGCTAAGTTGAATTGGATGGTTTACCATTTGGATGTTAAGGCTGCTTTTCTTCATGGGGACTTGAAGGAAACTGTCTATGTTAGTCAGCCTGAAGGTTATGTGAAAAAGGGCCAAGAAATGAAGGTTTACAAACTTGAAAAAGCCTTGTATGGGCTGAAACAGGCTCCTAGATCCTGGAATCAGAAATTGGATCAAGTTTTGAAGGATCTTGGTTTTGTTAAGTGTCAGCATGAGCAGGCAGTTTATACTAGAAGGAATGGTAAGTCTATATTAATACTAGGAGTGTATGTGGATGACTTGTTGGTTACAGGTAGTGATGTAGGGGATGTAAACAGATTTAAGAAGCAAATGCAGGAAAAATTCCAGATGACAGATTCAGGATTGCTGTGTTATTACCTAGGAATGGAGGTTGATCAAAGGGATGATGGTATAGTGATCAAGCAGGAAGCTTATGCTAAGAAGTTGGTAAAGCTTGCAGGTTTAGAAGAGTGCAATGAAACTAGAATTCCTATGGAATTTGGCTTAAGGCTTAGAAAAGAAGAGGGAGGTGAGGATGTGGAAGCCACAAATTATAGGAGATTGGTAGGTTCATTGAGGTATTTGACTCAGTCTAGGCCTGATCTGTCTTAATCTGTTGGATATGTTAGTAGATTCATGGAAAGTCCTAAACTTGCACATCACAAGGCTGTTAAACAAATCATAAGGTATGTAAAGGGAACTGCAAGTTTTGGAATCAAATATGAAAGGTCAAATGGGCAAGGGTTAATTGGATATTCTGATAGTAATCATCTTGTGGACAATGATGATGGTAAGAGCACATCTGGGAACATATTTTTCTTTAATGGGTCAGCTGTGAATTGCTATTCTCAGAAGCAAAACCCTGAGCAGCTGTGAAGCAGAGTTTGTTGCTGCTAATGCAGCAGCATGCCAAGCTCTTTGGCTAAGTGGGTTGTTGAAGGAAATAACCAAGGAAGAATAGGGTCCTGTGCTGTTAAAAGTTAATAATAAATCAGCTATATCTCTTATGAAAAATCCAGTTTTTCATTGGAGATCAAAGCATATTTCATTAAGATATCATTTCATTCGGGAATGTGTTGAGAATAATCAAGTTATAGTTGATTTTGTCTCAAGTAATCAACAAAAGGCTGATTTGCTAACAAAGGCCTTAGCAAGAATAAAATTTGAAGAGATGAGACAGTTAATAGGAGTGGCAGATTTCAAGAAAATCAATTCTGAATCAGATTGAGGTTTCTTAAAGATAGGAGCCTCACACATTAGTACAGTTACATCCTTTGGGTCACTGTTGTGCAATGCTAATGTGGGGTTGTTATTAATAAGAAATTGAAGCTGATTATGGTTGGAGAAATTCTGCAAGTGAAGATTGGTCTTAGGGGGGGTGTATGTTGAGATTTTTGTTTGTTTTAATAGTTTGGGTTTGTTTTGTATTGTTTAATAAAGTTCAGGGGTTGTTGTGTAACTTTTAGAATGTAGCCGTTAGGTTAGTTGGAACAAATTTCATCAGCTTATATAAGTTCACGATATGTAATCCCAATCTTCTTGATTCACTCCTCATTAATAAAATTTCAGTTTAGAGATAGTGTAATATCGAATTTGTGATCTCACCACCACTTAAAGGAAAATTATTGGTGGATGGGAGTTAAGTGGGAACATTAGAAACCTTCTGGATTCTTGCAGAAGGTGGAACTACCGTGTGGAAGTGGGAGTTAATCACAATGGATTTGCGACTAAGCTTCCAAGAACGTACAGTGGCAATGATGTTATATGGGAAATAGTGGACGGTTTGACGAAGTCGACTCACTTTCTTGCGATAAAAGAAACCCATTATCTAGAGCTTTTGGCCAAGTTATATGTGGATGAGATCGTGACATGGCATGGTGTGCCATTATCTATTGTGCCGGATCGAGATAGTCGTTTTAATTCTCGATTTTGGCAGAGCTTTCAGCAGGAAATGGGAACGAGATTAAATTTGAGCACGACTTATCATCCACAAACCGACGGTCAAAGTGAAAGAGTCATTCAAACACTGGAGGATATGTTGAGGGAGTGTGTTATTGAATTCGGTGGAAGCTGGGATAGCCATGTACCTCTGATTGAATTCTTGTATAATAACAGTTATCATACTACAATTAAGCCATCGCTTTATAAAGCATTTTATGGAAGAAAATGTCGGACACATGTTCGTTAGTCCAAAGTTGGTGAGGGGAAACTGTCAGATCCTGATTTAGTTGTGGAGACCACTGGGGAAATCCAGCAGATCCATGATAGGTTGAAGGTGACCAGGATCGGCAAAATAGGTTTGCTAATAGACATCAAAAACCATTAGAGTTCGCGAACGGTGATCACGTAATGCTGAATGTGTCATCATGGAAGTGCATCATTAGATTTGGAAAAGGTGGAAATTTGAGTCCCTGTTATATTGGTCAATTCAAGATTGTAGCTAGAATTGGGAGTGTCGCATACATTTTAGAGTTACTTCAGGAGTTGAGTGGTGTTCCACATTTTAAATTTACGAAGGTGCTTAACGAATGAGACACTTAAACACCGCTTGAGGAAATCCGACTTGACAAAAAATTAAACTTCATGGATTAACCGACTGAGATATTGTGGCACCCCACTACATCTTTAATCAGTTACCTTTTATAAAAAGTAGTCCCCGATTTTTTTTTAAAAACGGATCCATTCATGACCATCAAACCATTAGCATTCAATAAGTTATAAGTTTGATATCTTAAATCATCATATCAGAGTACACAGTCAAATATCAAAATAGGACGACGACTGTCTCCATCTAATACGACCCATCCTTAGGTGTTCGGTTCATTCTTCAAAATGCTCAACCTGGACCCGCTTGCACTTCGTTCTTATTACCTGTCACCAATACTAGTAACGTATTAGTATTAATGGCATAATAGAGACCAATCAGCACGAAACATAATTTCTTTAAAAAAAGACAGCTTGTAAAATCCGTAGGCTACCATGACTTCGTAGCCTACAAATCACCATCTCAAAAAAAAGACAGCTTTCATAATTCGTAGGCTGCCCAGATTCGTAGCCTACGAATCACAGATTCTGCCCCCTTCACCCCAATCTTCCACAAAAGACAGCTTTCAAGATTCGTAGGCTGCCCTGATTCGTAGCCTACGAATCACAAATTCTGCCCCCTTTACCCCAAACTTCCATAAATCTCAATTTCCACCACCTCTTTAGATGTCATAAAATCATGAAATCATTCTATAAAATGAACTTCGATTTCTATTCGCACTAAGTGTCAAATAACAAGTTAGAAGGTGTTAAAGAACATGACCCAACCCGTTTGACCCATTGCATACAACATAACATACCTCTTTTGGATGCACATACTTAGAACATGGTTTATTATCAACTAGATATCTACCTTGATTTGGTAGCATAAAAAATTTCCATCTTACCCAAACGGGTCGAATTTCAACTTACCCAAACGGGTCAAATTCCATCTTACCCAAACGGGTCAAATTCCACCTTACCCAAACGGGTCAAATTCCCTCTTACCCAAACGGGTCAAATTTGAATTCTACCTCTTGTTGCTTTCTAGGATGGTTACTCCAACCCATATTCTACCGAATCATTAACTATGCCATTCAATTCAATGCAAGTACAATACTAATAGAGTATGATCACTCATGTTTAACATGAGGTCACTAAACATATCTTACGTTACCTTGAGCGTTTAACTTTTAGCTTTCCCTTCACGTTGGTGGCTTGAGCTTCCACCGGATTCACCTATATTACCATGATTATTAGTTAATCATGAATATCCACATTCTTGCAAATACAAATGTACATAATGAACCCATGTCAAGTGTTGGCACACTTGACTCTCAATTTTCATACACACACAAGCCTCATGAATAAGAAGACCAAAGTCTAGGCATTTCTAGACCTTTATCATTATAAGCACATACACACTTTCATATCTCATGACACAATACTTCAATTTATGCAATAATTCATGCCTCAAACTTAATAAATCTTCACCTAGGCATTTCATCGAACACCTAGCGTGCACAACTAATATTCTTACTTGTATGAAGTATTCCTTCATTCCATTCAACCCATCATTAACTATAAATGTATACATTTATCAAATTTCATATGGAATTACTAATCTTTCATAAGAATCAAGCTCTTATGATTTAGAAACCCAACCCAACCTCCCATCTATTCCTAATTATCGATTCACATGAGGTGGGTTTTAACCCCATTACAATCTTACTAACAATCATGAAAAAAATATAAACATGCAGGGGCAAAATCATGCATCAATTAGGCATACAAGTTCCTACATAACATCCTTTAACATCAATTTGACCTATCTTTGATTTCCCATAAAATCACCTAACATCAAACTTACTTACTTGATGCAGGAAATTAGAAATGGGGGTAGATTAGCAGCCTAGACACCCTCTTGTGCTCAATTTTGGCTTTCCCAACAAACTTCTTCCAAGAAAATCCCACCAATTTGAAGATTTAGGTCAAGAACTAAGTTTAGCTCTCTCCCTTCCCTCTCTGGTTCGCAAATGACGTCTGGGGCTCATCCCCAGATTTTTTTTCTTTTATTGAAATCCTAATCTTACATAATCAGCCCCTCCCCTTTATGCTACTTAACCCCTTTGTACCAAATCTTCATATTTACCCTTTGAACCCCCAATCTTTTAGTAAATACTTAACTAGTCACAAACATAACTTTAATAACTAAGTTAATATTTTACTAAACCCGTCGAGGATGTGTTTACTAACTACACATACCCGACCCTTCCCGCACAAAATAAAACATTTCCAAATAAAAGTCACATAAAGAATTTGGGACGTTACAACTCCACCTCCCTTAAAGGGAGTTTCGTCCCCGAAACTAAAATACGTACCCAAAGAGATGCGGATAGTATCTTCTCATTTCTTCCTCGGACTCCCACGTGGTGTCCGATCCTTTCCGATGCTCCCATTTTATCTTTACTTGTTTTATCTCTTTATTACGGAGACGCTTGACCTTTCGGTCCAGAATTTCAACGGGTCTTTCCACATAATTCAACTTATCATCTACCACTATATCATCCAGCGGTACATAAGCTGTCTCATCTGCTAAGCATTTCCTCAAGTTAGACACATGAAATGTGTCATGAATGCCACCAAGTTCCTCCGGGAGTTCTAGTTTATAAGCAACCTTGCCCACTTTCTTGACGATCTTGAAGGGCCCAATAAACCTCGGACTTAACTTACCCCTCTTCTAAATCTGATTACCCCTTTCCAAGGGGATACCTTTAACAATACATGGTCCCCTTCTTGAAACTCGATAGGCCTTCGCCTTTTATCAGCATAAGATTTTTGTCTGTCTTGAGCAGCCTTCAAACGTGTT